>CM031607.1:80239231-80241731 GCA_018398815.1 Conus ventricosus | reverse complement strand
ATACTATTTGCCGGTTGTCTCTTTTGAAACGAGATCTTGTGTACTGTGTCCCAAAACTCTTTCTGACCTTTAATCGATGAGACTTACTCATTAAGAAGAGCGTTATTAAAATGTTTTCTTTTCATCCTTAGTAAATGTTTATACTCACGTCGTTTTATACAGTAGCTAACACGGCCTCATCATCACGCTTACGATTAACTTATTCAGCACATTCCGAACCCGTTTTTTTTTTTGTAAGCATGACACTCTGTATCAAACGAATCCTTATCTACATAACGTTTTATAGAGATTACCCGTTTTTCATGCATTCTGCCGCATCTTTTAAACATGAATTGGAAACATCCAAGGCATTATCAATGTCAATGTCTGTGAGGCTTACCGCATGTGACATTTTTTTTTTCTTAAATTCTTCTGACAAAATATTGCCATAGTACACATCTGCAAACTCATCTTTCCAAACGATGTTTTGAAAAATGCGGTTGTGTCTTTTTGGCACATTGTTTCCTTGATCAACTAAACAATTAAAGTTCAATTTGACAGGCATATGATCTGATTCAATCCGCTCACATACTGTCAGCTCGCATCCACCCCACAACAAGGAGAGTCATTCACAAGACATCAAACAGTAATCGTTCACACTGCATCCACTATCTGACACAAACGTGCAGCAGTTACTTCAATCGCCATAACACGTACCATTTAGAATACATAAATCAAGAGCAGTGCACATATTTAATAACAATTTGCCATAATCATTCAACGATTTGTACAATTTAACATAATCATTCAACGATTTGTACAATTTAACATAATCATTCAACGATTTGTACAATTTAACATAATCATTCAACGATTTGTCTTCTGAGCATCTGTTAACACTAGGCGAGTGACTAGACAGTCCGACATTCAAAACATCACTATAGGAATTTTGCTGACAGTAATGAGAGAGATCTGAAGTCCTACTATTCAGATTCCCACACAATAAGACATACATATCGCCATGAGCCAACAAGCAGTCGGTGATATATTCTTCCAGTAACGCAATACCATTTTCGCTGTCAAAATATGCATAATACGGAGACCCTCAGGGGGAACATAGCAAAATATAAACAGAACATCTTTATCAGAATCATACAATGACTTGTTAAGGATAAACGCACCAAAAACATTTGACTTAATGTTGATCTGTTTAACGTATGATATCAATTCATGTTTAATCAAACACATTAGACCCCCTGATCGTCTCCCCTGACGAGTAAATTTTACAGCAGGAACATGCAAACTTGTATATCCGGAAAAGATGGTTGAAGATAATTCAGCCACAAAAGTTTCAACAAGACATATGAAATCAAATGAACTGACTAAAGAAACGAAGCACATATCAGACAGTTTAGAAACAATCCCATTGACATTCCAGTGTAAGAAAGAAAAAGACTCTTTTCAGCACGAACATTATTATATACATTATTGTCAAAAGCTAAGTCTGTTTTTACAGTTTCCGTAACAACCGGGTCACGCCCCCGCTTACACGACTTCTTTTCCACTCCATGCAGCTCATCGCACAAACTGTCCTCTTCAGCCCCCTCACAGTTCACGGACACATCTCCAAAAACACGTGCAGTGACGCTGTCAGTTACACTGGTCGCCAGCGATGACACCGGTGTACAATTTACAGGTGAGTCCCCACAGGAAAATACCTGACGAGCCAAAGAATAAAGGGACTGGCCGACACTTTATTTCACCTCTATCACTCTGTCTTTACCATCCACGGTGTACTTTCTACCCTCGATCAGCAGATGGTTGAAGACCATTGTGGCTCTCTTGCCGTCCTGCCCGGCTCGTTTGAGATGTGGAGACAGTCTCTTTCTGAGGTCTCTCACACGACGGAAGAAGTCTGCCCCTATGAACACATTCGACCCTGGTAGTTTAAGTTTATTTAGCAGAATTCTCACTTTTGTTTGTAGAAAACACAACGGGCAATGATAGGAGAGTCATGTCTGTTGTTCAGCCGATGTGGCCCATCGAGCTCCACGTCGTCGGTCAGTTGTAGTTTGTTAACAGGTCACAAAGCAAACCTTCACAGTCTGCGCTCGTTTCACTGTCACTCCTAGGTAAACCATAGAAAATAAGGTTGTTCCTTTGGAGCAACCTTCCAAATCATCCGCTCTGGCGTCATATTCGTCAAGCTTTGTACACAAGTCACTGTTGGTTTTCTTCAGGTCTTGGTTCTGGTTCCGTAGCTCCACGAGTTCATCCTTTAAGGTCAGCACTTCAGTCTGAAGAGACACGTAGAAATCACGCAGATCGTGGACCTCCTTCCTGAGCTCCTTCAGTCTGGCGTTCGTCTGGTCACTGGAAGACACAATCCTAGCCATGATTTCGCTAAGTGTCGGCTCCGAACTCGATGACGTCGAAGAGCGAGGATCCCCGGGTCTCTCCAGACTAACCCTGCTAGAACTCCCAATACTGCTGAATCGTGGCTGCCTCGTGGTATCCCTAC
>CM031607.1:80215002-80217502 GCA_018398815.1 Conus ventricosus | reverse complement strand
CTTCAAAGTCGTGCAATCTTCCACTGGTTGACCAAACAATAGTGTGTTGAACAGATTAGAAATGGGAGACAAACAAGGGCAGGCAAACAATTCACATGTCATTACGTTCATGACTTGGCAAGGAAAACAAATACGCCGTTCCATGTTTGTTTCTTCATCTGATTGATCATATCCCATCGGAAACGGACCAACAGATCACGGTTCAGTACTTCAGCGTTTCATCATTCAATCTTTATACAAAAGAGAAAATTACTGGCACAAAATCTGCCGAAAGCATGGATCCCCTCCATGTTGAAAGAACTCACGGCACCCACACTGGGGCAATTAAGCTAATTGTATGTATGTGTAGAGACCACAACTAAGCAACGTGTTAACATATCGACAATAACCAACCTACCTGTCAACTTCTGTATGTGTAGACAACAGGCCTCGATAGCCATTATCTTCTCCCTCCCCACGTGATGCACGTGCCAACAAAACAACTTGATCAATCAAATAAGCACAATGTATGTTTCTTGATTCCACTGACAAAATAGATGTTTTCATGTATATTCTGTAACCCCTACACACTTCCGGTAATGACGTGGTTATCATTCAGCATAAGCTGTGTGGATAGTGTGCGATTTCCGGGGAAGATCGATTGAAGGAGGAGAAGGAGAGGGGTGGGGGTGGGGGGGAAGGGGAATGTTAGATTAGGTAAGGCAACCTGACCATAGAAATAGCCAGGACCGCGTTTACTTCAAGTAAACACGGAAACACGCTGGGCCACCCGAGGAACGCTCCCCAGTGGAACAAAGCAGCCCAGTGAGGTGTCTACTTTCTTGTTACCAAACGTTGGACCATTGGATCTCAGGTGTTAACGTTGCCAACTCTTTTTGAAAAGGTATGAGGAAAATCCTTTATAAATCATTTCTCTTGTGTGCAAAGAGGAGATATGTGAGGCCTGAGGAATTTTTAGAAGTGGTTGTCCTGAGTCAGCACATTTTATGTTCCAGACGTCTTACCTAAGCCCTATGCGGAAAATAATCTTCGCAGATTACTCTGACTTGAAAGTAAATAAAACTGAATCCCGCTGACAACCGATACATGATAAGTTAACCAAAACAGGTGAGCCTGAACATGGTTTCTGCCTCGCATTTTGCAACTAGCTGCTGAAACAGGTGAGCCGGCCTGAACATGGTTTCTGCCTCGCATTTTGGAACTAGCTGCTGAAACAGGTGAGCCGGCCTGAACATGGTTTCTGCCTCGCATTTTGGAACTATCTGCTGAAGGGCACTGAAGAGAGGAGAGTGGAAACGCCAGCAATGATGCCGAAAGAAAGAACACAGGGAGACGTCAAATGAAAAGTCTGATCCCAAGCATCACAATGGATTCTGTCATTTGAAAGGATCTTTGTGGACCATTGGGTGACCGATGTGTTTGCACAAAAAAAAGACAGAAATAGTAAAAACGATAGGAAATCGAAGGCTTGACCAATCACTGGGAAAAAAAGGAAAGAAAAAAGACGTAGAACAATAATGAAAATCCCTTTCTCCCATAGAGTGTTACAACGAAGGATCAAACTTGTGTTGTTTGAGATGTTAGTGGATGCCAAACGCTGACGGGAGGAATAACAAGAGCTGGTTCTAATCTCTCATGGAATCAGACCCAGACAGAGCAAAGATCGCTTCTGGAGACAAGGTTAAATTCTTCACTTTCCTGCATAAGATTCTCAAATCAGTCTCAATATTTCTTCTTCCTACACTCAGACTAGAAACCCAGAGGCACCGACGAAAGCTGCTGTACGGTGGAGGTCCTCCAGAGATCCATAGAGCTTCTCCCACGTCGATGTGTCAGCTGGCCAGATGTCTGCTCTTTACTTTTGAAGTGTTGGACAGTCCTGCAAGAAGTGTTCAACGATCACTGGGGCTGGGCCGCATGGGCACGCTGATGAATTGCCATTAAATTCGTGCCCTCGTTTTCAAAACGGGCTGCCTGCCTGGGTAGAGTGGACAAAAGAGACGCCTGCAAGCGCTACATTCAGTCGTTTCCCGTGTCGTTCAGTCAGTATAAGTCACTCAGTGTTCGTCCTTCATTCTTTCGACTTTTCACGTAGGATTCATGTTATGGGTAATGTGTCGTCCACATCAAAGACCATACTGCTGAGAGTTAGTCATGGGATTTTGCGTGTGTACAAGATGTTATACGTGTGTTTACACGAGGAACCTCGGCATATAGTTTCATTTGAAGGACTTTTCGGGAAATGGCGTCAGAACCAATGTAAACTCGGAGAGAAAAGTCTCCCTGTATTGAAACGGCCCGGTGGAGATTCGAACACGCAATTGCAAGACCCAGGATCACGAGTCAGTGCTCTACCAACTGAGCTATTCCGGCCACCAATAAGTTACCAAATTACAACGGATCTCTGTAAAATATTCAGTAATCTCCAGCTCCAAAAATAGCCATACTACTCTTGAAAAATGCAATGTTGATCTTTCCCCCCTATGAAGTAGGTGCATAT
>CM031607.1:80202502-80210002 GCA_018398815.1 Conus ventricosus | reverse complement strand
TTGGGGAGACGGTTGGAGGAGAGGGGTAGAGGGGTTGTCAGAGAGAACTCGTCATTTGTAGAAGCTTGTCAGAATGGGGAAGTCCCACATGGAATTAGCTCATAAAAAAAATTAGAGGTTAAGAGGAGAGGTGACAGGACGAAGAGGGAAAAGCGAGGTAAAGGGGGAGGTAAGGGAATGGGAAAGCCATGAAAGAAGGGAGGGTGATGGGAGGGCTGTGAGTTCATGAGTTAGCCAGTTTCAAAAGCCAACGATAACCATTACAGGACGTGGATTTTTTCCCCCAGTGAAAAACTGTTTCTGTTCGTTTATTAGTTTGTATTATGGGATTGGTTTTAACCACATGAAACAGTAGTGTTACTGCGTTCACACAAAATTCATCATCGTAACCTGTCCTCTTGCTTTTTCGGCCCAACATTCCGGAATGATCTGATCACAATGGAAGCTGGTATGTCTGGCACATGAAAACAGGTAACTATATAACTCAGAAGCATGTGCACCAACGTCTTTGGTGTCAGTGTGACAGCACCCGGGTATACAAGCACAGAATGAAATACCAGCCATGATTATGTATTGTAAGTGCATCCGGCTTTCTGGTGCACTAAGCTTAACTTCTTTCTTTGACTCACATTATTTCCTCAATAACCATCTCATGTTCCTTACCTTCCGAAGGCTTCTCCACTCTCTCAGACTGATCTTTGGATTTCCATATCTTTTGTTTCTTCTCCATCGTGCATTTAATGGCCATGTTCACGTAGAAAACACTTAGTAACTCTTGTTTTCGTGGTGGAGATGATCATTTTCATTGCTAAAACACAAATTACAACATTTGAAACTCACGAAGGCCCATAGGTACGGGAAAAGGTCACCAGTGACAAGGCCGTTTCAGGCGAGCTTGTCAAAACAGACCTCTCTAGAAAGAGAATTAGTTGAGAAATGACCACGTGGACGGTAATCCAGTTAAGAAAATCACCTGTAATAAAACTAGAGGCTGTCTATCATATGGGGTCTGCTATGAAGGAGCAAATGTTCAGGCTATGGACTGACGGAAAAAATGAAACAGAATAAAGTAAAACGAAATAGAGTAGAATGAAGTAAAATAAAGTAACACGAAATAAAATGAAATAGCAAATGCAGTGTTTCTACATCCGTTAATGCACAAACAGGCGTGATGTTTTTTGCGCACCCAAAGGCCATTCCCTTCTAATTCTCGCCGATCTTTGGATAACCTCTCCCCCCCCCCCCCCCCCCCCCCCCCCCCCGCTCCTCTCTCTCTCTCTCTCCTCTCTCTCTCTCTCTCTCTCTCCTCTGTCTCTGTCCTTCCTTTCCTCCCCCCTCTCTCTCTCTCATAACAGAAGAAGTAGAAATAGTGACTCACTGTAAAACACGCCAGTATTTGATTTTTTTTTCATTTTTCTTATTTCATATATTTTTTGATGTTATAATGTTATGTTATCTTCACAGTTATTGGTCAATTTGCACACCCAAGACGTTCAAGCACGACTCTTTCAGAACGCGTTTATGATCAAGATCCAACAACAAATTCAGAGTTTAAGTTGTAAACAAAATTTAAATATGAAATCTTACCCTGTCTTTCATTTAAAAAAAAAAGGCTGTTAATGTAGCTGACAGGAAAGAAATCATGTCAAACCAAATGTCAAACCAAATGTCAAACCAAATCGCCATTATTTTTCTTCAACCATGAAAGCCTACACGAATGAAAAAGAAAGCGTTTGATTTGATCTGACAGGAAAGAAATTGTATCAAATCAAAGTTTTATTGTTTTCCAGTCGAGTGGGCTTTCATAATGGCTGTGTGTATTTTGGTTTTAAACCAAATGACCTTGTTTTGCTAGTGCGGCCCAACATAAAATCGCAAGAACGGGAAAATTTGAAGGAAAATTTGCGAAGATCAGTCTTTAAGAGGCCGCGGTCCTGGCCTAAGAATTTAATTAATAAAATTCTTTTTTCCTTCACTCTACACAAATGGTCTCTTTTTCTTCAGTATCCATTCTTAAGGGGAGCTCCTCAACTCACTTTAAAGGCTGAGATCAAAATTCCGATTATTACTCCACCAGACCACTCAGTGCACGCACCTTGTTGATCCCCTCACACCACGCATTCGCAATCACCTATCACTTCACCTATCACCTATCCCGGAGTCTTGAAGACCGCTGGTGCGCCACATGAGACTTCGCAACCAGCTTCCTCCACTCCACCCGGTTCTCAGACACTCTTAGGCAGATGCTGAGTGCGAGGCCAGTCCATGCACTGATGTTGTCTCCCCATCTCTTTCTCTGTCTTCCTTTTCTTCTGCCTCCTCGCACTGTTCCTTGTAAAATGGTTTTGGCAAGTCCTGTTGATCTTCACACATGACCCTACCATCCTTCTTTTCACTGTGGACAAAAGGTCTTCGTACGATCCAATGGCTTGCGTTACTCTGTTCTAGACCTACAAGCTGGTAATGTGGTCTTTGTTTGAGATGCCAAGGATCTTGTGGAAGCATCTCTTCTCTAACGCCCGAATCCTTCTCTCAAGTTCAGCCGTCAGAGCATTCATAATACCGTAGCGTGAAGGCAAATCACAGGCTTCATTCGTCACCGACTCCAGGTCAGCGGGCCGCAGAGAGCAGGGGAGATGGACGGAACTGCTCCCGCAGAGGAAAGAGGAAACGAGGCGTCACTCCTGGCGCGGCCGGCAAGCACACTGGCAGACCAAGAAAGCGGGGCTGAAAAACCAGCTCAGTCTAAGCCCCTTGACATACTTTCAGGTTATAATCTTGTGTTCTCTCTCCTTTCTTTTCGAAGCGAAAGATGGGTCAGGACTGGTTGATAAAAGATTTGTAAATGAATCGTTTGTTTGTTTTTGTTTTTCTTGTGATGAACAATTGTGACAATCTGGAAAAAGAAAGGATCAAATTACAAAACAGCGTAGCTATTTTATGGTGAATACCACAGACCATTCCCCATATCCCCAACACTCACCTTGACCAGCGTGACAGGTAAAAGGTGACAACAGGGGAGTAAGGCTACTTGACCCTCCAGTAGCTGACACACAACTATGCTGCCAGAACTTGGCGTCGCTGATCGAGGTGTGTGTCCCAGTGACCCCTTCACACAGGTCAAAAAGTGCAACGGTCCGATCGGCATGACTTAAAGAAGAAACTTACCAAATAGGGAACGGTAAGCCAAAGCAGGCAGACAACGCATGCCTGACGATGTCTCTGTGACGACTCAATCCAACTGTTGCTTTCTGTTCAGCAATCCTGAGGTGATGATGATGGATTCTCCAGTCGTGTCCGACGGATGAGTAGACAGGCAGGTCATCTGCTGATGTGGGTCTTCATATGGGAATGAAGACCAAGCCCTGAGGCACAAGGTCGTTGAATTTGTATCTCTTCGGAAGCCTTTCTTGGTCACGTTGTCCTTCGTCCAGTTGTCCATAGAGCAGTATCTTTAGAATTCTGCCGTCCTCCCAACGGGTGTGTTCTGTCCATAGAGCAGTATCTTTAGAATTCTGCCGTCCTCCCAACGGGTGTGTTCTGTCAGTCGGAGCTGACATTCGATGTGTACACTCTCAAGCCTGTGGGTTTATCAGCGTACCTGCTTGCCTGGACAGCACAGGGGACCTTCTAAGGTGAAGGAGAGTTGTGCTGTCTCTCCACCCTCTCGCCTTCTGGGGCTCATTGCCCCACAGGTGCAGTGGCTGCCACGTGTAGGACGGCCGCAGGAGGTGCGGTTTTCTTGTTCGGAATATCCGTCTCCTAGAGGGATGGCCGACCAAGGCTGAAGAGCTCCCTCTGCCCTGCTATTTGCCCATAGCCAGGAGTTTGGTTCATGAACGCCCAGGGCATGTCCACACTCCGGTGGGCCTGCGTGTTGCATGTTTAGGGGCCAGACCTCCTCCCAAGGCACGTACGCATTAAAGGGACCTCGCACATTCATCCGAGGACGTGAGTGTGGTCGCGTCCTTCTCCTAACTTTTCCGTGTCATATATATAGCTTTTGTTTTTGTACTAAAGGTGTTCTTTTTTTTACTGTCTCATCTGCCGTCTGATCTCTGTGACATTTACTCCTTCACAGTTCATTCCGGATCCCCCAGCATAAGTAGCCAAGGTACCTTCTATCACAGTCCTAGCGCTAGCTGTCTACAGGAAATCACCAAAAGCAAGTCATCGTCAGGCACCCCACCAATGCAGACACAGCCGTCTGTTGAGTGACTTGAGTGTTCGGTGGCGCTTTTCCGAGAAACCACCTGCTGAGCCCCTTTATCATGGAAATACTTGTTAAATCGCAGAGCCAACGGGAATGAGTTTGCCTAGTCCTTTTTTGTTTTTTGTTTTTTTTGCGTTGAGCACTGGTGATATTGCAAGCGGTTGTTGTTGTTGTTGTCGTACCCTGGCTAAAAGACTCCAGGGATCATCCGAACAGCCGAAGTACTTGAACACTATAGTACAAATGCATCAGCTGGGGATGAGAACATGACGTGTGTGACCGTTTTTGATTACCCCGCCACATGGGCAGCCGCACTCCGACTTCGGGGGATTTTGGAGACTGATAATGTTACGCTAGGAGCTTGTCACAACTGAAGACAATCCCCGCATAACTATGCAGAGCATAACAACATTTTGAAGTAGCCTTGGTGTTCTACCCTATGTCAATTGGGCTGACAGCCTTAAGCCAAGGCGGATATTGCAAGCTAAACGTCAATCCAAAAGGTTGCTCTTTTCTATCACGGTTTTTTTTCTGACCAGTGGTACCCCCTGCATTCAGTGTCAGTTTTGATCGAGGTGTCGCCACTGCGTGCACATTTGTCCGCATACGTAATGCCACACTACAGACCTAGAATGCCACACAGTGCACATGGGGGACTCAGTTCAGTTCATGTTTATAGCCCAGGTAATCGCGAAAGGAGGATTAAGGGGGAGCAGGAAGGGATGCACGTCAAGGCTTGTCACATCACAAAGTCATTTTCTGACATAGCTGTCGGGGAAAAAACAAGATTAAACCAGATTTGTTATCACAACACGTAAAAACTGCTAGAACATGGTTCTTTCGGGAAAAAATTACATCGGACAAAAAGAATAAATCTCTTTCAAGAACTCAGAGATCACATTAGGTGGGACATTCCTAAAACAAGGTTTTCATGGAGTTTGCTGTGAAGTGTTTGTGTCTCACATCAGGTTAAATCCCAACACTCTGTATTTGTGGTGAGTAGTACAACACGTGGAATGCACCATGGAGAGCAACAGAATAAGATGACAGGGAAAAAACACATGCCCGAATGTTTGTTGTTCAGTACCACCCCCCCCCCCCCTCTCTCTCTCTCTCTCTCTCTCTCTCTCTCTCTCTCTCTCTCTGAGTGGCTTCCTTTGTTCGGCACCCAGCAAGACGTATTTCAGCCGCTCCGGTAAACTTCTACATAAATCAACGGTAAGTCGTACGGCATGCCTGATGAAGGTCTCCCATCCACTGTAGCAGCCACACTCAGTGCTCTCCCATCCACTGCAGCAGCCACACTCAGTGCTCTCCCATCCACTGTAGCAGCCACACTCAGTGCTGCGCTGGAAGAAATGACTGTCGTCGTTCAAAATAGAGGGCAGAGGAAAACAAACTGTCGTCGTTCTGCGATTCTCTTCAACAACCGAACAGCCGCCTGACACGCAAATTCAAGGCCACAGCATGGCGTATCGTCGCAAGTGCCCGTCACAGCTGAACAGGATAGGCACAGAGCAGAGACTTGCAAAAGCAATCAAAAGAAAAAGGCGAGTGAAAGTTTAAGTTCTCCATCTGGTTTATTTTTGCCGATACCTCTAAGTATATTTTACCACATTGACAAAACGTTGAGAGTCGTGTTGCATGTGATGAGACTTTCAAGTGTGACAACCATCTCCCTCTGTCTGTAACTCAGCCTGCAGAAGAAACACGGCACAGTGACAGGCAAACAGAGATCGACTTGGAACAGTGTGGCAAAGAATCTGTGACAGTTGCACACGATGAAGTGTCGGTCTTGGATTTTGGATCTGTTCTTTTCTTTCTTTCTTTCTGCGTACGCAGGCTGATACTCGATTTTGGATCTGTGAAGCCAAGTGCTGATCAAGACTGTGTTGACGAATGCTGTGATGTGGTTTGAGATCAGGACAGGCTTCCGGCGAATGAACAACAGAACGACCCTCCAGAGAACGTGACTCTCAATGACATTATGTCGCACCTACAAGGAATGTTAAGAAACATGGCCAGCGTACATTCTGTTGACAAAGAAAATGTGCAACTGACTTCCACCGGCAATTCAGCTGTCGAGAACGGAAATCTTGTTGACCGTGGATAAACGTTTTTGCAAATCTTAATGATAATCAAATCGGTGTTCGAAGTTTGTTAATTATTTCCGTGATTTGGTTTCCTCATTGCGATGTTGTTTTCTGACATTTATGGTTTGTGTGCATTCGTTGATATTCATTTTCGAACAGCCTCACCTCTCACCGTAACACCTACATGAGAATGGGCTTTGTAAGCATAACTCATTAAATCGTTCGTTCGTTCGTTCTCTGTCTCTGTCTCTCTCTCTGTCTCTCTGTCTCTGTCTCTGTCTCTCTCTCTCTCCTCTCTCTCTCTCTCTCTCTCCTCTCTCTCTCTCTCTCTCTCTCGTAGCTTTAAGTGTGAACAAAGGATTTGTAATTTTGCATTCGGAATTCATGAATACTGGCTTTGAGGTACGCTGTGCCCATTGTACTGCCCAGCGCCCTTTGTCAGTGCCCTCTTCTCTTACCACCACCCCACCCCCAAACCCCCATCATCATTCCTCCAACGCCCATCCCCTCTCTCTCTCCTCTCTCTCTCTCTCTCTCTCTCTCTCTCTCTCTCTCTCTCTCTCTCTCTCTCTCCACACCCATGTTTCTCCCGCTCTCTCGAGGACAAGAGAAGTAGTTCAGGTCAAAGGATGAAGTTGTGCGGTCCACGCTGATAAAGATTACATCCTGGTGTAAGGTCCACACTCCCACGGCTGCTGATATGGCAGATCAAGATAACCGTTTCGAATGCGTTGGTGGAGTGGTGCGGGGAGGGGGGAGGGAGGGATGGGGGGCAGCGGCCAGGTAGGGGGTGTCAGTGAGGGAGGAGGAAGTTGTCGATAGGGAGGGATAGCGGATCTGCCAAACAGCACTACAAGGAGTTTCTGTATGTTGGAAGACTGGGGGATTACTTGCCATGTTTGACTGCAGTTTCTATACACAAGCTTAACATGCACTCGCAAAACAGTGTGACACCATGTGTTCAGTGTGCTCGCCTTTTTCTTTTTTCTTTTTTTTCCCGGGGGATGGGGGTGGGTGTGTGTTTTGTTTTATTTTTTTTATTAATGCTTCATAGACAGTATGTTTTGTCTCTTCTCAGGTTGTTGAGAAGCTGGGGAGCCCCCCTTTGGATCCCTGTCTGACCATGACCTTCAAAACCTTCTCACCCGTCTCTCCCTCTTCGTGTGTTGCCTAGCGACAGCGGCAGGCACGGCC
>CM031607.1:80137502-80190002 GCA_018398815.1 Conus ventricosus | reverse complement strand
CTTGTTGTCTCAGTTATCACCATGAGGATCATGTTATCAGCATCATCGTCATTATTATCATTTTGCATTAAGGAGCGAAGATGCTAAGTATTGTTTACATATATCTGGGAATTTCGTTACCAACATCACGTCACAACTGTTGCGCACATTGGCTTGCTATTCAGTATAAGTGATCTCTGGTGCCTAGCTGAGGTCAGGAGCGAAGCATAAGGAGTAAAAAGATTCTCTAAATGTTTTGCTGTTAACACTGCTTAATTACTGGAACCGCTGTGCAACTGCAGACAACACACTTGCACGATGCGCGATTTTTGATTCTCGCAAAGTTTACAACTCTCCTGATCGTATTGCGTAACGTCACGTCTGCTGAGAGTGCTTCAAATGTTCTGTGGCCAATAGAATCAGTGTTTCACAAATCATACAGAGAAGAGAGAGAGAGAGAGAGAGAGAGAGAGAGAGAGAGAGAGAGAGAGAGAGAGAGAGAGAAAGAGAGAGAGAGAGAGACAGACAGACAGACAGACAGACAGACAGAGGAGATCAGCTTTTCAAATATTCGTTGTGTCACCAAGACATTTTTTTTTACAAGTGAGAAACATACAGCAGTTGGTGGAATGCAACGAAGGGGATTTGTCCCACATTATTTGACGGATATGTGCGTTGCATGGTGAAGACAACTGTGTTTCCATCCATACAGCTGTGTAACTCCTCGTGTAAAGCACAGGTTATAGACTGCCCCTTAACAATTTACGTGGCTTCAAGGCTCAAGCTGCACAACCATGATGACTTCAGCTGTGCACGTCATGATTAAAAAGAAAGAATAATAGAACTTCTTCTTTTAAAATTATGACAACAGTAGGCACATAACTCTAAACCAGTTCTGCTTATGGGTGCATTAGCTTGGAATTAATTCACGTAAATGATTTATCATGGGAGGAGAAGTGATATTTCGTGTTTATTATTGATTTTTACGTCTCCTTGCGTGACGTACTACTTATTTCTGCACTGCCCATGTGATGGGCATTTTTATTAATCATTCTTATTGTCCTTATGATGCCTTTCTTTGCTGTCTTTTTGCCAACTCTTCTTTGTAGCGTTTACCCATTCTTCTCATTCTGAATTGCCCACAGAGAGCCACATCAGTGATTGTCCTGTTACAACCCAAATGCCAGCAATACGGGAGTTGGTAATATCAGGCCGCCACAAGGCCACTCATCAGGAAAGACACGGCATTGTTCCCGAGTCACTTCTGTGATGTTCAGTGGTGCCTGTTTTGATCCTACATATGCCAGATACAACCCAACTAATCCCACTCTGCTGATGCTGATTATTGTTTAGTCGCAGAGCTGACTTGAAGCAGCGCTTCCCTCTGAAAAGAAACCACCGCCATGTTTCTGAAAGAGAGTGCAATGAATCTGTCATCCATAAACACTGGGACACAAAATCTCTGTGACGCTGTTTGTTTCTATGTTATTTAATAGGAAATTTTTAAAAAATGTGAGAGACTGCAGCAAAGCCAAAATACGGCTAAGCACACACACACACACACACACACACACACACACACACAGTGCAAAACAACGCTGATATAGTTCACAGTACAAAAGAGACATGTGGAACTCCCGAAACTTTGTTTCTTTCAGACAAAAGCAAACAACAGACATACAGTAGTATGCAGGAAACAGACCTCCCAAGATCGCAGCTGGCCTGAGAATCAGTCAGCACTACTTTTTTCCTTCCTCTGTCAATTGCAATAAGGGGGAAGGGGGGGGGGGGGGGGAGGTTGTTCATATATAACAAGTGAAGAAGACACAGTTGTTGAACGTTCACTCGTCTGTTGGTGTACTGTGCATGCACTAAACTTTGTTTTACTTACCTTCATCTTCTCTGAATGGTACATGACATGGAATGCACCACAGAGCTTCTTCACTCTTTGAAATGTACGAATGAGTTAAAAACGAATGGCCAGTGTGCTGCCGGCAGATTTGGACGGATCTAAAAGAGTTCCTCTACGGATCTAAAAGGGTTCCTCTCATCACCTTTTAGAGTGTTGGGACTTGCATGACGTGAGACATAAACATTTCACAGCAGACTTCAAGAAAGCCTTGTTCAAGAATGTTCCACTTGATGTGATCTTTAAATTTCTGAAAGAGATTAACATTTTTCATCTGATCTGAGATTTTACGGTGGAAAGTTTTGTAACAAAATTTTGGGTGCGTTTTTAGAAGATGTATTTTAAAGGGTTGTGTGAATGAATGACTTGTGAGTTGACTTCAACGCGGTGACAGCCCTGATATGGCCCTTTGCGGTCGGCTTGGCTATAAGCAACATAACCTTACCTTACCTTACCTTACCTTACCTTACCTTACCTTACCTTACCTACCTTACCTTACCTTACCTTACCTACCTTACCTTACCTTACCGTTCCTTACCTTACCTTACCTTACCTTACCTTACCTTACCTTACCTTACCACCCTGAGTGGCAGGCTGTATCACTACGTGGCAGTTTTGAAGTCGGTCAGTTGATGAAGACAGGCCGTGAATCGCTCCAGATGGCGAACGCACTGACCAACAGCCACACAGGATCAAATCTGTACACGCTCAGTACATTAAGAACGTGAGACACTCTGATGCGGTAATGATGATTTTTCTACATCTGTCGTTCATGATTTACCCATTAAGATTAATATGAAAATTGTTAATCAACACAACGGAATGTAGCTTACGCTGAAAACACCACCATCACTGCTTACAGGTGATCGATGGATACTTCACAGTCAGCAACGTCAACATGGCACCCGACGAAGGGGACACAATCGGAGCCACGCAAGAAGAGTTTCGCCAACGCTTCAAGTGCAAGGCCCTGCGGCCCTTCTGGAAGGCCCGGGTGAAGAAGAGCTACAGTAAGAAGAACCAGCACTTCCAGGGCTACCTGGACAGGCAGCTGGCGGGGAAGTCCCAGCAGGAGATCCAGTCCTTCAGCCAGGAGGTGACGGTGCCCGGGGAGAGCCGAGCCCCCTTGGGATACGACGCCATGTGGACCATCGCCCTCACCTTGAACAACACCCTGACCGAGCTGCTTGAGCAAGGTGAGTGCAGAGTTGTCTTATCCTTGGGTTTTGTGGTTGTCGTCGTCGTCGTCGTTGTTGTTGTTTGTTTTACTCTTTCATCGTCGAAGCCTTTCAGTGGAAGCCACTCATCCTGACCTCGGGGTAGCTGTTCGCTTCAGTCCCGCTAATACTTGACAGGGGGTTACCATACTGGTATTACACCACCACCACCCCAAAAAACAGCTACCAAAGAAGAGTTCACCACGCCGCAGTTTTGATCCAATGTTACATTCGTAGAAACCTTGTGCCTATGAAGACAATCACTGTTTGGCTATTTAACCTGTTTCAATCTTAAGTTTCAAGCGTGTAAGGCATGATTTGCAAAGCTGGATGGAGTGAACATATTTGGGGGGGGGGGGGGGGGGGGGGGGGGCAGGAGTAGCAGCTAGAGAGCCATTGTGTCCCTCTAACAACGCCCAACAGAAATCTTGATGTTCATTTGTAGCTATTCTCCCAGCTTATTGACTCGTTCATCTGGTGTGCGGTTTTGATTTCTCCTCCATAGTTGACAGGGCTTCAGCCAAAACAATTTCACTTGGCTCACCATCGTTGACTTCATTCGCTCACTGTGTTGATCCAATATTTTTACACGTTGATTGGATTTTCTGTCCGGGTTGATCTGTCTACTTCCTGTGATGATTTGACTTGTTTTCCGTTTCAATCTGACTTGCTTGCTTATGTTGATCCCACTGTGCCCCCCCCCCCCCCCCCCCCCCCCCCCCCCCCCCCCCCCCCCCCCCCCCCCCCCCCCCCCCCCCCCCCCCCCCCCCCCCCCCCCCCCCCCCCCCCCCCCCCCCCCCCCCCCCCCCCCCCCCCCCCCCCTATGTTGATCGGATTTGCTCACATGTTGATCTAATTTGTTCAAGTGCTGATCCGATTTGTTTCCGTGTTGATCTTACTAGCTGTCCGTGTTGATCTGACTTGCTTTCTTTCTTGTTCTGACTAGCTGTTCATGTTGATCTGACTAGCTGTTCATGTTGATCTGACTACTGTTCATGTTGATTTGACTTAACTGTACATGTTGATCTGCCTTGCCTTCTTTGTTCATCTTACCAGCAGTCCGTGTTGATCTGACTGCGTGTTCATGTTGATCTGACATGCTTTCTTTATTGATCCGACTAGCTGTTTATGTGATCTGACTTTCTATATCTGTTGATCTGACTTGCTGTACATGTTGATCTGACATGTTTTCGTGTTGACATGACTTGCTTTCTATGTTCATCTGACTAGCTGTACATCTTGGTGCTAGTTGCTTTCCATATTGATGTGACTTGCTTTCTATGTTCATCTGACTAGCTGTACATGTTGATGCTAGTTGCTTTCCATATTGATTGTGACTTGCTTTCAGCGTTGGTCTGACTTGCTTCTGTGTTGATCCTGATTACTTTCTAGGCAGTTTGACTTGCTGTCTACGTAGATACTACTTGCTTTCCGTATTGATCAGACATGCCTTCCATAATAATCTGACTTGCTTTCTGTGTTGATCTGACTTGCTGCCTTTGTGGATCTCACTTGTGCATGTTTTCTGACTCGTTTTCCGTGATCTAGCTCACCATCCATGTTGATCTGACTCCCCGTGCATGTTTGTCTGACTCTCTGTCCCATGTGGGTCTGACTCCCCGTGCATGTTTGTCTGACTCTCTGTCCCATGTGGGTCTGACTGGTTGTCCTGTGCTGATCGGACTTGCTGGCCATGATGATCTGACTTGCTGGCCATGATGATCGGACTTGCTGGCCATGATGATCTGACTTGCTGGCCATGATGATCTGACTTGCTGGCCATGATGATCTGACTTGCTGGCCATGATGATCTGACTCGCTTTCCCTAACTATCCAACTCATTGTCCCATATTAATGTAACTCGCTGTCCTCCATTAATCGAGTTACCGCCCATGTTTATCTGACTTCTTCCCCCTTTCCTCCATACGGTTTGTTTCTCTCGGCCAGGTCGCCCGCCAGACGCGCTGAAGGATTTCTCCTACTTCAACAAGGAGATGGGGGAGATGATGCTGAAGCACATGAAGAACACGTCGTTCCGAGGCCTGTCCGGCAAGGTCAACTTCACCCCGTCTGGAGACCGCATCCCCCAGATCCACATCAAACAGTTCCAGGTCATTGATTTCGATGCAGGTGAGCTTTCGACTTGTTTTCTCGTATGGATGTGAATGAAGGGCAAGGGTGACATTGGTGTAAGTTTTGAAGGAGAGAGGGTTGGGGCGGGGGGGGGCATGGGTGGTGCTGATGCTCTGACATTCAAAATGAATTTCAACGTTTTCGGCTTGAGCTGAGACCTCCCTGTAGAAAACAGCTCCTGAAGAATGGGAGCTCAAGGGCTTTGGTATGGTTACGAATCGCTGCCTTGTCTCGCTTGTCTCTGTCAATTCGACCACAATGTAGTTAGCGCGACGTGATGACAAGATTTCCACTGCTCTGCCGCTGTTTTCCAGTGATGTCGGTGCCCGAGTCTTTGCCAGTGGTTTGCTTGCTCACTCCTCAATGCTGACAGTCCAGTTTTCTTTCTGGCTGTATCTTGGTTGGTTGTCTCCTTTCGTAGTTCACCAGAGAAGGACGTCACGTCGACAGGGCCGCTTGATCTGGTGACGTCACTGTACCATTTGAGCTTTCTCGCTAAAACATTAAGATCACCAAGCGCACGTTCATCCGTTTAAGGGAGAAAAACCATAGACTATGCATGGTGAGTGTGAGTCAGTTTTAAAAAAGTGATGACAGTGGGGGAAAATAGAAAAATGGAGGCCCCAGTGTTCAAAAAAAAAAAAAAAAGGGGGGGGGGGGGGGGGGGGAGAGGAAAAAAGAAAAGAAAAAGAAAAAAGCGGGAAATTTGAGGTTTGAGTGGAAAAAAACAAACAGAAAAAAACTTGAGCTTTCTTTTCTTCATTGCTGTAAGTAGGTCTTCATGTGAGCAGATGCAATGTTGGCTGCTCTGTCTTCTGGAGACGCTCATTTGTAATGTGGGTTACGACGGATGGCTTTTGCTGAAACGGTGTGGAGCACAAATATTCATCGGGAAGGCAGCACAGTGTGGGGGTATTGGCAAAACAAACTCTTGCATTCACCAGCTTTGATCAGTTAATCAGAGCGTAAAGCCTCACTGCATGCAGGGCTCATGACGAGCCCAAGCATAGCTACACCCATCCGAGAAAATGAATGAGATCGAGCTAACTCCAATCAATGGAAGGGAAAATAAGTAACGATTCTAAATGCTTTACTCATGCGGCTAGGTTTAAGAGCCTGGTACAGCATCTAGTATGCGATATGATGTAAACACGCTAGCTAAGATCAGTTTGGCGTGAAATGCTTTCATTCACGCAAGATGCTTATCTCTCTGAAACATAAAGCGAACCCGATGGTAATTCCCAGTGCGTGCTATCCTGGATGAAAAACCTGTTCCCCCAGCAAAGCCAAGCTCGCCAGGGAGTTGATGAAAGAGTAATACAAAGCAACAGTAAGCAGAACATGCCAGGTATACAATATTTCTCTCGGAACAGAGACAAGAATTTCTCAACAAATGAAGCAACAAAACCTTCTCTCGGAACAGAGACAAGAATTTATCTACAAATGAAGCAACAAAACCTTTTTGTCTTCATCCAGTCAAGAGACGAAGACAGGAAATTAGCCCTGCCGGCTGTAAAACGATGTACCAACTTCTGCGTGTAGACAAACGCACCGTGTGCATTGACATGGGAACATGGAAACGCCAGCACGTCAAATGGTGCTGCACGAAGATGCCCTTTCAGATCTACAATCGTTGCAGAAATCCATCCTAAAGGAGCTGAACCCCATGGCTTGACGTGGCAGCATAAACAACTGGACTGTTGACAACAAACCTGCCCTGTGACATGACTTGGCAACGTAAGCAACTGGACTACACACGACAAACCTGCCCTGTGACACATGATTTGGCAACGTAGCTAACTGGATTGTTTATGACTAAACTACCCTGTGACACATGACTTGGTCACATAGCTAACTGAACTGCTCACGACCAACCTGTCCTATGACATATGACTTTGTAACAGAGCAACTGGACTGCTTGCGACAAGCCTGCCCTGTGACACATGACTTTGTAACGAAACTAGCCGAGCAGCTTATGACGAATCTGTCCTGCGACACTGACTTTGCACAATAACTAACTGGTCTGCTCACGAGAAATCTACCCGTTGACACATGACTTGCTAACTGGACTGTTTACGACAAATCTGCCCTGTGACGTGACTTGGTGACGTGACTAATTGGACTGTTCATGACGTCTTGCTCCAGTGACACATGGCTGGGAACAGAGGACCGCGGAGGCCCCGGACTGTGATAGCGTTTCCCAAAATAAACGCCTGTCTGATGACTCAAATGACTCTACTTTGAAATTCTTTCCCATGGTTTTGGTTTTCAGCAGAGCTTCATGATCCGACAAAGCTACCCACACTTCGTCGATGCTTTTTTTTTTTCGTCACACACAGGCAATATGACACGGACATCCAATAACGGCTAACATATTACGTCAATAGCTGTATAGAGGGTGAAAGCGTTCATCTTCTTCTGTTACAAAATCAAGGTAATGGCCCATATCTTCTCCACCTGATCTGCATCATGTTACAGAGTGTCACATGCTGCAGTTATAAATGGCCAGCAAAGCTGTTGTATTATTCATGTGAGCCTCAACACGTTCATCATACTCTGAAACTACTTGAGAAATCAGCTGAACATATAACTTCACAAAATAGCCCACCCCCAGTCATTCCACGTACTTTCAAAGAAACAGGAATGACAATCTACTCTCGATGAGCCGGCCTATACCCATGGAACACCATCCAGTGGACGTCTGCTTTCAACTGAACGGACACATTTCTGCCGTTGTAATCACTCGGCTTCCTCCGAATCGTCCCGTTCCATTCACTTTTCTATTCGTCAGTACGGAATAAACGCGTCACTCAGTGATCTTGGATCGACGATCACACGATTCAAGTCAAAGACAGGAATCGTCAAGGTTACCAAGATCATGTAAATGCAGCTGTGCGTTATGAACTTGACGTGCATTCTTTGAAGATTGGCCTTAATGCCTTTAAATGGTGTCCGTTGGCATTTCTTGACAAACTGCGCTCAGCTGTCTCGATGCCGCACAATACCCTCATGACAGGTTGTCGACGCTTTTTAGAACTTTTCTCGAAGCATCGTTTGCATCTTTTGCGACGTATTCTTGACAGTGTAGTCGTTGGTTTTTGTTCCAAAAAGCATCTTTATTCAAGATAGTTCTTATAGTGCAATGTAATGTAATATAAAAGAAAGAACAAATGATAGAAATGAACACAAACAGACCTATCGGACATAATGATATAATTATAATACACATTTACATTTTGAAAACAAAAAGTTAGAAAAATCTCTAAGAGAGAGAGAGGTTGATTGATTGATCTTTAATAGAAAGGGGGGGGGGAGAGATAGAGAGAGAGAGAGTGAGAGAGTTTGTGTGAGTGGGGAGAGAGAGAGAGAGAGAGAGAGAAGAGAGAGAGAGAGAGAGAGAGAGAGAGAGAGAGAGAGAGAAATCTTGACAGTGTTTGTAAGATAACAATACAGCTGTCATGATACTGTGTTACATCTTTCGGGTTGTAAAACGTTAAAAATTGTCTAGGCGCAGCATTACAATTCTTTTTTCGTAGCAGGAGAGCTTTCTCAGTACGTTGTAACCTCTTGAATAACGTATGATGAGTGATTTGTTTAATGTAGTGTTCTTGACGTGAAGTTACTGCCTTCTTTGCTTCAGACCGCATCTTTCTTGTCTGTGCATTTCTCCATGTGACTTTCCAGCTTCTTGATGCGTCTTTTCGGACTGTGTGACCCCAGTTGTTTGAAGACCATGCAATTGCCTTGCAGCTTCTTCCCTTGTGCTTCAAGAGGTAGCCTGAATGCTAACATGTTTGGGTTTTCCATCACTCAGAGGTTATGTGTGATAAGTTCTTCGCGGAGTGGTTAGGTTTCGTGTGATAAGTTCTTCGCGGAGTGGTTAGGTTTCGTGTTTAAGTTCTTCGCGGAGTGGTTAAGTTTCGTGTGACAAGTTCTTCGCGGAGTGGTTAAGTTTCGTGTGACAAGTTCTTCGCGGAGTGGTTTGTTTTCTTCTCCTTTTGACGTTTTGTTTGCTTGAGTTTGCCCCACCTGTTGCCCATGGGGATCGTTGAGTTGATCAGAACAACCCTGTCCTCTTTCACCAGAATGAAATGTGGGTTTATGCCGTTTCATCAGAACTATCAATGCACCGAACCATGGAGGGAGGTGGGGGGGGGGGGGGTCCGGGATATCTGGAATCCCCTCCCCCCCCCCCCCCCCTCCTCCCCCGCACCAGTCGGCTGACAAAACTTGCAATTTTTGCCACGTTGTCCTCTTCCTTCACTGGGAAGGGATTCTCAGACATTCTGAAGAACTCCATCCCCTTTTTATGTGACTGAGCCGTCCGTACAATACACCTGTTTTGAGCGCTCCAGAAAGAAAGAAGCTACACCTCTTCATCACCCTCCCTATTAAGGTTTTTTTTTTCTCCTTAACTCCTCTTCGTCTCCCGTCTCTCCATCCTTTCTTTTTCTCCATCGTCCTTGGTGATCTACTGTTACGACAAACGCGATGATCATGACGATAATGCCAGTGGTGGTGAAAGATTTTCCACCGGCTTCCATTTTCTCAATTCTGTCGTTTTCTTCCAGAGGATCCCCCGGTGGAACTGAAGGTGTATCGGACTGTACTCGACCCCAACAAACATCACCTTCAACCACACCCCATTAAATGGGCAGGTAAGTCGTTTGCAGGTAAATCTCTCATCCACCCTTCCATTGCCCCCCCCCCTCCCCTTCCCCCCCCCCCCCTCCCCCCCCCCCCCCCCCCCCCCCCCCCCCCCCCCCCCCCCCCCCCCCCCCCCCCCCCCCCCCCCCCCCCCCCCCCCCCCCCCACCCCCCCCCCCCCCCCCCCCCCCCCCCCCCCCCCCCCCCCCCCCCCCCCCCCCCCCCCCCCCCCCCCCCCCCCCCCCCCCCCCCCCCCCCCCCCCCCCCCCCCCCCCCCCCCCCCCCCCCCCCCCCCCCCCCCCCCCCCCCCCCCCCCCCCCCCCCCCCCCCCCCCCCCCCCCCCCCCCCGCTCATCCGTCCATTTACACAGAATTAATGGTCTGCCCTGTGCGTGCTTTCCGTCCTGTGTTGTAGATTATACGTTATTTTTTATGTACAGTGTAAAAACCTGAATAATTCCAACTGTCCACTCTAAGAAAACACGTTCGTATAAAACAAAAATCAAATGTGACCAGCCGCCGTGGCGAAGTGGTCAGCGTCGCGGACTCCTGGCTGGGAGGTCGTGGGTTCGATTCCCGTCAGAGCTATTTATTTGCGGGGTTTTTTTTTCTGCCACGACAGAGTTGTGTTTGCGACGGGCTCAGTTGTGAGGACTGGTGTGATACAGTAGCGTTTCAACTACTCAGTGGATGCGTCTCTGAAAGTGTGGTCAAATTTCCTAACCAACACTGCAGGTGTCTGTATCTCTCGGGTCTGGTTGACGCCCAGATACATTATGAAAGTAAGCGTAGAGTACAGCCCTGTCATGCAGTGTCAGACCGGAATGAAAATCCGTTGCATCGTTTTCATCATCCTCATCCTCATCGTTCAGCATTATTTTTTTTTTAATTCTTAAACTCTTTTGCCCTTCATGCCCTGCTCTCATGGTGACCTCAGTTTCGATATCTTCTCCAATGCTATGGCCTTGGTTTGATTCTGTCGGGGTCACCGGTATCGGCAACTTCATGAAGGCTGTCGTCCTACGGAAGTGGTGGCGCCCTCCAGAGGGAGAGCTCACTCACGCCGGCTCCGCGACTAAGCAATTATTGTCGTCAGCAGGGGGGCTTAGCAGGTGGTGTACAGTGTATGTTGGATCAGAACAGGCGCCACTGAACACCACCGAGGTGATTCAGTGGCAGTGCAGTGTCTCCTACAGTGAGTTGCCTTTGACGACTTGACAGTGACTGCTCTATGTGGATTGCTGATGCCGGAGCTACGGCAAGACGGGCTGTGGCTCTGGACGAGGAGTCGGAATGAACAGCGTGAGTGCGGTGCCACTGAGGGGGCACAAAAGATAGGACAGAAAAAAAAATCAGCTGTGACTATTAATATACTTGCGCTAAAATCAACTTCAATATCAGTGTGTTCCAAAGATAATTTGCGTGAACCGATAAACTATGACACGACCACGTACTTGTGATAGTGTGATGTATGTACAAAGGTACACGCAATCAGTTCTTCCTCGTGTGAGTTGGTTCAGGAGAAGTATTATCACAATGTAAAAGGAACTACAGTGCTGGATCCATCTGGAAGACCTTTAAGCCCCAATTACATTTTTTCAATGCAATACGACGGACAACAATATTACACAACGCAATACATAATAACTATGGCTGCATACAGCACAGCGCAATCCTGTTTAGGAAGCACTTTTTTTTAAGTTACCGATCTGCTAGCCAGACATTGGCTGCATGTTTATGTATACAGAAGAGGCAGCGATGACAAAGAAAGCCGAAATTGAAATGACAAGTGCTGTAGCTTAGCTTCTTTCCATGTAGATTCGTCTTTAAAACAAACAGCATAATCACGGTGTTTTGAAGTGCCAGAGATTAAAAAGAAAATTTTAAAAAGTCATGTACGGCCATTTCTCTCCCCTTGTAACTAACAATCTAACTGATCAGAAGAGTTGTCAGTCTTGTTCAAACCTGGGGGATAGGGGTCGCAGGAACATGGCGCGACCTTTTTTTTTTTTCACCGTCTGCCTTAATCGTGTTGACTCATCAAAGCGGATTTTATCTCCACACTCCCTTATTGTTTGGAATTAACTCCCTTGTTGTTCAATATTAGCTCCCTTATTTTTGTTGGTTTTTTTTTTTTTTTTTTTTTTTTTTTTGGGGGGGGGGGGGGGGGGGGTTCCACATGCACTGGATACATTCTCCATAGAGTAGCACCTCCCCCTCCTCCCTCAGCTCAGCTGGCAGAGCGTCGCACTCGTGATCCTTGTGATTCTGTGATACCGGGTTCGAATCTCCTTGGGTTTTTTTTGTTTTTGTTTTTTCTCTCGGAGTTAAAATTGGGTCTGACTCTACTTCCTGAAAAGTCCTTCCAATGAGACTGAAAACCGAGGTTCCGTGTGTGAACGCACGCATAACATCTTGCACACACGGAAAATCGCATCCCCAACTTTTGAAAGAGAAGGCCAGTTTGACCCGCTGGTATGGATGTCACGTACATATGGCATGCATCCTCCGTGAAGAATACAAAGATTGAGTTCGAGAAACTGAGTGACTGATATTCAATGAGTGACACGAAAATCGACTGTATGCAGCGCCAGCAGGCAACTCCTCAGTCGGCTCTGCCCGGGTAAGCAGCTAACTGTGAAAACGAGAGAGTGGTTTGCAAAGCGATAGGAGCACTGTCTCTAACCAAGCATAGGTGCTATAAAAATACTCTCAGCTATAACAATCACAACCCTGGATTCTCTTGCTTTTTCAGGGTATTGTCCAGCAACACTATTAACAAGGCAGCCACAGATGATGACTTTCGTTCCTCTTTATTTTTTTTTTTCTGTCCGTGTTTGTTTTTCATTTTCATATTTCTGCTTTGGTTCTCTTAAGATTGGATTACAATCAGTATCTAAGATTGGATTACAATCAGTATCTCCCAACCGGCTGTCTACAAAATCTGTCGGAGGAGAAGATTCTGTAGACAGCCGGCAAGGAGAAAGTTATTGTACAGTTCTACTAATCTTCAGAGGCTTTACACGCATTCCTGTCATTCCCATACTCGTCTATTTTCACTGGCTGCCTACCGAAAAACAATGCAAACTCTCTCCGCTGTGCTTCAAATCCCTAAATAGTTTAGCTTCTACTTATCATGCTCATCCACTCCATGTCCACATTCCGTCACGACAGTTGCGCTTCCATTTGATGATCATTTCCTCAGCATCCCTTGCTTTCGCATCAAGATTACTGTTCAGCGTTCATTTTCTTTCCAGGCTGCATCTCCATGGAACAAACTTAATCCCTCACTCTCCAGTTAAATTTTCTGCTTTCCTTCTTATCCTCTCCTAAAATTACTGGCTTCACATCCTGATTGATGTTCCTTCATCTCCTCTTACCAGCTTTTGCTGCTGCTGCTATTGCTGCTGCTGCTGCTCTGTGTGTGTGTGTGTGTGTGTGTGTGTGTGTGTGTGTGTGTGTGTGTGTGTGTGTGTGTGTGTGTTTGTGTGTGTGTGTGTGTGTGTGTGTGTGTGTGTGTGTGTGTGTGTGTGTGTGTGTGTGTTTGTGTGTGTGTGTGTGTGTGTGTGTGTGTGTGTGTGTGTGTGTGTGTGTGTGTATGTGTGTGTGTGTGTGTGTGTGAGCGCGCGCGCGCGCATGTGTGTGTGTGTGTCTTGGATGGTGATAAAGGTATGAATTAATCATTGCATGACTGATTAAACGCACTTTGATGCGTGTGCTGGTTAGTTTGTGCATTTTCGTCCTCTGTAGTTGCACTTTTGTCGATGTAAGTGCTTAGGGCGGCTTATTCGAGATTAAACGCCATAAGCGTGTATTTTCATTATTGTTGTTGTTATTTTCTTTTTCGTTTCTAGAAGTGTAACTCGGCTCCGCCCGGTCCACAACCTCCCTCACTACATCCCCGCCCACTTTCTGCCTCTGTCATGGGCAGCGCGCGGTTGCCCGCCCACTTTCTGCCTCTGTCATGGGCAGCGCGCGGTTGCTTATGCAGTCCCCCATTAGTGCGTGATTCCGCTGGCTGGCTTGTCGCGTGCACCGTGATTAGCCCTGTCCTTTTTGGAGCCCAGCGGTTCGACCCTGATTAACTAAAGCCACTGGCTGTATTTTGGGGTGTGTTAACGCTTAGAAAGTGTAATTCTGACCTAAATAAGATATCAAAAATCGTGTTTACCCTCCTTTCTGACTGCGGTATGCAGTTGTTTTTAAGTAATTCGGGCACAAAAATTTCCCTGTGTAAACACAACTGATCGAATGTTGACGATGAAGGATTCGAATTCGTTGCTCTTCGACTTCTCCTCTGTCTCGCCTCATAATGTATCCTTCAGACCTGTGGCCAGCCGTGCCGTTACGCAGCTCAACTAACACACGTGTTTGATCCTTACCCCACCTACACCCCCCACCCCCACCCCACTTTGCCCGGCTTCTGTTGCAGATGGGAAGCCCCCTTTCTCCTCCGTCGCACAGAGCGCGTGCTGAAGCCGTTGTCATGGGAACTGTACCTGACCATGGTTCTGTTGGCGTGTTCAGGCATCATCGTGTCTGTCCTCTTCCTCGTCTTCAACATCAGAAATCGTCATGTCAGGTGAGACTCTCCGACACTGATACGAAAATGGACTGGTCTTACAGTCTGTCCATATCGTGCACACATCATTACCATAAGGTAGTTTTCACGCTGACAAATGCATATCAGCATAACAATACTGTGAACGTAGTTATGACACCTACTTGTAGTTTACGATTGATAAGATGATTAAGTCGGTGAGGTAGACAGAGGTAAGAAGGATAAACATACATAAATGAAAGGAGAGAGAGAGAGAGAGAGAGAGAGAGAGAGAGAGAGAGAACGAACGAATGAATGAATGAATGAATAAATGAATAGTTAAGTGAGGTCAGCTTACAAAGCCCATTCTCATTGGGGAATTGGGGAAGGTGTGTTCACAATATAACTCAAAGAATAAACACAAAGGATAGATGTAAGGGGGGGTGGGGGGAAAGCATAGCAATGAGGAAAGCACATCACAGAAGAAATTAAGTTGCTGTCTATGCATCTGGCAACATGTTCCTCCACAGCCATCACCATTTCGGTGTGAAACAGCCGTGCCGTTGCTGGAAGTGACGTTTGTGTGGTCACTGTTAGAGCAGTGAAGGCTATCCATGTTCCTTTTCATGTCATGTAGGTACGCCAATATATCACTGATTGTCACACTGTCTCCAGGACCACTCTGTGACAGCTTCAGTGGAGAAGTGTCGGGATCATCTGTGCTCTCAGAATCACAAATCATTCTCAGTCGCTTCGACATCTTCAGTTTTGCATTGCCCGGTGGTCTCACTAATTACAAGTGTTTTGTCATGTTCACATACCACATCGGAGCTCAACACAGTCATGACCAACACAAGGCTCGACGGGCACAGTGTCCAACACGGAGGCTTCATGGCGTCACAGATTGTTTGTCACAAACGTCCCATGTCGATCTCCTGTTTGGAGGTCACTGTGCTGTGTGTCCAGGCTGGAATACGGAGGGAGGCGGCTGGTTATCACACAGAAAAATGTCAACACTGGCAGTTTGGCTGTTGTCAGTTATTGTGTCAGCATAAAACGGGTGCACCTCGATAGCTCCCGACACCAATGCTGATCAATGGGAATGAGGATGATTAAGATGATGCTACGGATTTCCATTTCGGTCTGAGACTACATGACAGGGCTGTACTCTACGCTTCCTTTCATAATATATCCTGGCGTCAACCAGGCCCGAGAGATACAGGCACCTGCAGTGTTGGTCAGGAAATTTGAGCAACACTCTCAGAAACGCATCCATTAAGTGGATGAAACTCGACTGTGTGGTCCAGTCTTCCCAACTGAATCCGCAGCAAACACAACTCTGGGTAGGAGCCGGTCGGGGCAGGAAAAAACCCCACATGACTCTGATGGGATTCGAACCCACGACCTCCCAGCCGGGAGTCCGCGACGCTATAGTTAGCCATTTTTCATACTGGCTGTGCTACCTTATACACACACACACACACACACACACACACACACACACACACACAGAGAGAGAGAGAGAGAGAAGAGGAGAGAGAGAGAAGGAGAGAGAGAGAGAGAGAGAGAGAAGAGAGAGAGAGAGAGAGAGAGAGTGAGAGAGAGAGAGAGAGAGAGAGGAGAGAGAGAGAGAGAGAGAGAGAGAGAGAGAGAAACGGTGGCCAATTGGACCCAGAGAGGAAATCAAGCTGACGATGGATTGTGCAGACTGATCAAGATGTCGTCTCCTAAGATCAACAACTTGATTCTGGTGGGCTGTATGCTCGGCTACACCACAGTCACTGTGGATGACGTCTATAGTCAGCGATTGGATGCTTTGTGTCACGTGAGTTTCTGGTTCAAGTTGAGGCTTGGGGCGTTTTGTGTCACGTGAATTTCTGTCTCAAGTCAAGAACTGGGTGGTTTGTACCACATTAATGTTTTTTTTTTCTGTTTTTTTTTCTTCTTTTTTTGACAGTCATAGATTGGATGTTCTGTTTCATTAGTTTCCTTTCGAAGCCAGGGACTGGGTGCTTTGTGTCGTTTTAAGTTTTGTTTAAAGTCAATGATAAGTTGTGTGTGTGTGTGTGTGTGTGTGTGTGTGTGTGTGTGTGTGTGTGTGTGTGTGTGTGTGTGTGTGACATTAGCTTCCAATTCTGGTCAAGATTTGGGTTGTCTTTGTGTCAAGTGAGCTTCCGTGATAAGTCAAGGATTTGGTGTTTTCTGGCGCGTGAGTTTCTGTGATAAGTCAAAGACTAGGTCATGTTTTGTGTCACGTGACAGTCCGTAAAAAGACAGGACTTGGGTGTTTTATGTCACATCAATTTCTGTTTGAGGTTAAGGTTTCGAAGGTTTGTAGCACGTGAGTTTCTATTAAAAGTCAAGGATTGGATATTTTGTTGTATATGACTTTCTGTGGGAGTCAAGAGTCGGGTTTTGTTATAAATGGGTTTCAGTTAAGTCAAGAACTAGGGGGAGGGGGGCTGTGTTACGTGAGTTTCTGTGACAGGTTAGGGATTTCGTGCTTTGTGTCATGAGAGTTTCAAAGACACTTAGGGATTTAGGTGTTCTAAATCCGTTAGTATCTTTCAGAGTCAAGAACTGGGACGTTTCGTGTCGCAAGAATTTCTTTTTCTTCCTGAAATTAGGACAGGGCGTTTTGGTGTCATGCGATGTCTTTTGATCAAGGACTTGAATAATTCACGTCATGTGAGTTTCTTTTCTTTGGGAGTAAGTGTTTGGTGTTTGGTGCGGCGTGAGTTTCATTTTAGTCAAAGATTGTGTTTCTTTGTTTCACATAAGTTTGTTTTTCATTTGGGATCGTTTGTACACCCCACCCCTTTTTTTTTCATTTAGATTTGAATCATAATGGAAAACTTAAATTGTACAAAAATGTTTTTGCTGATTTTGTGTTATTATCACTAAGTTCCTTCATCAAAGAAGTTTAGTGAACACGAATGAAGTCCCTGATCAATTAAAACTGTACTATTTCATCATTGGAGGAGAGAGAGAGAGAGAGGAGAGAGAGAGAGGAGAGAGAGAGAGAGAGAGAGAGTGTCACGAGGCCTACGACGTTCGACCCACTAGGGTGGCGGAATTACTTATTTGTTTATTGTCGTTGCTGTTGTCGTGTATCCGTCCTTAGGGTGGTTGTGGTGCAGTTGCACCTTGGTATAGTTCAGCTCAACTTCGGTTTGCTTTCTCTCTCTCTCTCTCTCTAATTCCACCGCCCGTGCTATTCATCCTGCAAGTTCACGGGTGGCCGGTACCTTTCTCTCGAACTTTCTGTCTATCGGCCTCTCGCCTGTCTTTTTACCTGTCGCACGTGCTTCGTTTCTTTTTGTTTGAATTATGCTCACTCTGTGACGCAGCATTGGCATGTTGGCCGCCATTGCTGAGGGAGGTTAGCTCTTCACTCGAGCGGAAGATGTCTCTGGGGGCGCCCGCTCCAGTCCTGGTTCTTTACTTATCGTCGAGAGTACAGTCAGTACTTTCAATTCCTGCAGTCGGCCTGTAGGAGAGGGACATCATTTCTTCTGTTTCCGCATCTTCGCCTCTGTCCTCTCGACTGGACAGAGGGTAGAGAGAGTCCTTTGACCCGCCTCTTCGGGGTCACCCACGGGTAGCTGGTAAGCATCAGTTTCGTGGTCTGTTTGTTTTGATTTGTTGTTGTTAGCCGGTTAGTCTTCGCTTTTGCGCAATTTTCTTTTGTTTTCGAAATTGTAAGAGAAATATTGTGTGAGACCTTTTCTCTGGTTAATTCCATCTTTAACCTGGCCATTCTAAATTATTTCCAAAATTCTTTCTCCTGTTTTTTGTATCTGGTGATGCGGTAGTCGGTGGGGAAGGGAGAGAACCTGGTGATTCAGGGTTGGAACTTGCTTGGTCTCGCTCGTCCGCCCCTGTCACATTCGCCGGACTTTTATCCTCGGCCACCGTCTGTTTGTGTGTGCAAGGAGAACGAGTTTTATGTTCACGAGCGTGCGTACGCATGATTTGTCGTTCGGATGCGTGGTTGGAGATTTGTGTTATTTTGAAATGTGTTTATAAAATGTGACAATTATGCCATTGAATTACTATTTGCAAATGTGGTGGCAGTTATTAAGCGATGGTCGCTGTGTTGATTTTTTTCCCTAAGGAAGGAAAAACGTTAAGCGTGAGTGAGAGAAGGGTGAAGATAATTCATATTTGTTTTATAACCTGTTGATTTAATGCAGTCTTTTACCTGCATCGTGTGAGAAGACTTGATTCAATGGGTGTACTGTGTGCGTTTAATACACTTCCCCTCGCCCATCATGCGAGTGGTGATAAGACTTGACAGCAATGGTCAGACGGTACTGACGGCAGGGTTCCAGTACCCTTCTTCCTTCTCCTTCCTTCTTCTTTTCCCCCTTTCCGACTCTCCTCCAGCTACGTCCTCCCCCTCCCGGGGGCTTCACCTGGAGCACGAACTGGATGGTGCCACGTGCTGGTCGAGGCCACGTTCTGGCTGAGACCACGGACGGGATGGTGCCACGCGCTGGTCGGGGCCCACGCCTGGGTCGGGACCGTGGTCTGCTAGAGGGGCCCGCCGTCTTGACTGGCCGGCCTGGCCCCCTGTCCAGGACCTCCAGTAACAGCTACGTCCCCCCCCCCCCCCCCCCCCCCCCCCCCCCCCGGGGACACGCTCTTCACTGCCCGCTTGGGAGTCGAGGGTGTCGGCTTTGGGCGACTCCCTGCGAGAACCAACCCGGCTCGGAGCACCTAGTGCGACAGGGTGCTCCCTGCGGACTTGACGGGGGGCAGGGATGTGGACGCACTCCATGGTGTGAGAAAGGATCGATACGGGAAAATATTTCTTTATAATTGTGTATATGTCATATGTGCTGGAATGCTGTAATTGTGATCGTGTACGTCGTATGGCGAAATATTTATTTATAATCGTGCATGTTGTGGGTGTGGGGGGTGCTTGATTGTGATTGTGCATGTTGTGCGCGTTGGAGTGCTTGATCGTGATTGTGCATGTTGTGTGCGTTGGAGTGCTTGATCGTGATTGTGCATGTTGTGTGCGTTGGAGTGCTCTATTGTGATCGTGCATGGTGCGTGTGTTGGAATGTTTATTTTGCTGGTGTGAATAAATGGGGTGTTGTATCGTAATCTTTATTGTGTGGTCTCTTGCGGAGCGTGTGGGGTTTCAGTCACTCCCTTCACTCCCACCTAGACCGATCCTGTCAGGGCAGACCTCCAGGGGTCGGTCGTGACAATTGTGGGGCTCGTCGGGATTGTGAGGGGCTCTGGCTGTCTCTCTCTCGTTTCGCAGAGTACCTGTTTAGTTTTGTCTGTTTGTATATGTTTAGTCAGTTTGTCGTGTTTGTTCGTGGGTGGTTGGCTGGGTGACTCTAGAGTGAAGGGAGTCTTGTTGTGGCCTGAGGGAACATCCGGCGTGACTCAGGGGGTCGAGGTGAGACCGAGGGGGAGTCGACCGCGCCCAGACCTCCTTCCGCCGGGTACCTCACGCAGGTACGGCCGTAAGTCTTGCCCTTCTGTTGCCGCCCAGTCTTCCATTCCTGTTTTGTTTTAGCCAGTTCTTGTTTTTTTTCTCTCCCGGGTTGTTGAGTACAGGGGGTTGTATCGGACGCTAGTGTCTCTTTTTTTCTCTCTCCGGATCCGTCTGCTAGTTTTTGTTTTGTTTTTTTTTTCGGCCAGCCCACACGCACTGTTGCTCGTGCTGTAGAGCGCGGTGTTGCCAGAGTGGGGGCAGCCGGACATAGTTTTTGTTTCGTTTTTTTTTCGGTGAGCCCACCGCACTGTTGCTCGTGCTGTAGAGCGCGGTGTTGCCAGAGTGGGAGCAGCCGGACTTGTCCGCACACACGCACACACACATACACATATACACACGCCCTAAAAATATTTGTTTTTTTTTTCTCTCTAGTGGAATTGTTTTTCCCCTGTATTGGAAAACTGTAGGATATTATTGTCATGGCGACGTCCGGCGCTGGTGGTATGGCGACGCGTGCGTCGAAGAAGAAGGGTATTCAAAATGTTACTGTAGTCCCTACTATTAGTACCAGTACTTCGACTACGGTAACTTCTACCTATTCCAGTGCTGTAGCAGGTAGTCCAGTGGGTACTTTTACTACCTCTTCGCTGGGGGGTCTCCTGTCGAGACCGATGGCACTTCCGCTCGGAAGCGTCAGAGTATAGCGAAGCAACTGTGGGCTTCTGTTGAGTCGCAGAGACCGAAACCTTCTCCTTTCCAGGTTTCCCCCTCGTAAGGGGCATGCCCAGAAGACTTTCCTTATGGGAAAGTCGAGACCCAAGGGACGGGTCAGACGGATCATCCTCCCGTGTCGGGAGTGGTGAACCCCGCTCAGGATATCACCTCTGTCCTTATGTTTCTGGAGCGGCAGCGTAGTAAAGGGAGGCTGCTAGGCAGGAAGCCCTTCGTAGGAAGAGGCTGCTAGGCAGGAAGCCCTGCGTAGGGAAAGAACGTAGGGAAGAGGCAAGGCTCCGTAGGGAAGAGCTAGATAGGATGGTGGCTCTGCGCCGAGAGGAGACTGACAGACAGGAGATTATGCATAGGGAGGAGGCTGCCTCCGTCGGGAAGAGTTGGATCAAGTAGAGAGGAGGCTGCCAGACAGGAGGCTCTACGCAGGGAAGAGATGGAACAACTTCTTTCGCAGGCTCCGCATCTGTAAACCAGGGGGTTAATCACCAGGCAGGTGATAGAGTTAGGGGCCCAAAGTTAAAGCTTCCAGAGTTCAGACCTAGTGAGGACATTGATATGTTCTTAGAGCATTTCGACAAGGTTGCTTGTTTACCAATTGTCTGAGGAGCAAAAGGCTATGCACCTTTTTTCTGGATTATCTGGTGCTGCAAGGGAGTGTGTGCTCACTCTAAATGAAGGTGCGTCTTATGCAGACATGCAGTTGGCTCTGCGTAAGCGTTTCCACCTTACCCCAGGGGACGTACAGGAGGAAGTTCAGGTCCATGAAGAAGAATAACGACGAGACCTTCGTGCAGTTTGGTGATAGGCTGCGCAAAACGCTAGGGTACTGGCGTCAGTTGGCTAAGTTGGAGCTGGAGGATCTGATCCTCATTGAACAGCTCACCAACACTGTGTCCCCAGAGTTGAGGACCCGGATAGGCGAGACAGCACCTCAGGATTTCGCGGCTGCGATTCACACCGCTGAGGTGTTTGCTGAAGCTCGCAGGGCTTATGGGCATCGCCCAGATACGGAGAGGAAGCCCTCCACAGGATTTAGTGGCAGTAAGGCGCCGACAACTGCTAGCGGGTGTGAACAAGGCAGGCAGTTCATCGGGGATTTCAGCGCCCCGACTGTGTTTTCTTTGTGGTCGTCCTGGCCACATTAGGAAAGATTGTCCTAAAGCCGCTGGTAGTCGTGGGGCTGGTCCTTTCCCACATCCTCGTGCCTCGGCTAACGTGGGTTCCATCCAGCTTCTGGTGATTCAGAGTGCCAGTGTTTCTCTCTGTTGTTGGTTCCTCCTTGGTCGACACCATCAGGGATTCGGGAGCATCAACGCTCTTTGTTGATAAGGATTTGGTTTCCCCTGAGGCCCCGGGGGGGCGCTAGTTATGATGTGTGCGGGTTGGAGGCTGGTTTTACCTCCACCCGTCCCTTTTGTACTTATTCCTATCTCCACTCCCCACTTCTGTGGCGAAGTATGGGCTATCGCGGTGGAGCGACCTCTGTATTCCCTTATATAGGGAATACTATCACTTCGCAGACGGACGCAGTCAGTCCGTGTCTACGGATTTGCCCCTAAGGCGTGTGTGGGAGTCACCACACGCGCCAAAGTAAGAAGCAGGAACAGGAATTGCGTCCCGTTCTTCAGCCGATCTCTAACGAGGGGTTTTGGCAAGGGCCGATCCTGCTAGCATTTTCCGTCTTCAGGCCAGGGACTTGGATGTCCAACGCCTACGACAACTTGTGGATCGTCCGCTCAGTCGGCCCGACACGCCAAGGTGAGCTTCAAGCTCCACAAGGGGATCCTCTTTAGGGTTTTCACTCGGGCAGATCGTGTGGCCAAGCAGCTTGTCATTCCCCAGAGCTTGAGAGAATCTGTTTCCGGCAGGCCCACGATTCCCCATGGCAGGTCATATGGGCTCCAAGCGGACTCTCGAGCGAGTAAGACAAGACTTCTTTTGGCCAGGGATGAACTCGCAGGTTAGGCAGTACTGCCGCAGTTGCGATGTCTGCCAACGGAAACGCTAAGGGTCGCTTGAAGCGTGTTCCCCTAGGGTCAGTGCCACTGGTTGGGGAGGCATTCAGCAAGGTTGGGGTCGACCTGGTGAGACCCATTAATCCTCCATCCGATCGCGGTCACCGTACACTTCGGTAGTGGTAGAATCTGCGAGTCGATACCCAGAGGCTGTCCGCTTTAGGACTATCGATGCCCTACTGTTGCTGAATCTCTCAGGCAGATTTGGACGCGCACTGGCGTGCCCAAGAAGAGTACGGCCGGAAGTTTGTACTGGAGAGCGATCATCATCCTCTCCAGTGCTTGGACCGGATCCGGCCAGTCAGTCGTCGACTCATGAGTTCGGCAGTGGAGCTGCAGAGTCATGCGTTCACTTTCCGTCATATCAAGGGTTCCCGTAATACGGATGCTGACTATCTTAGCCGAGCTCCGTAGTTAGCATATTGGAAAATCAGTCAGAGGGACACTCCCCTCAACCAGGGTTATATCCCTTTTTGGTCTCTGTATCAGGTGTAGTGACAGTTGTCACTTCAGTGAGGTTAACGGTAGTGAATCACCAATGGTTCGGATTGTTACTTTCATGGTTGGAAGGTTTGCTTAGTTGTTTGATAAATGTAGTATTATGTATTTCCCGTGTGATTCTATCGTGGAATGTTTGTATTGGATTCATCGTACTCTGTCGATCACAGAGAGTTGGGTTCGGTCCATTGTTGTGAAGTTGCACATGCGACAAGGTTCAAAGGAGCACTGTATCTCAGAGAAACAGATGCTTTTAGAAGGGGGGTTTGTCACGAGGCCTACGACGTTCGACCCCCCTAGGGTGGCGGAAATTACTTATTTGTTTATTGTCGTTGTGTTGTCGTGTATCCGTCCCTTAGGGTGGCTTGTGGTGCAGTTGCACCTTGGTATAGTTCAGCTCAACTTCGGTTTGCTTTCTCTCTCTCTCTCTCTCTAATTCCCCCGCCCGTGCTATTCATCCTGCAAGTTCACGGGTGGCCGGTACCTTTCTCTCGAACTTTCTGTCTATCGGCCTCTCGCCTGTCTTTTTACCTGTCGCACGTGCTTCGTTTCTTTTAGTTTGAAGTATGCTCACTCTGTGACGCAGCAGGCATGTTGGCCGCCATTGCTGAGGGAGGTTAGCTCTTCACTCGAGCGGAAGATGTCTCTGGGGGCGCCTTTCTCCAGTCTGGTTCTTTACCTTATCGTCGAGAGTACAGTCAGTACTTTCAATTCCTGCAGTCGGCCTGTAGGAGAGGGACATCATTTCTTCTGTTTCCGCATCTTCGCCTCTGTCCTCTCGACTGGACAGAGGGTAGAGAGAGTCCTTTGACCGCCTCTTCGGGGTCACCCACGGGTAGCTGGTAAGCATCAGTTTCGTGGTCTGTTTGTTTTGATTTGTTGTTGTTAGCCGGCTTAGTCTTCGCTTTTGCGCAATTTTCTTTTGTTTTCGAAATTGTAAGAGAAATATTGTGTGAGACCTTTTCTTGGTTAATTCCATCTTTAACCTGGCCGTTCTAAAATTTTTTCCAAAATTCTTTCTCCTGTTTATGTATCTGGTGATGCGGTAGTCGGTGGGGAAGGGAGAGAACCTGGTGATTCAGGGTTGGAACTTGCTTGGTCTCGCTCGTCCGCCCTGTCACATTCGCCGGACTTTTATCCCTCGGCCACCGTCTGTTTGTGTGTGCAAGGAGAACGAGTTTTATGTTCACGAGCGTGCGTACGCATGATTTGTCGTTCGGATGCGTGGTTGGAGATTTGTGTTATTTTGAAATGTGTTTATAAAATGTGACAATTATGCCATTGAATTACTATTTGCAAATGTGGTGGCAGTTATTAAGCGATGGCCGCTGTGTTGATTTATTTCCTAAAAAGGAAAACGTTAAGCGTGAGTGAGAGAAGGGTGAAGATAATTCATATTTGTTTTATAACTGTTGATTTAATGCAGTCTTTTACCTGCATCGTGTGAGAAGACTTGATTCAATGGGTGTACTGTGTGCGTTTAATACACTTCCCCTCGCCATCATGCGAGTGGCTGATAAGACTTGACAGCAATGGTCAGACGGTACTGACGGCAGGGTTCCAGTACCCTTCTTCCTTCCCCCTTCCTTCTTCTTTTCCTCCTCTCCGACTCTCCTCCCAGCTACGTCCTCCCCCCTCCCGGGGGCTTCACCTGGAGCACGAACTGGATGGTGCCACGTGCTGGTCGAGGCCACGTTCTGGGCTGAGACCACGGGAGGGATGGTGCCACGCGTGGTCGAGGCCACGCCTGGGTCGGGACCGTGGTCTGCTAGAGGGGCCCGCCGTCTTGACTGGCCGGCCTGGACCCCGTCCAGGACCTCCAGTAACAGCTACGTCCCCCCCCCCCCCCCCCCCCCCCCCCCCCCCCCCCCCCCCCCCCCGGGACACGCTCTTCACTGCCCGCTTGGGAGTCGAGGGTGTCGGCTTTGGGCGACTCCCTGCGAGAACCAACCCGGCTCGGAGCACTAGTGCGACAGGGTGTCCCTGCGGACTTGACAGGGGCAGGGATGTGGACGCACTCCATGGTGTGAGAAAGGATCGATACTGGAAATATTTCTTTATAATTGTGTATATGTCATATGTGCTGGAATGCTGTAATTGTGATCGTGTACGTCGTATGGCGAAATATTTATTTATAATCGTGCATGTTGTGGGTGTGGGGGGGAAGTGCTTGGGGGTTTGTTGATTTGTTGGCATTTTTTGGGGTGCGCGTTTGGAGGGGGCTTGGGATTCCCGTGTTTGTGCAGGGAGGGGGGTTTTGGGAATTTTTTTGTTTGGGGGAATAAATTTTTGATTTTTTTGTGTCCCTTTTGGGAAGGTTTTGGGGTGACCCCCTTCCCCATGGTCCGGGTTTTGGGAGGTTTAGGGTGGTGGGGACAAAGGGGGGAACCCGGGAAAAAAAATCTTTTAAATTGGTTTTTTTCTTCAGCCTTTAAGGTTTTTACTTTCCCCCCCAAAACCTGGCCCGAACCCCCCTTTTCCAGGGAGGCCCCCCTGGGGGCCCGGCGGGGAAAAAAGGGAGGGGAAGAAAAGGATCTGACCCTTTTTTGGGCGCTTCCACTTTTAATTTTTCCCAATTTCTGTTTTCTTGGAATCCCAAATTTTTGTTACTTTTGTTAATTTTAGGGGGGGGGGTTCCCCCTGGTTTCCGCCCGTTTCCCCAAAAATGAGGGTTGAAATTAATTTTAAAATAAATTTAAAAACCCCCCGGGCCGTTAAATCCCAAAAAATTAAACAGAAAAACATTCGGTTTTAAAAACCCCCAAGCCCTTTTTGAAAGTTTTAAAATTTTTTTGGGCAAAAAATTAAAACAACATTTATCTTCCCCGTCAAAAATTTTTAAAAAAACCCGAAAAATTTTTGCGATTTTCTGTTTTTTTAAAATTAATTTTCAAAAGGGGTTTTTGGGGAAAAAAATGGGGGGGTTAAATTGCAAAAAAATTTAAAAGGGCCAAAACATAAATTTTTAAAATTTCTTAAATTTTTTTCCAAGAAAAAAAAATAGGACAAGAAAATTTAAGGGAAAAAACAATCGGGGGTTTTTTTGTTGGGCTTTGTTTTTTTTTTTTGGGTTGTCTGTTTGTTTTTGGGTTTATTGGTTTTGGTTGGTTGGGGGGTTGGGGGGCGGGTGGGGGGTTGGGTGGGTGGGGTCTGTTTTTGGCTGTATTTTTATTTGGTTTTAAATATGTTAAGGAAAAAATGGCCCCATACTTCGGGTCCCCGGGAAAGGGTTTTTTTATTTTTGGTGTGTTTGTTGTGTGGGTTTTGGGTTGTTTTGTTGGGTAATTTTTGGGGTTTTGGTTTTGTGTGTGTTGGGTTTTGTTTTTTTGGGTGAAGGGGTTTGTGTTTTGGGGTTGTTAGGTGTTTTGGTGTGTGGGGGAAAGTTGCATTTTTTTTTCCTTGTTTTTCCCGGCGTGCGGAAAAAGAAGTCGACCCTTTTCAAATTGGTGTGGAAAATTTGCCCCAGGTTTTATTGACACCTGTCTTTTAAGTTTAAAAACCGGCTTTACGGGCCCAGCGTATTTTGATCAAGGTTTGTGATGTGACATGGGGTTACCTGGGATTTTCCCCATCTGATCCCTTTTGTTGGAATTGGACAGGCGTTAGTGACGCTGGAAACAAATTCTTTCTGGGAATTCCCCCCCCTAATCCATTTTTCGGGCGAAATCGGATTTTTTGGTTTTATGCCTCTGACGGAAGCCAAATTTTGGTTTCCTTAATATTTTGCGCGCCCCAATTTTCTATTACCACCATTTTTGAGGAAAACCCCAAACTAAAATTGGGCTTGATACCCGTTTTATGTGAAAACCCAAACCCCCAAAACCCAAACCGAATTCACCCGAGTTAAAAATTAAAAACCCCCAACACCCAGAGAAACAAAACCCATTCAAAGGCCACCCGGGGCCCCAAAAAAACCTTTTTTTCCGAAAGGGCCCAAAAAAAGGTTTACTGTTTCTTGCGAAACACAAATTTTTTTTCCAACAAACACCAACATAAAACCAAACCCCAAACCCCCCGGGCAAAAAAGGGACTATAAAACCCCCAAACAAAACGGGTGGGGCCGGGCTTTTCCAAAAAAAATACTCGCAACCCCCACCCCCCCACCCCAAAAACCCACCCCGGGTTTACAAATTAAAAACACACAACGGCCGAAAAAACAAACGCGAAACCCCCAATTCCCCCCCCCCCCCCAGCCGGAAAAGGAGGCTTCAGCCCGAAGAGGCCCACAGCGGGCCAATACAGGGGAAATTCCCACAACCACAACCCACCAAACACCACACCACACCCACCAAACCACCCCACCGGGGCACAAAAAGGCCCCCTTCATAAAGCGGGCCCTTTAACACAAAAACCCCAACCAGAGGTTTTGGGTTTGGGAAAAAAAAAGGTAAACCCCATTGTTTTTTTCCCCCCCTTTAAACCCGAAAAAGATTCCCTTTCCAGGAAAAGGAAACGAAAAAAAAAAAACCCTGTTTTGGAAATCCCTTCTTTTTTTTTTAAAGGGAAATGAAAAATTAAAAATTTCCCGAAAAAAAAAGGCCTTTTTAAGTGGGAAAATCATGAGGGGCCCTTTTTAAAAAGGGCGCTGCTTTGGAAAGGGGCCCAAAACCAAAACAACCCTTTCATTTTTGAGGGGGCTTTTGGGCCCCCTTGCAAAAACGCCCCTTTTTTTTTTTTCGCGGAAAACTTGTTTGGGATTCAAATGCAAAAATCTTCCCTTTCCCTTAAAGGGTTTTTTAAAAAAAAAAAAAAAAAATTTAAAAAAAAAAAAAATAAAAAAAAACAAAAAAAATTTTAATAAAAAAAAAAAAAATTTTAAAAAAAAAAAAAAAAAAAAAAAAAAAAAAAACCCAAAAAAAAAAAATAAAAAAAAAAAAAAAAAAAAAAAAAAAAAAAAAAAAAATTTTTTAAAAAAAAAAAAAAAAAAAAAACAAAAAACCCCAACCAAAAAAAAAAAAAAAAAAAAAAAAATTTTTAAAAAAAAAAAAAAAAAAAAAAAAATTTTTTTTTTAAAAAACTATTCCAAAATTCCACAAGCTAGGAATCGGGTATAAATAAATTGTGTAGCAAACCCCAAAACCCATTATTAAACTTATGCAACTGGAGGGCCCTTTTGGGGGGTTCGGGGAAAAAACCTTGTTTGGGGTTTTTTTTTAGGAAAGACCTTAAAACATCTCCCCGGTATGGAGAGGATTTGTGTGGGGCACCCACTATCTTATATAAATGCTGAAAATATAAAAGGGACGGATGTTACTACAAAGGCGTTTAGAAGCCCCCAAAAAAAGCTGGCTACAGCAGAAAATTCTGAATTTTGGGCCACCCAAAGCTGAAAAGGCCTGGTTAAAGGAAAAGAGGGCGAGAAAAACTGGGCCAAACAACCCAAAGTGATCGTTTGCCGCCAATGACGTCAGCACCTGCAAAGCTCGGTGGCAAAATTTTAGGTAAAAACCCCCCCTATGGATCGTTGACTCCCAAAGCGCGGCAGCACCAGCAAAGCTCGCGGAAAACTGGGCCAAACGCCCCTATGTGATCATTTGGGGGTTGATTGAGGTTGGGGCCCCAAAGGACCCACCCTGTTTAGCCCCCCCCCCCAAAGCAAAAAGTGGCCCTAGGAGTTTCCCTTTTTGTTTTTTTGTGTTTTTTTTGGCCTCCCCCACGAAACCCCACGTCCCCCCACCCCCCCCCCCGGACGTCATTGGGGTGTTTGTTGTTTGTTTTTTGTTTTGTCCTGCCCCCCCCTTGCAAAACCCCCACCCCCCCCTTTGCCCCCCCCCCCACCCACGCATGCCCCAACACTCAATTTCTTTCAAGTTTTTAACAAGTTATTTCAATTTTCTTATTTAAAGGGTTACCCCCCTAAGTTTCCTTAAGTCTTCTAAATTTACCCCCAATTTTTTAAATAAGTTCTTAAAAATTTCCCTTGATCAAGTTTTTAAGTAAGTTCTTAATAAGTTTTTTGAAAGTTTTGATTAAGTCACCCTTAAGTAAAACCCCAAAGTTTTTTATTAAGTTATCTTATAATTTTTAAAAAAAAAATACAAGCTATGTTTTTATCTTAAAAAAGAAAATGAAAAATATATACACAAAACCGCCTCAAAAAACGCGTCATCTTTGAGGATGTTTTGCCCCGGGGTTCTCTGCATAAAATTTTAAAGGGAAAGGGTTTTAAAACCCAAAAGAAAACCGCATTATTAAAATTTTGGGTTTTGGGGGAAATGCCTTTTATGGGACTCCGGGTCTTTATTTATTGACTTCATCTTTTTAAATACCCCCTAAATCTATTTTTAAAAAAAAATTTTTAAAATATTTTCCTTTATAAATGGATCAAAATAAATGCTTTTTTAAATTGGTTTTTTGGGCTGCTATTTTTTTTTCTGCATTTAGTGGTTCAGATTTTTTTGGGTTTGTTTTTTGTTTGGGCTGCCTTTGTTTATATGTTTTATAACATAAAAACCCGCCCCAACAGCAGCAAGGGCCCCCAAAAATGGCAACATTTTTAAAGGGTTCAAAAATTCCATGAAGACTTTTTTTCCCCTTTTGTATCACATGGATTTTTTATAGCGGGCATTGAATCAACTTGTTCGGGCTTTGGCGGTTTTTATGTTTTCATATGAGGAATATTCTGTAACTTTTAATTTTTTTTGTTTTGTTCCACTCTGAAAATTTTTTTCCTGCTTAAAACACGCCCAGGTTTTTAATGGCCCTCCCCCCTTTATTCAGGTTTTCTGCTGTTTTTCCCTCCCTTGGGGTTATTTTTCTCCACCTGATTCAGTGTTTTCGGGTTCATGTTTTTCCCGGGCTGTTAAATTTTTAAAGGGGAAAAACAAAACCCTAATGTTTTAAAATTTTATTAACCCAATTTGACGCGGGCGTTTAACAATTTTTCCAAATCTATGTATAGATCACACCCAAAGACCCCAAATGATTTTGTTAAAACGGGGAATCTTGCGTTAAATCTTACTTAAGATCTTGTTAGAATCAAGGGGGAGCAAATCAACTGCCAAAGTTTAGTGTAAAAAACTAAAAACCCTTTGCCCCACACTTTTCCCCCTTTCAACCCCCAGCTGGTTTCATACCGTTATGAAACTTTATAATGTCTTCCCGGCGTCATTGTTAAAATTTGTTTTTAATCTAAATCAGTTCCGGGGGAACTGTTTTTTTTTTCCACACCCGTAAAAAAATACCCTTTTCCCTTTTTGGGCTTTAATAGCTTGATCTTAAACCCTTGGTCATTCTTTAAGTTCGGGAAAGGGTTTTAGGCTCCCCTTTGTAGCGGTATAGATCATCACTGTTCATTTTTTTTTAAAAAATTAAAATTTATTTTTTTTTTAAAAAATGAGCACCAAAAAAAACCCGTTACCAACCTTGTATCCATTCTCCCTGTTTTTTGGGAGGTCAAAAGGTGGGGATACTCAATGTTTGGGTAAAACCCTTTTAAAAAAAATTAAAGCCAGCAGATTTGGAAAACAAACTTTGAGGTTTCACCCAAAGTTTGTTGCTACCCTTTTGGCACTTCTTTGCCACAAAAGATTTTCTAGTTAAGAAAGGGAAAAAAAACCCGGACAATTTTAAATATGAAAGGGAAAAAATTTAACATTTAAAAAAAAGGGCTTCACTGTAATGATGATGGGCCCGGCGCTGGGGTTTTAATTTGCCCCTCGCTTTTAGTGGAAAAAAAATTTACCTTTAGTAAACTGCGAGATGAAGGGGGAAGAAAAAAAAGACATAAAAAAGCTGTGGAGCAATTGGGGCTGCAGCCAAGACGCTATGAAAAGCAGAAAATTTGGGAGCAGTTAGATTTTATTAAAAACCCCACACTAAAAAAACGGGACATGCAGCTTCACATTTAAAAAGTTGATCAAGAAAATAAAAAAATTTATTTGTAACAGGAAAACCAATCGGACATTCCCCCCCAAAAAAAAAAAAAAAATTTTAGGGGACTTTTATCACCACAGAAAAAAAAAAAGATCAAGAAATCGCTTTTATTCCCTTTGGGTATGACCGTCGTGTATTTTTTTTGCGATAAAATTGGTTTTAAATTTAAAAAAATAAAACAAAATCTTTTATTCGCCAAAAGGATTTTGGGAAAGGGGGATCACGCAATAAAAAAGCTAACGAAGCAGCGGGAAAGTCGTGAAAAACAGCAAAAAAGGGCTATCAAAAAACAAGCGATTTGGAAAAATTTTTTTTAAACCGGCCCCTTTGGCAATTTAGAGACACATTTTGGGTAAAACACAATACCAAAACAAACCCCCATCAAAGGGCCCTTTTTAATTTCCCCTCTATGGGAAATTAGACAAAAAAGTTTTTAATTACCCCCTCACAGCTTTGGGACATGGCTTAAAGATACAAAAGGGGAGCCATTAACACAAAAAGTGCTTCGCTGTTGCTGTTGCCATACAGTGATTTTACCACGAGGCCCCAAAATTCCCTCGCATGTTTAAAGTTTTGATGGAAAAAAATTTTTAAAGGGGGCAAGTGAACCCAATTATTTTTTGAAACATAGAGTTACCTTTAAAAAGGGGCTTTTCCGGGAGTTCACAGATCACGCTTTATTTAAAATTTTAAAAAACTTAGCCAAAAGACTTTTCTCCTACCAGAAACACAGGGGAGTTTGATTGACAATTTTCCAAAAACAGAAGGGGTTTTAGAAACGGGCCCTCATTTTTTCGCCCAATAAATAATGAAAAATTTTAAAAGGGCCCCTAAAACCGTACAAGCATAAAAAAAAACAAAAATTTTGGGCTGAAAAAACCCAGTACACCCAGAAACTTTTACTTTTTGGTTTTTGAAAGTAAGGTACCTTTTTTTTAAACCCGGGAGAAGCGGGGGGGGACACTCGCATGGGGCAACCGATCCAGTTTGGAGTTTTGATCCAAAAGAAAAAAAAAAAATTGTAAAAAAAAATCCGCCCGTGTATTTTTTTAGGGGGAAACTGACACAACAAAACAACCGGGTCCCCCCAAAAAAAATTTTTTGTGAAAAAAACTGCAATAATCCCGCCAGGCCCCTTTTCCGTTTAAATTTAAATTTTTACGTAAAATTTTTTGGTTTTAAAATGGAAGGCCAGAAGGAAGCGAAAGAACAAAACAAGAAGGGAAAAGGGAAAAACCCTTTAAAAAATGAAGGGGAATCATTTCAGACGTGTAATGCTTTTAAAAAAGGAAACTTTTTTCGGGGATTAACTTTTGCATGCAAAATCATCCAGATCCCCTTTCCAACTAAAACCCCCCAAATTGGGAAAAAAAATATTTTTAAAATAAAAAAAAAAATTGGGGAACGCATCAAGCAAACTAGAAAAGTTTTAAAAATGAATTTGGATGAAGTTTTTGGATTGACCCTTAAAACCCAAAGTTGATGAAAAATAAAAAAAACCCCTTTTTAGGGCCGGTTTCCCCCAGTGCCCGATTGCATAAAAAAACCTTTTGGAAAATTAAAACAAACCCCCGTTTTGTGTTTGTTCTATCAAATGACTTCTTTTTACAACAGTTGTTTTGTTTCCCATGTAATTAGTTCGTATTTTTTTACGTTGTCATGATGAAAGTCTTTTTGCCAAAAAATGCTTCTTTGAATTTGCCCTGCGAATGTTTGACTGCAAACGCTGCGAGATATTCCTTTTGCTTTAAAAAAGATTTTTCCTGGCTCGAAAACTGTAAAATTTTTGGGATTTTTAACCCCCACTTACCCTTAAACCCCTTTTCCAAAAAGTTCACCCTTATCTTTCCAAAAAACCTTTTTTATTGAAATTTGAAGAAAAAGGCGAATTTTTTGGGAAATCAAGGGTATCATCCCTCCCGCATGCCCTTTAGCTACTTTTTTTTCCAAATGTCTTTATAGAGGTCCCCTTTGGAAAATCATAACAAAATGTTTTGTATCGTGTAAAGTACCTCTGGACTCAGGTTTCGAGGGCTTAAAGAATCAAAAAGAAACTCAAACATCAAAAGCTTTGAAAATTTCAAAAACAGTAAACCCAAAAAAAAACAGGTTTGTCCAATTGATTTTCTTTTTTTTCACTTTAAACCCAAAAGCGATCATGAAACCTTCCCAAAAGCCCTGAAAAAAGGGTTTTTTAAAATCAGTTTAAAAATTTGCTTATTCTCTCGGGTGCCCCCAATCTGACATCTTTACCTTGTGGGGATTCTCCATATCTTTCCAAAACGCTTTTGGTTCATCATTTTTTGAAAAAGCCCTTTTTCTGAACCCATCTGGGGATTTAGTTCTGATTTCCGTGTTTTTCATGATGTATGGTTTCATGAACTGTTCTTGATCAAAAGAAATTTAAATGCAGGGAACACTTTAATTTTAAAAACCATGTTTTAAAATAAAATTGTAAAAGTCTGTAATGCAGACATTTTTTTTTTTGCCCCCGAAGTTTGGGGCAAAATTTTTAAAGGGGGCTCTTTGGTCCATCTTTAATTTTCCCTGCTGCTAAGGGGATAGTGGGTTATGCAGGTAAAGGGGAGTTCATGGGATTTTCTAAGCAATTCTAGAATAAAACCGCGCTGCTGATCAGGCTTTTTAAAACGGGTTAAACCCATTTTTAAACCCTTTTTAAAATTTTTTATTCGTACCTGTTTTACTTTTTTAAAGTTACGAAAAGGAAGGTTTGCGCCATAGCCCAACCATACAGATTTTTTTCTTTAAAATTCAGGGTTTGTTAGCCCTTTTACTTGGATCATATCTTTCCAAGAAATTTGTTGTTTGCTTTACGGGAATAAAGGGGACCCATACTAACCCCCCCCAAGCAATCCTTTTCAATATCTAAAATCTTTGGTAGGTCAGACAATAAATCAATCGGGACTCCAGTAAATTTTAAAGAAAGCATCCCAACCTCCCGGGCCAGAAATGTAATGGGCGGGCCCAAAGGCTTTAATTTTTTTAAGGGCTTTCTTTCTGTAATTTTAAAAGGGACGCCCCCGCCAACAAACAAAACATCTCCTTTTAAATGGGAATCATATAGTTCCCCCCATTTTTTTTAAAAAACTCAAAACTTCTGCCACCTTTCTTGAGCATCCCTGGAAATCAAAGTAGTGCCCTTTCCCCCAAGACTAGAAAAGAACCCCGCCTTTAGGGGGAAGGGTGTTCTTAAACAAACCTTTCCCAACTGTTCATGTATCATAAGGGGTTAAACCCCCTTTCTAAAAAAGAGTTGAGTAAAAAATTTTCTTCCGTTATTGGGCAGGACTTTAAGGAAAATAGCCGGCCCTCAAAATGAGCCCATCTGTGCTGCATAGAGCCAAAAAAAGACATGTTTTTAAAGTGAAACCATGTACTTTTCTGATGACTGTGCGATGAAATACACCCTAAAGGCGGGTTATGCTTGCTTTTAAAAGGGTTGAGGATAACCTCGCAAGTTTTTGAAAAAATTTACGGGCAGCTTCCATGTTTTTGGGATAAAAACTTTATTTTGGGGATTGCTTTTTTTTGCGCCGCTCCTCTGAACTTTCCCGCTAAAGTGTTCAGGGGCCTTCCTGGGGGGGTTTAAAACCTTTTGGGGCGTTAGTCAAAAAAACCGCAAATCCAAAAAATGCGGGGCCCTGAGTCATACGTTTTTGGCTTCGGGCCCGCCATTATGTTTTCAATAATTTTTAGATTTTAGAAAAAAGGCTTACGCATTTGGGCTGCAGGGGCTTTTTTTTTTTAAGAATTTTTTCTGCAGAAATCGGGTTTCCTCATAAAATTCGGGCTCTGAATAAACGCCATCCGACCTAAACAATAAGGGAAGGGCAAATGAAAAAAATCTGAGGGTTACTTTTTTAAACTTTTTTTTCAAATTTTTGTGGTGCGGGCCCCCTTAAATAAGGAAAAAATAAGCGACTAAAGTCTGCTTTAAACTACGTAGGATTTGGTTTGCGCCTTTTCCATTTTTAAAAACAAACTTTAGACCCCTGGCGGGGGCGTGTTTTTCTGTTTACAGTCTAAAAAAACTTTTACAAGGGTTTTTTCTTATTTGGGCCGCGCTTGAACAGTTTGGGCTTTTCTTTTAAACATTTTTACAGAATTCGGTTTCCCATGATCTTTTTAAAGTATGCGCATTTTTAACTCATTGTTGTTTTCAATGTGTAATGGGGAAAGCCCTGCTGGCAAAAACCATTAGGGTAAGCCCACAAAAATTTTTGGGCTTTTTTCCCTATTTTTGGGCCTGTTCGGGGAACCCCCTTTAATTGGCCCCAAAATTTGTTTCCTCATCCCATGTGTATAAAATTAACAGTTATTGGGGTTTTTTTGTTTTTTCAAAACTGATCCCCTTTTTGGGCTACACTAACAGGAAAAGGGAAATTTCCCTTGAAGTTTAAAAATCTTTGGGTTGGGATTGCCCATTGTTAGCCCCTCCCCTCGCGTGTTCGCGGACTGATGCAGCCTTTCAAAACACCCCCACATAAAAAAATTTTTTTGTCTGAATTTTTTATGTTTAAAAAAAGCTCTCTTTTTAAAAAAAAAATCCCCCAGGTAGGGGAAAGTAAGCCTTGCCTACAATCGGTGCCTAACCCTTTGCCTGTTTTAAAACTAAAACCCCTAAACTTTTTTCCCCCCGACCAACCAAAACCTCTATTTTTTGCTTCTTTTACGGCGGGGTCAAAATGTGCAAGCGTTCGCTTGGGCCCCCCCGGGGGTTTTAAATTCCCTTATGAGAAAAAATAGTCTGCTGTTTAGTTGAGACCCCAAATTCTAGATTTTCTTAAATTTTTTTTTAATATCGATTAAAACAGCTAACATACTTTAACTGGCGGGGCTATTTTTTAGTTTGCCCCGGAAAATTGAGAAATTGCCCTGAACAAAAAACTTGCGGGACTTTTTGGGTCAATTTAAATTTTTTAAATTTTAATAACATTCAGTGCTCTTGAAAAAAACGCCTCTCCCGAGCTTCCTTCAAACAATTTTGTTTGTTCCCTTTATTATCTTTGCCATGCTTTTCCCTTTTTTTTCTAAGCCAACCCAAAAAATTTAAATTAAAAAAAATTCAACGGGTTAATCAGAAACAATTTTGACGGCTTTTTTTCGCTTGGACTCATAAACTAAAGTATAAACCCTTTTGTGTTTTAAAGTAAACTGTTTAAAAAAGAGTTTTTAAAGTCTCTTTACTTTTTTTAAACATTCCTTTTTTATCTGCTGGGGTTGGGTGTTGAGAAAAAATTTCCTCGCCTTTTTTTGGGGAAAATCAACTTTTTTCTTTTGTGCATCAAAATCCCCCTGTAAACGATTTTTAAAATTTTTCATCCTTTTTGTTTTGATCGGGTAGCGGTTTTTTTTATGGGCGTTTAAACGGGGCTAAGTTTAAAATTTTTATTAATTTTAACCATAGCTGTGTGCTTTGGGGGTTTAGGGTTTTTTAAAAATTTTTCCAAACCGCACCTACAGCTAATGAACAAGCCCAGAGCTAAAGAAAAAACCCCCTAGAGGGAAAGCGCGGGTGCGCCTTGGGCCCCTTGCTAAGAAAACCAAAACCCCGTTCCCGCGTAACACTTTTTAGTCGGGTCCCCAGTATTAACATAATTAAAAGCATTAAAGGAGCAGAAAACCTTTGTTTTGGGTTTTTCTGTAATTTTTAAAGGTTTTTGCTCTAGAATTTTCTGCATTTGCGTAATGTTTTTTTAAACTAAAGGTTTTTAAAGTTAGGGGGTTTTACATCTTTCCCTTTTTGGGCGCTGTAGGGGACGTTTTGGGGAAAAACCCGAACAGACATGGGTTTTTTTAAAATAAAAATTTTAGTATTGTAAAATTTTTTTAATCGTTATTTTTTAAAATTCAGCTGCGCCCTCAAATTTTTTAAAAAAAATGTACATTTTTAAACGGTTTTTCGGGTTCTTCTTCTTTTTTCAATTTTAATGTTTATTACGTCTCTCACACTCCCCGCTTCCCCTGCCCAATGATTATCCTCTGTTGACCCTTTGGGCCCAAACCATAAAACCCTATTTCGTTTTTAAATAATCATAAGCCCAACAATTTTAAGATTAAAACTTTAAAAACAAAAAAGGTCTGCCCGTTTTAAATTTTTAACCCCCCCCCCCCCCCAAAAAATTTTCTTTTTTCGTCAAAAAGATGGGTAAAGGCTAAACCCCCAGCTAGATTTTGGGTTTGGACACCATCAATTTTACATTCAACTTTCGGGTATTTAAGGGTTTAAAAAAAAAAATTTTTACTTGCCTTTTAAAAAGGGCTTCATCTTTACAAGCAATAAAATCCCTTTAAAACGATCTTGCTTGGGGGGGGGGGGAAATTTAAAACTAAAAAACCCCTATGTTTTCTGCCCCCTCTGGGGTTGTTGAAAGATGAATCACTCTTTCGTAAAAATTGATAATTTTGCTGTATTGGGTTTACAATCAACCCTTTCTAAATTTTGGGGTTTTCTAACAAAATTTAAACTTAACGGGGATGTCAGAAAAGTTTTACTTTCTTCGGTTTTTTCTGTTTTATTGAAAACACGTTTGGGATTCAAAAAATTAAGTTTTTTATGAAAGTCTGTTTTTAATGCTTCCCTTTAAAGTTTTTGGCGCATGCCTTTTAACAATCCCAAAAACTAAGGGAAAAAGGGAAAAAAGGGGATTTCCATAAACCAAAAAATTTAAAGGCTACATACTTTTTTGCCCTCTTTAGTATCTTCAAACGCCAATTTTATGTTTTAGTGCTTCCCTTTATTTTCGATTCCCCTTTAAAAAAGCAAGATCCCCTTTCATTCCCGGTTTTGCCCTAGGGTTTAAATAGGTTTTAAAAAAAGTTTGCATTTTGTGAAATATTTCTTGCCCCCAAGTTTTTAAAGAAAAAATTTTTTTAAAAAATTGCCCCCCCAAAATTTTGGACCAAATGCCCCGTTTTTTGTCTGTTGTTTAACGAATTTCTATTTTTTAAAGTAAGACGCGCCGAGGGCCGGCACAATCAAATTCCCTCTGCTCCCAGGTCCCGGGAAAATTTTGGGCCGTAAGAATTTATCTGCATCAATAGAAAATGGGTTTTTTGGAAAAAGTTAAAATTCCGTTTTTTTTCCCTTCACGCCAAAAGGGTCTTTCAGTCTTCTATGCGGGCAAGAATCGGCCCATAAAGCATGTAACATTTTTTTATAAAACAAAATAAAAAAAAAAAAATTATTAAAGAAAAATTTGGGAAGGGGATTGAAGTGAAGATATGATGTTTTTGATCGTGGGGAAAGACTTTAGTGTTCCCCTTGGGAGCGGGATCGCTCGGGGGTCTCATTGCAAGATGAATTAGGGAGAAAACCGGGGGTACATTACCAAAAAATCGGTATTTAAAATTTAAAAAAAGTAAGGTCAATCATTAAAACCCCAAAATTTAGGCCAAAAACCTCCCGGGAATTTTTAGACCCTATTATTTTGAAATAAAAGGGTTCCTTTGTTTTTAGGAGCGACCAAGGACAACTTGTTCACCTTTCAACTAAAAAAGGGCCCATAAAAATTTTTTCCGTGGGTTTAAATTTTGAAAAAGACTCCGTGTGAAAGATCAAAAAAGCCCCTTTGGGCCCTTTTTAGCCAAAATTAAGGGGGAGGGAGTTGCTAAAAATTTAAAACCCCAAAATGCAAGAAAATCCCCAAAAGATAACCAAATGCAAAAAAATGGAACTTTAAAAAATTTAAAACAATCAGGGAGGGGAATTTAAAAAAATTAATAGGGAACCGAATTCCCCCTTTTTTTTTGAAGAAAAAAGCGTTTAAAAAACTATCCAAATCCCCCGTACCCAAAGCGAGAAATACCGGCCCCTTTAAAGTACTTTAAAACCACAGAGGCGAAAAATTTAAAAACAATTTTCCCAAAATAGGGGAACTAGAAGGGGCATAAAAAAAAGAAAAAAGAAAAATCGTTTAGGCGATGACGCCAACTTAGGGCCTGATATTAAAGAAAGAATAAAACCCCAAAAAAATTAAAAAAAAACTTGAACCCGAGAGAAACCGCAAGGGCTAGAAGTGCAACTACTAACCGAGACCAAATTTCGAACCAAGTGAATAGAATAAGAGAAACTTCCGGAAAATTTTATATGAGACAAAAACACTGCAGAAAGAAAACGAACACGTTTTGAGAGCAAGGAGTACATTAGCAAGCGTTTAACGGCCCTTAGGGTTTGCAAAAAGGGACATTTGGGGATGGCAATTTCGGGGGGGCGGTGGGGCAAAGTTCATAAACCCCGCCCATCCGCCTCCACCCGATAAATCATTTGGGGAAAAAAAAAGCTTTACCTCTTTCGAGTTTATTAAAAAAAAATTTGGGCCCGGAAAGCTATAGGGGCTCTTTTCCGGGGGATATTAGGGGTATTGTCAAACGGGGTTTTGTCTACTGCAAGCAAAGTAGTTGGGGTTTATGGCCGAGCACCCTTTTGGGCCCCTTTGTTCTCTTTTAAAAGTCGGGTTTAAAATTTAGTAAAAATAAAGACCAATTAAAACCTAGGCCATTTTAAACCCAAAAACAAGCGCTGTCTTTTCATATTTATGGTCATCGCGAACAAATCCGCCCAGCTTTGCTGAAAACCCTTTAAAAGGCCTTTGGGGTTTTGGACTTCGGGGGAAATTTGATGACTTTTTTCTTGGGGGGCCAAACTTGTTTTTTTACTGCTTGCAATATTTTTGGCTCAAAAATTTATTTTTGTTTTGTTTCCCCCTTTCGTTCATTTTTCCCGCCCAAGAGAATTTCATTGTTTTTTAGTTTTTTAATTTTTCCTACCTGGAGTCCCGAGGTTTAGAAAGGGGCCAAAGTATAAACCATGCCAACAGGGGAAATGTCTACTTTGATCTTGGTATTGTAAAAAAATTTTTGGGACCTTTTTAATACTTGAAACAAATCAAAATGTAGAAAAATTTAAAGGCCCCCCCCAAAAATTTCCAAGTACTGCTTTTGTTCATCAAAGCCAGTAAAAAGGATCAGTTATGCTCGATCTTGCCTTGCTTGCGAAAACCCAGGGGAAACACCAAACGTAAGTACGAAAAGAGTCGTTTATTCGTTTAAATTCCCCCCCTTTTGTTAGGGCCCCTTTGAAGTGTCCCAAAATAAATGTTGTCCCTGTTTTAAAGCTCTTGCTCTATGGACCCTAGGGTGAACAGCTGTGGCCCCGAAGAGAAAGATTGTAAGGAGGGTTCCAGGGATTGTTATACTTTTTGTGCACTCCCCCAAAAAATAAGGGTGCCTAAACCCCTATTAAAAATCCCCCTTTTTTTCTAAAGTCGTCTTACCTTTAAAATTGAATTTTGTTACAGATCCTTTTTAAAAGCCCTTTTAGGTTTTTTTCTGTTTTTTTAAAGGATTAAAGGGTTTTTCATTTGGAAAGGCGCTTGCAGTTCATTTAAAAACTTCCCGAAGTGTAAAAAATGAAATCTTTAAATGACCCACCAAAAAGGGTCAGGATGATTTTTAAAGGGTCAGCAACGAAAAAAACCCCCCACCCAGTTGATGCGCAAAAACAGCAAAGTTTTAAAGGTTCTGATAAAACTGCCAAACGGGTGACAAAAACCCCCACTTTTTCGATGTAGTCTTTTTTTAAAAGGGGGGGAAGGGTATTGTTTAATGGGGGGTTTCTCCCCCCTTTTTTTTGAAAGGTGTCCCTCTGGGGCACAGAAATGTCGAGGGTTTTCAGTTGTTTTTATTTTTAAAGATTGTAGTTTTGGCCCCAACCCGAATATTTTGAACAGTATATTTTAATGCACTCAAATTTTTTTTTTTTTTTTAAAAAATGTTTTGTAAAAATAACAACTCAAAAACCGCCCTTCGTTTTTTTGAACATGCATTGATAAAAAATTGCGGGGGCCCAAAAAGGGCGCGCTCCATGAAAAATTTTTCCAAAAATCTATGGGTTTAAAATAACTAAAGCCAAGGGGAAAAATAAAATTACAAAATTTTGAAAGGGAAAAACGACGTTAAACAGTTAAAAAAAAACCTTATGGTTATTTCGGGTTTTGCTCACAAAAAAAAGCAATGAGTAACTTTGACATTACTCTTAAAATTAAAAAATGCAAATCTAAAACAATAATTTAAAATTCCCCCAAACCCGGAAAAAAGCAAAATAAAGATTTTGAAAGAGCTAGCTAAAAAGCTAGGTTTCAACAACAATCTACCCACTCAATTTTTTAAATGTTTCGCCGAAAAAACTCCGTTTGAGGGGGAAAGTCCGCTCAAACTTGCATTACATTTCATTAAATCTATGTTCATTTTGGGGTGAGCGGGGCACTGATGAAAACTTTTTATGATGGAAGGGCCCCCAACTTTTTAAGAGCTCTTCCGTCAGGGAAAAACTGCAATTCATTTTTAAAAAATTTTACAATTCCCTTTAAATTTTTTAGTTTAAAAAATTAGTTTGTGGGAGGGTTGGTTTATTTAATATAAAAATCAAAGACAAAACGGGGGGGAAAGGGCGTTTAAAAAGTGATAACCGCCATGTTTTGGGAAAAAAAATAAAACGCTTTCTAAAAAAAAAATGTCGGTGGCCAGAAGAACCAGGAGTTACATTTCCCGTAGGGTATAAACCCTTTAAATTAAAAAAAACCTTGCAGACGTTGCAGACTTTGAACAGAACCCGGGGAGATAGGCACTTTTAAAGGGTTTTTAGTACCCTAAAGATGGTGATTATAAACCAAAGAGGTTTGCGACAGTTTAAAAAATTTTTCCCAAACTAGAACAGCTGCGCACTAGAGGCAAATAATGTTTGGGCCCGTTGAATAAAAATAGTTCCGAAAACCTGAAATTAAATGGGACTTTGAACCATATTTAGAATTGGGGAAAAAAAAATTTGAATTCATAAGCCCCTTTACATATTTTAAACCGTCAAAAAAGTTTCAGAAAAACATTCAACCCCTGGCCCTTTACATTAAAATCCTTTCCGGACGACAATAGCGGAAAGAAAATTTAAAAAAACGCGGAAGGGAAAAAAAAAAGTACATCCTCCACAAAAAAAACAGTTGTAAAAAAAAACTTCTAAAAATTACAGTTTTTCCAAAGCAGAAAATTTTGGAAACACGTTCAAAATGATTTTTTGGGAAAATTTTTGTTTTAAAGATGTTGGGGAGGGGTGGGGGGTTTTGGGGGTTTGTGATGGGAAACCCTTTTAAAAAGGGAAATTTAAAATTTGCTGGCAAAAAATTTTGACGTTAAAAGCCTTAAAAAGTTTTTGTCGTCGTTCTTCACAATGGTGGGGGTAATTTTGATCATAACAACAAGCAACCAAAAACACTGTTGACTTAAATAGAAACAATCTTTCAGAAAAATGAATTGGATTAATCTTAACCCCCTTTAGGCCCCGTAGGGGTTTTTTTTATACGAACAGTTTTGACGGAGGATGATAAAAATAATAAATGGATTTTTGATTAAACTTTGTTATTTAAAAATATGGGGGAAATTAAACTTTATGACAAAAACTCCCCATTGCTCATTGAAAAGGGGGGCAGATGGTTGTGGAAAAACCCAAAATTATCCTCGACCTGTTACCAAAAAGTTTTTCGTTATAATTTTTTAAACATTTTTGGGTTTTTTTGGGCCAACACTTAAATGGAAAAAAGATTTCAAGATAGAAGGTTTATATGGACAGATGAAGACATTATTTAGTTTTACCCCCCGCAATAAATGATTTAGTGTTTAGGGAAAAAGTTTTAAAAGACTGTTTTTAAGGAAACCCGAAAACTATTTTTTATAATGCCCGTTCAGCAAAAGAGACCTAGTTAAAAAAAGAAACACTTTGTCGAAAATAGCTTTTAAAACGGAAGAATGCTGGGAAAAAGTGTGTGGAATTTTTTGTCAAAAAAATAACTCGGTTTTTAAAAAAACTTTAGAGAACAGTTAAAAACTGTAGTTCTATTTTTTTATAAAGGGCAGAGACTCTTTTTTATAATGTTTTTTCCGAAAAAGAAAATTATTGAAAAAAGGGCCCGGGAAAAAACAAGGAATTTTAAAAAAAAATTAAAATCTGAAAAGTTTAGTAAATTTGTATTTAAAAAAAGATAACCCTACCATTGTTTGTTTTTAATAATCGTTTTTTTTTTTGGGTTTTTGAAGTCTTAAATTGTCAGAGAACGGGAAACCTTTATTCGGGTCACTTTCGCCCCCAAACTGGTTTGAGGGCGAAGGGGGGCCAAAAATGAAGGGTTTCCCGTTCTCTACTGTAACCCGATCACATGCTTTAATGTGAAATGTCACGTACAGCTGTACCTGATCATCATCTTTTGATGAGACATGTGTCACGTGAAAGCTGTACCTGACCCCTCATGCAGTGATGAGAAAATGTTTTCCCCGTGACAGGGTTTTTACCTGGGTCAACCCTCTGTATGAACATGGGTCACGTGACAGCTGTACCCGATCTCATCTGTGATGAGGGAAAGTGTCAGTGAAAAGTCTGTACCTTCAACATGCTGTGACGTGACAAATATGACAAAGACAGTTTTTTTACCTGGGGGCGTCACTTGTGTTGCGAGACAACAGGGTTTTTCTGACAGTGGTGCTGAACATGTGTTTTGGATGACGTGCAGGCGTTTTCGGGACATCGCCTCTACCCTTATCAAACTTTGGACTGGGGGCGGTCAACCTGGGGGGGTGGTGGGGGTGGACAGCGGTGGAAAGCCCTGCACATGGTGGGGGGTGGACCTCAAGAACCCCAGTGAGTGAAGGGGCAAGGGCTCCTGTTTTGAGTGGGGGGGTTCTCAACGGGGAAAGCTTGTTTGTTTTGGGGTGTGTGTGTTTTGTTTGTGTGTGGGGGTGTGTGGGTGTGTGTGTGTGTGTTTGGGGTTTTGTTGTAGAGGTGGTCGATGGGGGGGGAGGAGGGGGCAGGAAGATTGAATAATCTAAATGTTTTTTGGTGTGTGTGTGTGTTTTGTGTGTGTGTTGGGTGGGGTGTGGTGGTGTGTTTTTGCGGTGTATGTGTTGCGTTGGGGTGTGTGTGTGCGCGCGTGTGTATGTGTGTGGTGCGCGGCGGCGCGCGCAGTAATACGTACATAGAAACTTCATGCAAAAAAACCTACAAGGAAAAAATGGATCCATTCCAAAAAAAAAAAACAAACAAACAGGGCAAAAACCGCGCGTCAACGCAGAAGGGGACTTTTTTCCTCTGTTTGGACCCAAAAATAAGGAATCGAACATACGGTAAATTTAAATAAAAGGGCTTTAAACCATCCAGATCGGCCTCTGGCTCCCACATGCATGTCGTGTTGGCTACTTTCGACTGTGTTGGAGTGTGTTTGTTTTCGGTGAACATTCCGATTTTCATTACCAACTCAAATGCAGACTCCAGGCCACCATGATTTTCGTGTCCATTCAATGCATTACCAGCCTGGGTTACGGATATTGGCAAATTCAAATGGGCTCTGGTTGGACGGACGTGATGGCGCCCTCCGGAGGGAGAGCTCTTTCACGCTGGCTTCGCGACTAAACAAAAACTGTCGTCAGTAGGGGCTTAGTAGGTGGTGTCCTGCGTATGTTGGATCAGAACAGGCGCCACTGAACACTGCTGAAGTGACTCGGCAGCAGTGCAGTGTCTCCTCGGTAGGTTGCCTCTTGACGGCTTTAAATTGACTGCTCCTTGTGGATTGCCGGTGCCGCGGCTGGCCGGGCCGGACAGCAGCTGTGGTCGGGGGTGGAAGGGGGGTGTGGGATGGGGGTGGGGGTGGGTGGGTCAGAATGAGCGGCATGGGTGCAATGCCACTGAGGTGACACAGAAGATGGGACAGGGAAAAAATGCATTACCAACCTGAATGTGACCCAAGCCCCTCCTATGATTGTGGTTTCCACGGACTTACTTACTGACTCAAACGTGGACCCAAGACAGTCCCATAAAAGAACAACATAAAAATAGTAACACGTCCAAAAACAGTACCATTAAATCCGGCGTTTTGATTGGTTCAGGGGTCCACAGAGGCGATGACGTGTTCGAAATCCCCCAATCTCTGGTGTGCCACTCTCGCTACAAGGTGCACTTCACGTGGGCCTGATGGTGCTGGAAGCGCTGCTCATCCTGTTCGGGGCTTTCCTGGCGGTGCAGACGAGGAAGGTGGGTGGCTGGAGGAGTAAGATACGGATGGGCTGGGAGGAGGAGGAGGAGGAGGCGGGCTGGGAATGTGTGTGCCTCCATCCAACCGAGATGTGTTTCAAAGTGAGGTGTCTGACTGCAAGCGGAAACTGACACAAAGTTGACGAGGAATTTAAAGTAAATCCTCCAGTTAACAGGGACAAGCAAATTACAAGATATAACACGACGCGTTTCGACCTCTCAGGTGTTCTAGACATAACACGACGCGTTTTGACCTCTTAGGTCTTCTTCAGGCAAGATATACGACATTCAGGACTTTGAAAACGAAGTCAATTCGTATCTCGCCGCCGAATTTCAGAGGGTATGTGATTGCTCCTTCTTCGTTTTCATTGTTTTGTATGTTGTTTATTTCGCCTGAAGAAGACCTAAGAGGTCGAAACGCGTCGTGTATTGTCTTGTAATTTGTTTGTCCCTGCAGACCGACGGATTAACCTTAAATTCCTTTTGAAAATTGTTTCACCTGAGGTGTGTTTAATCAGTGCAACTTGTGGCTTGCTGTTCCTTTAGTTTTCGATCTGTTGTTATAAATGTTTCCAACGTGTTTCTCTGGCCTCCGAACGGTTCCTATTGTCTACTGTCTGTTTGTACAGTTTCCTGTTTCCTTTCCCTCCAACCGCTTGTATCTTTTGTTTGCTTTTTTCTTCTTCCCTGATCGTTTCCTACCTGTACTAGTGTTTCTAATTGCTTTTTTTCCCGTAACCCTCTCCTGCCTGTTCCGATTGTTTGCCTTTTTTTTTCCCCCAGCAGATTCTCACTTGTTCCTATTGATGTTTCCTGTTTCTCTCTCCCCCTTCCCACCCCCTCCCCCGTTTCCCATCTGTACCTATTGTTTTCTGTTCTCTCCTCCCCCCCCCCCCCCCCCCCCCCCCCCAATCGTTTTACACATGTACCTGTTGCTTTCTGTTTAGTTCCCCCCAATCGTTTTACACATGTACCTGTTGCTTTCTGTTTCGTTCCCCCCAATCATTTTACACATGTACCTGTTGCTTTCTGTTTCTTTCCCCCCAATCGTTTGCCACATGTGCCTGTTGTTTTTTGTTTGCTTTCCCCAATCGTTTGCCACATGTGCCTGTTGTTTTTTGTTTGTTTTTCCCCAATCATTTCCCACATGTACCTTTTTTTCCCCAATCGTTTTCCACATGTTCCTGTTGTTTTTTGTTCCTTTTTCCCTTTTCCCCCAATCGTTTCACATATGCATCTGTTTGTTTTTGTTTCTTTTCCCACAATCGTTTCCCACATGTGTCTATTGTTCCTGAATCTTTTTCCCCACGCGTTTCCAACTTGTTTCTATGTTTCCTGTTCCTTTCCCCCTAACATGTCCTACCAGTTCCTTGTGTTATCTTTTTATCCAACCGTTTCTTGACATGTTCCTACCGTTTCTTTTTTTTTTATCAGTTCTTGTAAACCTGTTTATATTGTTTTCTTTCAGCTCAACCGTTTCCTGCTTGTTTATACTGGTCACTGTTCTTTTCTCTTATCAATGGTTTCCTATCTGTCCCGTGTTTTCTGTTTTTTAATCAACAATTTTGTACCTGCACCTACTTGTTTTACGTTTCATTTTTTTAGTTGATCGTTCCATATCTGCTCCTATTGTTTCCTCTTTCTTTCACCAACAAAACTTTTCTGAGTTTTTTTTCTACTGCTTCCTGTTTTTCTCCTAGCTGTTTCCGACCTGTTTTTATTGTTTCCTATTTTTTTTCCATTTTTTGGTTACCCCCAGCAGTTGTTTATTCTTTTTCTTTGCCAACCGCTTCCGACCTGCTCCTGTTGTTTTCACCGTGTCCATTTCCATGTTGACTGTGACCTGGGGAATATTGTATATAGTAGCAAATGGTAAACAATAATATTTATACCTGTTGTTTGTATTGTCTGAAGAAGACATATTTGCTGGATGTTTACTTGTCTGTTTCGTATTTTGTGTTTAAAGAAGCGTTACAGCGCACTTTGGTCTTGGCTTTTTGTGTGTCTTTTGGCTTCTTTTCTTTTCTTTTTTCTTTTTTTTTTCTTTTTTTTTTATTGAACAACTTTTCGTTTTTTACAAGACATATACAACTTCACACCGAGACATACGCATTTCCTTCATAGGTTGTAACTGGGGGAAAGACAGAAAAACAAACAAACACACACACACAAACAAACAAAAAAACAACAACAACAAAAAAGCAACAACAACAAAAACATCCTTCCCCTTCCCCCATACATATACCTGTATTCACATATACACGTGGTGAATGACAGCACTCTTGAATATGGCTTATTTTCAGTGACACTGCAGTCTCCCGCTGTCATTGTAGCTGTTCCCCTTTCTCCTAACCGTTTCCTGCTTATTGCTATTGTTTCCTGTTTATTTCTTTTTTTTTATCATCTACCGTTTCTTAACTCTTCCTCGTGTTTGCTGCATGTTTCCTTTGTGTCCTGTCTGTTCATGTTTCCACCTTTTCCAATTGTTTCATATCTGTTCGCGTTTTTTGCTGCATGTTCTGATTGTTTCCTGTCTGTTCCTCTTGTTACTTGTGCCTACTGCGTCCTGTTTCTACTTTTTTTTCCCCCTGCCTGTGTCTGACGTTTTCTAACTGTCACAGTGGAGTCTCACCTGTTCCTATAGCTTCCTACTCCCCATGAGAGTGTCCGCTCTGGTCTGTTTCCTGTTCCTACTGCTTTTTATCTGTTTCTATAGCCTGTGACCTGTTCCTACTGTTTGCCATTTGTTACTCACTTGATCCTACTGTTATGCATCTGTTTGTTACCTATTCTTAAATTGTTTCTAACCTGTTTCTCCTGGCTTCCCATCCATTTCTGACCTGTTCCTACTTGTTCCCATCCATTTCTGCACTGTTCCTACTATTCCCCTTCTGTGTCGTACCTGTTCCTACTATTTTCTGTTCGTTTCTTACCGTCCCTACTCTTTTGCATCCTTTTCGCATGGATTACTACCGTTTTCCATTCGTTTCTTGCCTGTTCCTACTGTTTTATTTCCGTTTCCAGCTGGTTCTTATTGTTTACCGTTTGAATTTGCGATGTGTTGCTGCTGTTTTCCATCCGTTTCTTATCTGTTTCTGCGGTTTTTGATTCGTTTGTTATTTGTTCCTGCTGTTTCCCACCCGTTTTGTACCTGCTGCTATCTGTTTTGTACCCGTTCCTGATGTTTCCCACCCGTTTTGTACCTGTTGCTATCTGTTTTGTACCCGTTTCTGATGTTTCCTATCCGTGTCTTATCTACTTCTACTGTTTCCAATTTGTTTTTCACCTGTTCTGAATTCGTGTTTCTTCCTTTTTATACCCGCTTCTACCGTTTCTAGCTGTTCTGCCTCTTATCAGGAATGGGGGTATCATGGAGAGAAACATTTGCCCCGTGTAGGTTTGAACAGTTATACCACTGTTGCCTTGGCCTTGGCTGTACATCACTCCACTGCTGAGGCGGTGTTATGATCATCTACTCCAATGCAGTCGTTTGACTCGTGGTAATGATCACATCAATGATGACTATATTGAAGATAGCTGTGATGGTAACGATAGAGATAAGGATGATGTAATGAATGCTCTGCTAAGTAGAATGATGGGTGTCTTTTACATGGTAACATTTTGTGATGGCACCGTATTCGGTTGTTTTTTTTTTTCGTTTGATTGTTTTTTTGTTTGTTTTTGTGTTTTTTTGTTTTTTGTTTTCTGTTGTTGTTGTTTTGGTATTTTTAGTAGCGGTGGTGATGGTTGTTGACTATGACGTTGATGACAATGAAGAAAATAATATTCCATGCGCGTTTTCCTTCGCATTGGTGCTGCTACTCACCGGCGCAAAGGTTTCGTCCACAATACAAGCTTTGCTGTGAGCTGCGCTGTAGACTGACGAGCTTTGAGCTGTGAGTGGCAGGTGATCACACCAAAGGTGGTGATAGCGAGCAATGGTGAGAACTACCAATGGTAGCTGCTCAATGTTAAGGATGACATCAGTTTCTGTGAAGGCGACCACACCATTAGCGAGCGACAGGCGTGTGGGTAATACTCGCGGTGAATGACAACTATTGGTAACATCACCATCACTCACCACAAGCACAATCCGCGTGGCTAGTGCCAGAATTGTGGTGTACGGACAATAACTGATATATAGGCTGCACACCAAAAATGAATGCGCCATAGGCTTGCTTAAGGAGTCGAGTATCCATAGACTGGCGCAATTAGATTGTGTTGTTGATATCTATTGTGTCTGAAAGTTGATTCTCCTCTTTTTCTTTCACATGGCGACCCTCACGATCCATTCCACCCCTAGGTGACGATTCCTGAGCTGAACGATTCTCGCTGGGTGGGTCTGTGCATCTACAACGTCGTGGTGCTGGGATCCTTGGGCGCCATCTTGATTCTGGGCACCCGCCAGTCCCCTGACGTCACCTACCTCCTGGAGTCCCTCATCGTGTTGGTGGGCACCACCCTCACCCAGTGCCTCATCTTCATGCCCAAGGTGAGTAGCGCTACCTCGTAGGAGTACCTCATTATGCCTCATCTTCATGTCCGAAGTGAGTAGTACTACCTCACAAGAGTCCTCACCATGCCTCGTTTTCATGTCCTAGATGAGTAGTACTACCTCTTAGGAGTACCTCATTATGCCTCATCTTTATGTCGAAGGTAATGAATATTACCTGTTTGAGTTCCTCACGATTCTTCATGTTCATAGCTAAGATGAACAATATCACCTAACAGGGGTGCTTCGTCATTGCTTAGCTTCAAACTCAAGGCAAATGATACTCCCTGCAGATCCTTGTTGCTTTATAACCACCTTTGACTAGTACCATCATTAAGAGTCTCCATCTTTTCATCATCTTCGTCGTCGTCGTCGTCGTTTTCTTCTTCTTCTTCTTCTTCTTCTTCTTCTTCTGCTTCTTCTTCTCATTCTGCTCCTCCTTCTCCCCCCTCCTCCTCCTTTGCCTCCTTCTTCTTCTTCTATTTTTTTTACGATGATGACAATGATGACGACGACGACGATGACTATGATGATGATGATGATGATGATGATAATGATGACGGTGACGACGACGACGACGATGATGATGATGATGATGAGGATGATGATGATGATGATGATGATGATGATGATGATGATGATGATGATGATGATGATGACGATATGATGATGATAATGATGATTATTCTATTTTCATCGAATTTTGTATCCTTATTTTTTGTTCATCTGTTTGTTCTTTTTCACGTCGTTATTTCTCTCATACTGTTCTCTTATCACATTATTATTACTCTCTCCTACCTGTATTACTCTCTCCTACCTGTATTACTCTCTCCTACCTGTATTACTCTCTCCTACTTGTATTACTCTCTCCTACTTGTATTACTCTCTCCTACCTGTATTACTCTCTCCTACCTGTATTACTCTCTCCTACCTGTATTACTCTCTCCTACCTGTATTACTCTCTCCTACCTGTATTACTCTCTCCTACCTGTATTACTCTCTCCTACCTGTATTACTCTCTCCTACCTGTATTACTCTCTCCTACGTGTATTACTCTCTCCTACCTTTATTACTCTCCCCTACCTTTATTACTCTCTCCTGCCTTTATTACTCTCTCCTACCTGTATTACTGTCTCCTATCTTTATTACTCTCTCCTACCTTTATTACTCTCTCCTACCTGTTCTTCTTTCCCTTCGTTGTATTATTTTCTTCTTGTTAATACTGGAATGCACTAAAGTGTTGCGTAAATTAAAAAAAGAACGGAACAACATTGTTCTAAACACAATTTGTAAAGCATTTCTGAATGAGAGACGAATTTTGCAAACATGTCAAGAGCTCAAGCTAACAGGTCTGATCTCAACACAAAACACTTTCTGGGTACAACCACCGCCTGATCAAATCCAGTGGTCTCTTTGCAGGATGAACGCTTTTTTTATGCAGTGTCTTTCACACTCTCTGAAAATCCAATGATTGTACGAGCCTCTAACACATTGTTCGGAAAGATTGTAGATGTATTGGTATCCTTTGTTCCATGCGTTTCAGCTCCTCGCCTTCAGACGCCTTAAGCGGGTCGCCAGGGCAGCCAGCAGCACATGGTGACGGTGAAGACGCTCTGTTTGCCTGCTACCACCTCCTCATCTGTCAGTTCCATGGACACCAAAGAGTCACCCTCCACCAGCAGCAACCGACCCCGTCGCCCAGCAAGGCTGTGAGGAAGGCCAGCCGTTCCCTGTCTTCAGCACTGAAGAAGTGCTGCTCCACGGACGTGGACCAGGGCGGTGTGGGGGTCAACAGAACAAAGGCTACGTGGCCGAGGGTCAGGAGGGCGGCGGCAGAGCGGGGCAGAGGAGGGTCAGTCGTGCTGTGTCCACCTGCAACCTCCTGGACATGTCCAGCATGCTCCCAGCTGTGGGGGCTGGGTCAGGTGTAGATGTTAGTGACCGTGTGCTCGCTCGGAAATGTGTTCTCTGTGACAGGAATCTTTTCTGCGCTGACCCGGACAGACTCGGGGGATCAAGGCGAACTTGTACCCTCCACATCTGCTGGAGGACCTCTGCTCTGTGGTGGATAGCCGATTTCACTGGTTAGAAGGCAGTCAGGGAGACGGCCCTCCACCCTGTGATCTGAGGCATGTCTGCTGCTCGCTGGTGAAATCTTCAGGGGCAGAGGGAGGCAGCCGATGAGACGTTGCCTTTCCATCAGTTCCATCCGTACTCTGGATCAGACCGTGTGTCACGTGTCTACCGGTGACCACGGACATTCTTGCCACGATTTTGCTGTCTCCGGTCATCACGACATGCTGGTCAGTGGGTATGTTCCCGATGACGCCTTGCTCAGCTCCACCCTGACTGAATTGAACGTGCAGAAGCTTTTGTCATCCGTCTGCTGCCACTGCCAAGTAGACAAACTCAGAGCAGCCTGTCACCTCTCATGGCTTCTGAAGCATCGATGACTCGCTGTATCAGATCTAGATCCTGTTTCTTTCAGATAGGCATTTTGTTGCTCACTACCTTTGGCTCACTCCACCTGCAAACGGTGACTTTGCTAAACGCTGGTCTTGAGTGACGTTTCACATGATCAGCCCGGACAGATTGATTCATTCAATGTCCTTTTACATAAAGAAGAACACTGTGCTCTTCCTTCTTGTTCGTTTTTTTTCCACCCAAATCGAAAGTGGGACTGGTGTTTGTTCTTTGCGCCATGTCGAACAAGCCGGGCAAAACACGATGTCTTTTTGGGGCAGAATCATTCCCGCCGTAAGTTTCCTCACTTGATGAAGGTCATGCCTTACGGCAGTAGAAAATGCACATTTCTGAACAGACCGTGCTTCTTCTTCAGTTCTTTAACTGACGGCAACTCAGCATCTATAATGATGACAATCTCAGTGTCAGTTATGATGGAAAACGAATGTCTATCGCGA
>CM031607.1:80130002-80132502 GCA_018398815.1 Conus ventricosus | reverse complement strand
ACAGTCTGAATTCAGTTGTATGTTTTCACAGTTCTGTATTATAACAGTCTGAATTCAGTTGTATGTTTTCACAGTTCTGTATTATAACAGTCTGAATTCAGTTGTATGTTTTCACAGTTCTGTATCCTAACAGTCTGAATTCAGTTGTATGTTTTCACAGTTCTGTATTGTAACAGTCTGAATTCAGTTGTATGTTTTCACAGTTCTGTATTACAACAGTCTGAATTCAGTTGTATGTTTTCACAGTTCTGTATCCTAACAGTCTGAATTCAGTTGTATGTTTTCACAGTTCTGTATCATAACAGTCTGAATTTAGTTGTATGTTTTCACAGTTCTGTATTATAACAGTCTGAATTCAGTTGTATGTTTTTCACAGTTCTGTATTATAACAGTCTGAATTCAGTTGTATGTTTTCACGGTTCTGTATTATAACAGTCTGAATTCAGTTGTATGTTTTCCACAGTTCTGTATTATAACAGTCTGAATTCAGTTGTATGTTTTCACAGTTCGGTATTTTAACAGTCTGAATTCAGTTGTATGTTTTCACAGTTCTGTATTATAACAGTCTGAATTCAGTTGTATGTTTTCACAGTTCTGTATTATAACAGTCTGAATTCAGTTGTATGTTTTCACAGTTCTGTATCCTAACAGTCTGAATCCAGTTGTATGTTTTCACAGTTCTGTATTGTAACAGTCTGAATTCAGTTGTATGTTTTTACAGTTCTGTATTATAACAGCCTGAATTCAGTTGTATGTTTTCACAGTTCTGTATTATAACAGTCTGAATTCAGTTGTATGTTTTCACAGTTCTGTATTAAAACAGTCTGAATTCAGTTGTATGTTTTCACAGTTCTGTATTATAACAGTCTGAATTTAGTTGTATGTTTTCACAGTTCTGTATTATAACAGTCTGAATTCAGTTGTGTGTTTTCATAGTTCTGTATCCTAACAGTCTGAATTCAGTTGTATGTTTTCACAGTTCTGTATTCTAACAGTGTGCTCCTTCAGTGACTTATCATTAGACCTGTACATCCGAACAGGCCCATGTTTTACAGTGCTGTTGGCCAGAAGCTCGATATTTCGATGGAATCTTACATTCACATAATTCTATATTAAAACAGGTCTATACTATTTCTCACGGTTGTATACAACATGAACTCTGTACTGTACACGATTCTACCCTTCCGCTCTGTGTTAACACCACACACACACACACACACACACACACACACACACACACACACACACACAAATAATATGTTTGTGGTTTACGGGCCTAAATCTGTCTTTGCAGGATTAGTTGTTGTTTTCTTTTTATTGTTTTCCAATAATAACAGCAGGCAAATACCAGCAAAACGCATATCAATGTTCCAGGATTAGTTTGGTGTAGAAATCTTAAGTGAAACAGGTTTGTGCTTTCCACGACTCTCATTCAACTCTTCGTTAGAAAAAGAAAGTCTTTACTCCCTCAGGCCTAGCACTGGTTTCCCCTAGGATCTGGTTTTCCTTACAAGTCTGAATGTACAGAAGCAGAGCTGTTTTTCTCACGAAAGTATGATGCTGGAGCTCATTGCTCCCCATGACTCACCTTTGCTACACAGTTCGAAGAAGTCTGTGTTCTGACAGGTCTAACGGTCTGGATGTCTGTTCTCTCCATGGTTCTATGATAATGCTCTGTGTTGAAACAGGTTCCCATCCCCTTCTTTTCGTCCTGGAGCTCTGGGCTTTACACGGCTCACCTCTAACCACACTGTATTTAATCAGGCCTGTGTTGGACACATCAATGATTCCAGAGCTCTGCGCTTCCAAATTGCAAGTACACTGTTACATATCTGGCTGCAGGTTCTACGTCCTGGTAATCTTTTTAAAATACAACACCGTGAGACTACGTTCCTAGTTTAAGACATGTAAAGCGTCACAATCAGACATTGGTTTTTGACATTTTTCAACATATTTTGGTCGTGTAGTTGTTTGCATTGCAAATGTTGACTTAATCTCTTGATATGTGAGCAGTTATTCTGCTAAACATACATCTTGTTGGTTCTCTTTTGGGGACGAATCAATGTACAGAAGGTTTTTCTGATGAAAATTATTAATCCTAGAGCAATGCATTACACAATTTTGGTCTTTGTCGATCGTCTGTGTGTGTGTGTGTGTGTGTGTGTGTGTGCGTGCGTGCGTGCGTGCGTGCGTGCGTGCGTGCGTGCGTGCGTGTGTGTGTGTGCGTGTGTGTGTGTGTGTGTGCGCGCGCGCGCGTGTCTGTCTGTCTGTCTGTCTGTCTGTCCGTGTGTCTTATATCTCACTTTCCATCTTTGTAGTATGTAATGTGTACCTCGAGTTTTGTTAGTATTTCTGTTCGTTTCATATGATGATTGCATTAAACGATTGAAATTCTACCTTTTGGGGAAAGAAAATCCCCGGCTTGTTCTGTAGTAGTTTCCTAAATCTGAATGAACTTACAAATTACATACTATACACATAGTTAAGATTGTTTAACTTA
>CM031607.1:80085002-80125002 GCA_018398815.1 Conus ventricosus | reverse complement strand
ATATTCAAGGTATTCAGCAAAAGACTACACTATGTAAAAAAAAAAATGCGATAAAGGACAAATCAATGCGCACCATATAAAAAGACATTTTAAAACAAATTGACTCAATATGAAACAATACACACCACATACACACACTGAAAAAAAAAACCCACAATGTATTAGTGCAGACAATATAATGGAATCCAATTCAGCAGAATACACGCGATAAAAATTACACAATATACACGAATGATACAATACAATATTACAAAAGAAAATACAAAACACAATACAATTCAATATAAAGCAGTACAAAGGGATGCATTGCGATTGCATTGTTCCACCAGACAGTCCGGTCAAGCTCAAACCAGGCTGTAACGCCAACTCGTTTTGATAACATTTTTATTTCTGTTCAAACGCACGTTATTTCATCTACGCTCAAACTATAACAAAATACGCTCGCGCGCGCACGCGCACGCACACACACACACACACACACACACACACACACACACACATGCCTGAGCAGTACCTGTTCTTACTCACTTGCCAACAGAGAAGGAGAGATGGGGAGAACGTATGTGAGGGATGAGGAAGAGGCAGAAAGAGACAGAAACAGACAGAAGAGATGAAGAGAGCGCGAGAAAAAACTGAGGCGAAGAGGAAAAGGAAAGTGGGAGGGAGACAGGGAGGAGACCGGAGTGTTGACCGCGCAAATGAAAAACTTTTTTTTATGATGCCAAAGTATTGGAACAAATCACGCCATCACAGAATTAAAAACAAAAACAAAACAAAAACATCAGCGTAAAAATCACTCTAGGTGAAGCTTATCCATGAGCGAAAATGGAAAAAGTGAAGAGAATAGAGGAAAGAGAGTTCATCAAAGAAAATGAACGGATGAGCGAGGGAGGATGGAGAAGGAGGGGGCGGAGAAATGATTTTTAAAACACCAGCATACTCTGAAAAGAGAGATGTAATAAGGTGCACAATGGAACGTGTTGTCTCACGAAGAGAGTAAGGAGAGAAATGGGAGGGAGTGGTTGTCTCACGAAAGAGAAAGGGAGAGAAATGAGAGGGAGTGTGTGTATTTGGGCGGAGGGGAGGGGGGGGGGGGGGGGGGGGGGGGGGGGGGGGGGGGGGGGCAGGGGGGCAGGTAGTTATAGGGCGGATGGTAGGGAGATAGCGTATTACATTCAATCACAGTCGAGAGTTTTTGCAATGTTGAAAATGTGTTTTAAACACTTACACGTTTAAGTGATGGACTCGATTCAAAAACGAAGTTTAGTACCATCTCTCTCTCTCTCTCTTTCTCTCTCTCTCTCTCTCTCTCTCTCTCTCTCTCTCTCACACACACACACACATACAGAAACAAACTCACACACAGACATGACCACCGTTACTTGAAATCGTTGTTTCCTTCTCTGAACATCAATGAACGTCGATGCGAATAGAAGAAGCCAGTTCAGCAGAACTGGTCACATCTAAGTTTAACGTAGTGTTTGGGGAAAAAAAAAGATTATAACGGAATCACAAAAGGAATCATATCCCTTTCAAAACGAAAATGGTAGTATGATATCAGTCATGAACTTAAGTCATTCGAACGAAATGAATGGTGTTACAACACCTGAGTCGAAAAATGCAAAACATGTACACAGTGAGGAAGATAACTGCCAAGAGAATGAAAATATACAGTCTTTTCGACAGCCCCATTTTCCTCCGGGGGAGAACAAATTCTTAGGTCATTCTCACCATGCATTATACAACAAATCTTTTTTAACAATGAAAAGTAAAAACAAACCTTAATCATAGTCGAAAAGAATTTTTTAAATCTACATAAAACTACGAAAACTTACAATTTGATATGATTTACTGCTTACCGCGCCTTTATGCAAGACATAAGCAAAACTGTTCTCGCAGCAAGAGCGACATTTTTTTGCTTATATCTATCTTTCAGTGCATATTTTGTGGACAGAAAAGAAGAATAAATTCACAGATCCTGACAGACGAATGTGTAGAGATAAGTCTGGCATGATATAACCGATTTTTTAAACACTGATACTTTCCGTACCTCAGAAATCTGCACTTTCGGTCTGAACACAAATACCAACGGCGTCTATCTCCATATTTTACATTCAGATACTTGAGGGGAGACAGGAGAAGAGGGAGCGTGGTGGTGGTAGGGGGCTACACTCTTAGCTCTGATAGAAATGTCGTACGATCCGCTGTAAGTGTGCGCGCACACACATACACACTGGCAGCACAGCACGATTAGGACTACAGAAAGTCACAGGATCCAGCATGTAAAACGTTCTCCAACACGCCGGTTCCTGAAGCTTTCTTTGTGATACCGACATTCTATTCAAGAATACTGAAAACGCTAAAACGCTATACTTGTAGGTAAATTAGCTTTAAAAAAAAATGGACATCAATGAACAAAGTGAGAAAAGTTGCACACTAATGATTAGCTTATGTTCAACCATCTTTATGGCCACAGCCTGTGGGACAAGGAATCAAAACAACATGTCTAAAACAGTCTTCTAGTCAGTCCATCTTGCGAATCTGATAACCCTCAGTTTCCTATCTAACGTTTAACTCTACACCACTGAAACTATCTAAGCTGGTGGAACTCGTCGAGGAAAGCCCTGACCGGGTGTAGCCCTTCGTCATCATCCTTCATAAAGTCGATGGTCATGGGATGCCGCTACGGACGTTTGGTCAGCTAGGAACTTCACATCTCCCTGGACTGAGACTTAGGAAACGCATCAGAGGTGTTGCGACCAACCAAATCCTTGGAACTTCTTAGATCTGCCCTTGGGAAGTCTGTCCTCCAGAGTATCTCGTATGCTGCACTGCTGCATGTGTACCCGTACGTGGTAAGGGCAAATACGGTAAGGCATATCCATTAATTTTGCAGCTGCGGGTTGGGGCTGTAATATTACTATCCCTGCACAACTCCAGACTTGGGAGGGATGAAACCTCACTACGGACTGAAATATCAAGAGGGAAAAAGCACATCCCACATCTACCCTTAAACTATCATTTTCCAACAACAAAAATTATTTTCTACAAAATTCCATATTTTTGTAGGAGAGGGGTGGGGGTAGGGGCGAGGATTCTTCTCAATATTTCGTCTTCCAAATTTTCGGAAAGGGGGGGGGGGATATTCGTTCTAGTATCAGCTGTGATCATACAGCACAGACTGTTTCTTCCAGGTAGAATGCACCTGATCTTCCCGTCACTCCTGTTCACAGCAGGTTCCACTGACACGAATTTTTTTTTTTTTATATAACTTTTCGTGGTTTCAGGGCATATTTACTGACAAAGCAGATACAGCCTGAGGCGATTTCACGCACGCTTGTTAGCAAGAGTTGTCGATCTTTCGTCAAAGCCACGGTCATGGTTGCCTTCTGCAAACGAAACTACCACTCAAGAACTTCGTCTGCAAATTTTCTTCTCGACGGTTTTTTTTTTTTTTTCTTAGTTGGTCGTAATCGTCGCATTTTGCAAAAAAATGTTTAACATCTACATCTTATTTTCAGCCCTTGGTATTTATCGTTCCTAGCGGAATGCAGTTTTTTTGTGTCTTGCATAGACTGGTCATTCTGACAATGGCCACAGGGCATGCCAAAAGGGATGTCTAGACTTAAGTTACCAATAACATCCAGTCATATTTTGAGGTTTCAATATCTCTATCTGCCTCGTAGCTTGTTAATCTCCATGTATTATGACATTATGAATCTCCCGTCCTTTCCCCTCATCCCTCATTCACACACACACACACACACACTCACACACACACACACACACACACACACATAAACATCTGCCTTGTATAAATAAACTTAAGAGCTACAATTTTACTGTCAATAATCTTTTTTTCTTAAAAATTCTGTTCTATTGTTTGTAGATATAAACCCGCCGGTGTTAACGTAAAACGTGACAATTTACAGTGCTGCTGTGCAGATAAAAACAAAGCTCTTCGAGAGTAACTGTCGACAATAAGGTAAATCAATACCTCTTTAAATACTGGAAAAGAAAAGTGTTACTTGTCACAGCTACATACCAAAGACACAAAACACCGATTGTCAGCCTCAAAGGAGTAGTAGCTGCTGAACTTAACAGCTAGTAAAGGACATAGCTATCAAAACCTTTTATTCTATGCAAACAAAGTATTCCTAGCTTAATCCCAAAATGCTATGCAATCTCAAGTTTGACTACTTTCGCTACTTATCCCACAGAAAATTAAACACACACACGCGCGCCCGCGCACTCGTTCTCTCTCTCCTCTCTCTCTCTCTCTCTCTCTCTCTCCCTCCCCCCCCCCCCCTCTCTCTCTCTCTCTCTCTCTCTCTCTCTCTCTCTCTCTCTCACATACACACACACAAGCACAGGTGCGCGCGCGTGAGGCAGGAGCACAGGTGTAATGACCAAACTATACAGAGGGGATGTCATCCACTAAAACGGTTCTGCTGGGGGAGGGGGGAGGGGGGCTGCCGTACAGACATTGCCAGCTGTGTTTTAAGTGATACCCTCTAGACGGCTTGTCTAGGTCTGTTTTGTCTTGAATTCTGCACCCTTAAGGACTCCATCTTTAAGTGTCCAACAAAGTTCTGAATATGTCGAGCCGTTCACTTAAACTGCCCACCCGTGGCGGGTTTTTCTGCGTAGACTTCAAACGCCACACTGACGGAACTCCTCCCCCGGCCCTCGGTGAACGAGTCCTCTTTCACTTGATAGAGTAAATGTACCGACAACAACATCTGGTCCTTGGCTGTTGATGATCATTATCTTGCTGATACGGGATAGCCTGGTACGCCGGATGGGCTACGAATGCACCGTAGAAGCAAGAGAGTCCACTCCACAGCAGCGTTAAGAGACGGTCATCAGGGCTCGCCAGGCGAAACGGGCTCTTTCCTCGTGACCCGAGTCCTGCGTGACCCCATCGTAACATTGGGCACGGTGGTAATGATGGGCGTCTGCATGCCGGCAGCGGAAGTGGACCCAATCTGTTCCGCCATCGAAGACTCGTCGCTTTGCCTATTTGAGGAAGTGTCCGTCGTCGAGGGCACATGTCTACTGGCGATAACCGATTTTTGCTGGATCTGTCGGCCTGCAGTCCGCCCGACTCTGGCAACTTCATGCTGGTCATCACGATGGTCTCCCAGTTGTGGTGCTTCTCCAGCAGCACCCCTGCTACTACCACCGGAATGGCAAAAGCCATGCCCATCGCCAGCCCGATCATCAAGGTGTTCGTGAAATCTGGGACCAAACAACGGTGCTATTCAGGGGGCTCTCTTTCATTCATCATTTTTAGAGAGTACATTGCCTACCCAGCTTCTCATCAGCTGAGCATAAATAGCATCTTCACATTTTCTGAAAACCATGTGTAATCGTGCACCCAGACATGCATTCAAACTATCTGAACTTTCATCTTGTTGTTCTTTCTGGCGGAAATTTAATTGCTTTTATCGTTATCCATGGCACCCACATGGCAAAGAAAGCAATGTTTTCAGCCTAATCTGGAAAGGGTTATGGCAAGGAGACAGAATGAGAAGCAGCAAGACAAAGGAGCTCCTTTTTTATGAATTACTACATCACACACACACACACACACACACAACCCCACACACACATACACACACACTGCCTCCCCTTCAAAAAGAGAAAAAGTAATGATCCTTCTTCACCGTGCAAAGCAATAAGGAGCTTCTTTCTTCTTTGGCAGTGAACAGTACTATGTATCCAACATGGAAAGCGCATGCCTTCGCACATCAATTAGGATTAAATACATTAATAAGACTGGAACTCCATCATTTTTTGCCGGCGTAACGCTGTTGATACCGAAGATCCATATCCCTCTCTTCCCAGACCCATCTCCTCATTCTGTCCTCTTCTCTACCCCCTCCCCTGCCCCCTCTCTCTCTCTTTCTCTCTCTGTTCCTGGGTGTATACTCCCAAGATTTTCGTGTCTCCTTTGCATCAACTCTATGCAGAAATCCAGCCTGTTGTGCGAACCGTGGTGATGGCGAGTCCTCTTCCTAACGAAACCGCCCAGGGTGGCAGTGAAACAGTCGATCCAAAGGGCCAGAACGAAAAAAAACAACTTTGTATTAGGCGAAGAAAAATTGTCTGTCTGATTTCTATTTTTCAAAATCGCTGCAAAGAAGAACTATCCCCGGAAAAGACAATAAATTTGCCACCCCTCTACTGAAATCAAGCGCCCTTGTAGAGGAATAACATCCGCTGCCTTCCAGTCTCTCCAGCAGTTGAAAAAGTCTGCTACTCGGCAGCCTTGCTGTTCGAAAAACTTCCTTTCTGACAATCTGGAAATAGTCTCTGAAGAAGCACACCTGGGTTTTCTTCTATTTGTTCCTTCTCTTCATTCCTCAATTGGCCTAGTTTACTACTCCAGTTTTGCTTTCAGGTTTTCCCACAGCGTCTCTAGCCCTTGATCCTCAAGTTCTGAGACATTTCATCTGTGTATTGTGATTTGTCTTTCTGTTCTGAAAATTATTCATCTCTCGCGGGCATAGGCATCCTAATAGGTTATACAGAGAGTGTCTCCAAATGTATCAAGTTTGTATCCCAGTGTGCTGTTTCTTATAAGCGTATTCAGTTGGACTATTTTCTATCTCGTATCTCCCATTCCACGTTTGCACTTCCGGACACAAGCTGAATTTCCGGCGTTTGGTCTGGTATAGACAAAGGTTCTGCTCAAAACATGGAACCCCATGACCCCCACTGCTGTCAGTGAAGGATTTAACATTTAGAGCGACACGTCGTCTTCGTCTCATCTCCCCCTCCATCACAACCCCTCCCCCTGCTCCTGACCGCTTCCCCTGTAGGTCATGTTCATCCCCCTCCATCACAGCCCCTCCCCCTGCTCCTGACCGCTTCCCCTGTAGGTCATGTTCACAGTCACTGAGCACTCGTTCAGCCTCACTCGTTTTCCTCCACTACATCTTTATTTCCATTGCTGGAATGTTTCTCTTGTCCTGCCTGTAAAAGACATATAGATCGAGACCCCTTACTTTAATGTTTTTGCTCATCTAACGGCTCAGTACTTCAACGTTTTTTGTTTCATGATTTGACTTCCGCCTGCGGTCGTAACACTTTGAACTTACTTTATTCAAACTGTTACCTTTTATTGTTTAGTCTGATTTCTGTCTGATTCGTCTTGGATCTTCGCGCACATGCTTTCATACGTTTCTTTACATTTGATTACTTACGACTCACTTTTGATCATTTATTTCTTTATATGGTTCTCTTCCCTTCTCCTTTTCTGTCCTACGCAGACTGTCTTGGGAGTCGTTGAATTAAATCCCCAGAGGTACTGAAAACACCACAAAATGATAGGTAATGCTCTATCGTGACACCGCCAGTGGACTGCCCCAACCGCTGAAGACCGGAACTACTGAGGGGTTCTCAATCAGGTCACAACAGTCCATTCTCGTCTGGCACGAGCAAATGGTTTCGCTCAAAATTCGGATCTCAGCGAAGGACTTGACAGTTACATTTACACGTCGTCATGCACCCCCAAAAGTTGACAGAATAATGAATACTGACATCACGTTCCTAATTATCCACTGCAGGAAGATATGACCGAACGAGTAGGCCGAAAATCTGCAATTAACATTTATAACAACTTTTCAGTATTAGCATTAACTGAGATCAGGTACACTGCAATTGTGTACACTAACAAAAGATATGACAAAATGTGATTTCGTGTAAACAGTTAAAGAACCTTCAGTTATGTTCCATTAAATCAGACTCTTCAATGCCATAGCTCTCAGACAGAAATGCATCTATAACCGAACGTGGAAGGTCATGCATCTGCAATGAACGTTTCTATACGGTCAGTTTTAAAATCATCAACAACAACAACAACAACAACAACAACAACACACACACGCGCGCGCGCGCGCACGCACGCACGCACGCACGCACGCACGCACACACACACACACACACACACACACACACACACACACACACACACACACACACGCGCGCGCGCGCGCGCGCGCGCGCGCACGCGCGCGTATGCTCTACATCCACTGCTAAATTTTTTTATTTTAATTAAATATTTTGTGTGATTTACATTAAAAATGTATAGGATATTCAAAGTAACCGAGTTTCATAGGTTTAACGTCGTCTGACACTTTTGAAAAGTAAACTTGGTTGTCACTGGAATGTTAGGTAAAAACCGCCCGTTAAAGGTGAAATCTAGCCACGACTTCTACATGCTTATGGTCTTATCAGTATCATTATGATTTATCATTATTTTAAACCATGTTCTTTTTTTTTCGTCAGCCTAGAAGACATTATGTCTTCACCTGCTTTGTGCCACTTGCTGTTTAGGTATACAAGATCCAGTTAGCTTCTACAGGAGCAGAAGGATAACAAGAGGAACATTACTGCGATCCAATAGCTCAAATTCAAATGTACGTCACGTGTTTTTTGGTGGGTTTTTTTTTTTTTTTTTTTTTTTTACATCATTTATGCAGTACACTGGCGACACTTGTTGACCTCTCAAGAATTTGTTTTTTTCTGCTGTTACTGAAAAAATCAGCTTTTTATTGTACAAAGAGGACCTGTGCAATTCTACCCTTACCCTCCGTCCTATCCATTCTGTTCCCGTTTCATTTTCTTGTGGTTAACGCACCACGTACAAGTCAAACTTAGACAAGCGTTAAGCGGTCTCTCTGTTTCTTACTACGCTACTACCTTTTTTTCTTTTTTTTTTAAAACATTTTTGTCCTTCCACAATACCGCTACTGTTATGACCACTAACTCTATAAACACTACAAATTGGGATCTCCTCTGCTGCTTTCACTACTTTCACCACCATAACAGATCCTCCTCCTCATCATCATCGTCATCAGTTGACAAAATCATCATTATCGTCGATGAAAAGGAAATAAACTGATCTGCTAACGATCGCTTCGAATCATGCCATACCTATCAATCGGGAGGTACATCCTTCCTCGTCGCATACCGCAGGTTTCCCGCAGCCACAGTCGTCCACGTAATCGCAGACGTAAGAATAAGTAAGGCATACTTGGTTTTGTGGGCAAATGAATTCATAGGAGGCACATGCTGAAACAGCACAGTCACAATTACTTGAGGTGGGAGGGGAAAGGGAGGTATTCTTGGTGCATGGCTTTCTTTTGCTGAATGTTGATAAGGACACAGAAAAAGAAACTGTTCCTGTTTCACATGTGACGGGAAAATCAATGGGTATGATGATAATGGTGATCAAACAGGCTGACTAACGTGGGTGCGCGTGCAAAGTCTGCATAAGCACGTACCAGAGTAAGTATATACACATATGTGTGCAAATATACACAGATGCACGAATCATACATACTTGTGTGCATACGTACATACACACATACGTATATGCATTTATTTATCAATACAAACACGTATACATTGATATGTGAACATCAATATATGAACAGTGATGCTACAATAGGCCGTGCTTTGCCACACACACACACACACACACACCACATACACACACACACACACACACACACACACACACACACACACACACACAAGCTCGGGCCTCTATGTGTGCGCGCACACACACACACACACACACACACACACACACTAACACACACACACACACACACACACACACACACACACACACACGCGCGCGCGCGCGCGCGCGCGCGCGCGCGCGCGCGCGCAGCAAGAGCGGAAAGTAGACAAGGAGAGGGGAGAGCGGAATAGAATAATACTAACCAGTCGGAGTAAGGGTCTCAGTCGGCTTAACTGCACACAGAAAAACCTAATTTGCAGTTTTTCTTTGTGTTTCCTTTTCTTCAATGCAAAAATAAGACATTGTACCCCCTCGACACAAAGGCTATTAGCCAGTGTCAATAAAAGATGTTTAGTGTCAGTGTCAGTGTCTCTCATCATCATCATCATCATCATCATCATCATTACACTTTCAGAGGATTCACGTCGCTTATCTTTCAAAGGAGACACTGAACATCGTATGCAACATACGTTTAGCTTTTGTAAATGAACATATGACGACAAGAAGGTTAGCCCTCGTGAAATCATGCGCGAAAAATGTTTAGCAAACACAAGCAGACGGAGTCTCAGAGACACATCGTGACATCACCCTTCGGCGACACACGATTCCCTGGAAGAAGAGCCCATAGGTACCCCCCACGCACCCCCGCACCCCCCCCCCCCCCCCCCCCCCCCCCTAAACTGAATGCAGTGTAACATATGATTAGTATAGGGGACAACAGAGCAAGACATAATAATGCAGTACAGTTGAAAGTGGAGGTGAAAAGCTCATGTGCACTGCGAGTGTATCAATTTAAGTGACCCAGTTTCAGCTTCAGAAGCTCTCCGTCACGTGCCCGGTGTGTGCGTTTGTGCGTGCGCGTGTGTGTGTGTGTGTGTGTGTGTGTGTGTGTGTGTGTGTGTGTGTCTGTCTGTCTGTCTGTCTGTCTGTATGTCTGTGTGTTGAGGGTGGTGTGTGTGTGTGTGTATGTGTGCGTCTGTGTGTTGAGGGTGGTGTGTGTGTATGTCTGTGTGTGTCTGGGTGTGTGTGTCTGTACCTTTGTCTCTGTGTATTTGGAGGTGATGTGTGTGTGTGTGTGTGTGTGTGTGTGTGTGTGTGTGTGTGTGTGTGTGTGTGTGTGTGTGTGTGTGTGTGCGTTTGTGTATGTGTGGTGTGTGTGTGTGTGTGTGTGTGTGTGTGTGTGTGTGTGTGTGTGTGTGTTCGTGTGTTGTGTGTGTGTATGTGGCTTGTTGCTGTTGTCTTCGTTTTCTTTTGTAATTTCGTGTGCGTATGTTTGTATGTGTGTGTGTGTGTATGTGTGTGTGTGTGTGTGTGTGTGTGTGTGTGTGTGTGTGTGTGTGTGTGTGTGTGTGTGCGAAGCAGAATCATAAAACTTTATACTTTTAGAAGTCAGTTTTGTTTTCTGAAAGAAATACATTTAATCTTATGTCCTAACAATGTTTTTTCTTCGAAATGGAAATTTAACCCTGAAAATTCTTAAATGTTTCTTTTATTGCCATTTGTGCGCTGGCTTCTTTGAAACTTTGAACCCAATGTTTTCTTGACTTTGGTTTTTACTTTCTCCATGTATTTTCTATAGTAAAGACTCAAAGCGTTGTGCAATTAGATTAAGAGATACTGGGTAGAGTTTGCGATGGTTGGAAATTCTTGAGATGTGTCTCCATTAAACAAGCCAGGGCTGCATGTACTGTTGTTACAAAAATTACGAATTCAGTTTTAGATATCTTAACAAAACCAAATAATCACCAACGAAAAAGAAAAGAAACAAATTTTCCCCATAATATGTCACCTCACCAGAATCAAGGACCTTTACGAAATTAAGCGCATGTTTTCATTTTCTAAATGTGTCTAAAATCTACAGTTTTCAGGTTAACCTGGATGTAGCTTCCTGTTATGAAGCAAGTTAGGTCTGTGCGCGTTTAAGCGCAGACTTATTCCGAATGTACGTCATCAGCATACCTGAGGTCAGCAACACATTTGAAGCATCCCTCCTTACTTTTACGCGATAAGTAATGATTATTTGATTAGGGTAAAAAGATAAAGGTAAATCTATGGTGTCCAGGTACAAATTTTGAAAACTGTTATTGTGGAAACGAGGCTGTTTAATCCGCTGCTTTCATGTATCTTACCTGTCTGATTCAGTGATGAATTAACAGCATTGCTTTTCCGTATTTGGCAACATACATTTAAACGTAGCCAAGCCTTATTTTACATATTTTACATTTGTTCCCCTGCTTGGTAGAAATCGTATGGAACTTTTGATCTTGACAGACTGTAACTAAATTATGTGACGATGTTTCTATGAATTTAAAAGCAATTTAACATATCTAGTATGAATGCACATTGCCACAAGTGTGCATGAAATTAAAATTAATTTAAACATATCCATTATCAATGCACAAGACAACAATTCAGACTTGACAAATCTTTGTTATACTGCTTTTTTCATACTGAGTGCATTGTTGAGAATACTAACAGTAGATTTACAGGCCTTTCGAGCTGCTGACGTCTTCATCCATGATACGCGTTGCAAAGGCTTACCTGTGTCTATTGCTATGCCAAGTTTGGTTGTGGTAATGCTTGCAATTGCAGAGAAAATGCTGCTTTATGATCACACACACACACACACACACACACACACACACACACACACACACACACACACAGAGTCACACACACACACACCCACACACACACCCACACACACACAACACACACACACACACACACACAGTCACAAACACACACACACACACACACACACACACACACACACACACACACACACACAGACACACACACACACACACACACACACACACACACACACAGACACACACACACACACACACACACACACATACACACACACACACACACACACACACACACACACACACACAGAGTCACACACACACACACACACACACACACACACACACACACACACACACAGAGTCACACACACACACACACACACACACACACACACACACACACACACACAGGGACAACTGAAACAGGGTAACTGCACAGACTCACTTTGTTCCACACGTGATGCAAAAAGGCACCAAGAGACACACCTCAAAAAACGTATTCTCTCTGTTTTCTTTTTGTTTGTTTGTGTTGTGTTGTTTATAACTGTTCACGTACCATTGGCGACAGAATAATGGACGACAAAAACACCAGCAGGAAAATACTCGTCATTCATGAACTGTATGTACAACCATCGTGTGTTGCTCCTGACATTTTTTCTCGCCGGCGAATCCGAGCATTTTCCATTGTGTAACAAATTCCCATTAGGCCCTCCGTCCCTCACCTGGCACAAAAAGAAATATGGCATTTTCTGGTTAAGAATGCTCTCTCTCTCTCTCTCTCTCTCTCTCTCCTCTCTCCTCTCTCTCTCTCTCTCATATATATATATATATAAACAAAAACATCACCATCTTATCTGAACTTCCTTAAACCTTGACTCGTACTTCGGATCACTCCTTGCGGCTTCTCACTTTTCCACGCCCCATCCAACCTCCACAATCCCACTTTCAGCACTACCACTACAAAGATCCTTTCTTCCAGTCCAGCCGCAAACTCATGCTGGCACATATTAAAACATACAACTCATCTCTGGAATCACTTTCCCCGTCTCCAACATTTCAAACAGCAAACCACGATCATCATGCCCATAACCACTGCCTCAAGACTCAGACAGCTCATCCATGCACTCAGCCAATTCATTCACAACCACTGCAACCAAATCAAGAAAGATAAACTATCAAAAGTATTGATCAAACACATGGCAAATCTCCCAGACCTGTTGACCCCCTCCCCCCCCCCCCCCCCACACACACACACACATACACACAACACTGATCCCACCACCACCTTTGAACAACACCACCACCTCGACCACTGCATCCCTGATAATCTCACCATCACCAATGATGCGATATCAGTCCTGGCAAAAGCACAAAAATTTATCCCCAATCAACCTGCCACCAACAAATACCAAAACCACCTTGATGTCGAAAGATTTTTCGGAAAACTACGATGGATGGCTGCACTTAAAAATACACCCCAAGTCCCCACCACCACCAGATAGCTCGGACATCCTCATCCACCTTTTCCACACCCCAGTGCTCCGCCAACCACCTCTCAACAAATCCAATGAAGTCAAACTTTACATCAAAAGGTGCTGAAAGGAAATCTCCAAAATAAAATCCAAACCTGTCTGCCGCTCATAATAATAATAATAATAAGGAACATTTAGTGCGCTTAATCTTAAACAAAAGCCCTAAGCGCTTACAGCAATAAGCCCTAACACACACACACACACACACACACACACACTGCCACACACACACACACACACACACACACACACACACACACACACACGCACACACACACACACACCAGCGAAGGAGCAGAAAAATTATGTTTTGAAGAGAGTTGTTTTGAGGGAGGACTTGAAAGAAGAAAGACTGTTTGCGGAAAGAACAAACAGCCATTGAATCACCAAGACAACGACAAGATATTCTCATGAAACCAGCAGACAAGGGCTGCGCGGTGCTGGTCTGGACAAGCAGCTCTGCCTACAGGAAGCACACGGATCACCGACTCCAATGTCTACACACCACTTACAGCTCACTCTTCCTTCAACACCAAATACTCATTTCAACCACAGTCAAGCAATAAATCAAGCATTATAACTTACCAAAGACAGCCAAACTCCTCACAATGTCAGACACCAGACAGCCCACCTCTACTTACTGCCTAAAATACACAAAACAAACACCCGGCCAGCCCGTTTCTGCTTGTAGCTGCATTGCACAAAGCCTCCCCACACACCTCAAAGATACATCCCACACACTGAACATGACCAACCAATACAACACAGACCCCACTTTCCGACCCAACCCCCTCTTCACACTTGGTGCTGTCTCACTTTATACTTTCATCCCCAGCGACGACGGACTGAAGACGCTTACATTCTTTGACAAATGCCCCCCCCCTCCCCCCCCCCCCCCCCCCCCCTTAACCAACAATACTCTTCTACACAAACAACACTTGCAGAATTTGTCTTCACCTTCAACACCTTTGAATTCGACAACCACATCATAACTGTTACAACTATGATATTTATTATTATCATTAATATCATCATTATGCATTAGTGTATTTCTTAGATTTCAACCTATCATCTTTCTGATTTACTGTGATTACAATCATTAATTTTATGATTATGATAGTGATCATAACCATAGCTGTTAATACATTTCTTAGAGTCTATCTTTCCCATGAACTATACCATCCTTCTCCTCTTTGTCCACCCCCCTCTTCCTTCTCCTTCTTCTTCCTCTCTTCTCTCATTGTTATTATCATTTGTATTATTATTGTTATTATTATCATCATAGTATTATTATTATTATGAACATTATCATTATCATCATTATTATTTATCAACATTATTTTTATCATTATTGTTGTTATAGTTATTATTATTATTATTATTGTTATTATTGTTGTTGTTGTTATCATTACGATAGTTATTTTATCATTATCATTATTACTCTTATTATCGTTATCAGTATTCTTGTCATTATCTTTTATCATTATCCTCGTCAATATTAACATTCCTACTATAACCATGTTATTGAACTATCTTCTGGCCCTCTCCTTTCTCCTCTTCTGACAATATAGTTATCATGATTACTGCAATTACTGTGTCGTATTATCACGAAACGTAGTGGTAGAAATCCTCTCTTTATTCATTAAATATATTTTTTTTATCATCGTTATCTATCTATCCACTTATATATATGCGTGCGCGCGCGTGCGTGCGTGCGTGCGTGCACGCGTGCGTGTGTGCGTGTGTGTGTGCGTGCGTGTGTGTGTGCGTGCGTGTGTGTGTGTGTGTGTGTGTGTGTGTGTGTGTGTGTGTGTGTGTGTAATTGTGTGTGAGCAGCACATGCATACGTATGTACTATATTTGTGTAATTAGAGTATATCTATATGCATGGTAGTGATGTTTGACGAAATGGTGGAAGGAGAGTGATGTACATGTATGATGTTGCAAATGACGTGGGGAATATCCAGTCTATCACCACGCTTTCTTCCCAGCCCTTCTCCTCCTCCTCCTTCCCGCCCTCAATCTCCCCATCGTCTCTATCGATCCCCCGCTCCCACCCCCTTCCCCACGCCCTCCCCCACTTACATTCTCTACTCCCTTTCCCTCATCTATCCTCCTTTAAATCCCTCCCCTTCCTTTCCAACGCACCCATCCCCTATCCCACCCCAGCTCTCCCCTCTTTCTCCCCCCCCCCCCCCCCCCCCCCCGCTCCCACCCCCTTCCCCACGCCCTCCCCCACTTACATTCTCTACTCCCTTTCCCTCATCTATCCTCCTTTAAATCCCTCCCCTTCCTTTCCAACGCACCCATCCCCTATCCCACCCCAGCTCTCCCCTCTTTCTCCCCCCCCCCCCCCCCCCCCCCTCCACCATTTCTGCCTTCTATTTCTCCTTCCCCTCAAAATTCCCCCGAGCTCTAATTATCTGTCCTAGAAACTCCTCCTTGCCTTCTCTCTGTTTCTGTCTGCCCATCCCTACGTCTCTGTGTCTGTCTGTCTGTCTGTCTTTGTCCCCTCTCTCTCCCTCCTCTCTCTCTCTCCCTCTCTCCCCCTCCCCCGCTCCATCCCCTCCTAACTTTAATGTGCCTTTATTCAACTGCACACATTCGTGATTCGTGCTCAAGGACTGAGGGTGGAGAATGTGAGCGTTTTCACTTTTACAGTCTTTACCCCGTGAAGAGGGCAAATAAAGCCGAAAATTTGGGAAATCTTAATCTTGGCTGTTGGGATTTTATCTGCTTTGACTGTTTATATATTTATTTATATATATATATATATATATATATATATATATATATATATATATATATATATATATATATATATATGCATGCATACATACATTATGCACGCGAGCATGAGTAGGTGAATGCACATACTGTTAGTTAGGCAGAATCATCTACCACTGCAGATATGAATGCGTATCTCCCCCTATTTCCTCAATCTAAGACATAAGAGCAAGCTTTGTTTATAATTCAATATTTCTTGCAGTCATTGCAACACCAAGCTGCTCTGTAAGTTGCTGGAACGGTGCGGTACTTATCCTTGGAATTTATTAGTTTGTTGTATATATATATATATATATATATATATATATATATATATATATATATATATATATATATATATATATATACATACACACACACACACACACACACACATACACACACACTTAAAAAATTGTTTTAGGCACTTTAAATATATATATATATATATATATATATATATAAAGCTGAACAACTAAATAGTGGGGGAAAACAAGTGCAGGCTAACAATTTTTCAGTCGTTATTGTAATGACTTGGCAAAGATTTAAACTTTTAGAAGGAAAGGAAAAAACAAATTGAAGATGAAGAAAATGGGGAATATATTATAAATGAGAAACCCTTCTCTAGCTGCCTGAGGGAACCATCGTAATCCCTTTCGAAGACACATCTATTTGTATTGCCTGCTCCCAGGCCTTTCGTCCGCTGGATCGGACTCAGGGAGACACGGCTGGTTGTGTCTGCACTCTTGGTGTCAAATAGAGACACACCACAGTCCATAATACTGTGGTGTTCTTGTTCTCAACACCAAGGGTTAAAAAAAGAATCCAACAGCACCCTCAAAGCAGCCAGCTTATATATATATATATATATGTACATACATATATACATACACACATAGAGAGAGATAATGTTGCTTATAGCCCAGCCCGGCCGACTGCAAAGGGCCAAATAAGGGCTCTCACCGCGCTAGTCAACTCACAAGTCATTCAACAACAACAACAAAACACCCAACCCATTCACACATTTTAAAATGCACTTTCTGAAAACACACCGTAAATTCGGTTAAAAATCTTTCTTCCGTAAAATTTTAGATCAGATGAAAAATGTTGATCTCTCTCGGAAATCTAAAGATTACATCCGGGGGGACATCTCTGAACAAGATTTTCATGGAGTCTCCCGTAAAGCGTTTATGTCTCACATCATGCCCAACACTCTATAAGAACATAATTCTCTGTGAGTGGTACATGGCATGAAATGCACCACGGAGCGTCTTCACGTTTCAGAAGATGAGAATGGCTGTAATTTAGTGTAAAGGGAGTAGCCTGCGTGCAAACGGCACAAGACTGTTTCTTCTTTACGGCCGCCCTTGGAACATGGTAAAAAGTCCCTCAGGTTTGGACGGATTAGGAACCGTCTGCGAGTTCCATTCCTCTTGCCAGAGGTCTTTGACGTAAGCCTAGGCTTTGAGATGCAGATCAGTGTGAGGCTACGCAATCTACTCAACTCTTTCTTTGTGGCACTCTTGGCACGTTGATCAAACAACTCGTAGCCTCGAGTACCCGTATGGCTGGGAACCCAAGCAAAGACTATTTTGCATCCATTCATCTGATTTCAGAGAGACGTACAGTTCGAATAATTTCAGAATATGAGGGTGCTTTAGGTTGGGGCTGGCAATGGCCTCCAAAGCAGAGAGTGAGACTGATAAAATAATGAGGAAGTGTATATGTTTTGACCTAGAGGCCATTTCATGAGCCAGGACCAAGGCTGTCAACTCAGCGGAGTAGATGGAGCTGTCATTGGGAATGTGATTTGAACATCTCTGAGAAGGACCAATTGCACAAAACACAGTAAAGGCAACCACCTCCCCAGACTTTGAGCGGTCGGTAAAAATTCTTCTGAAGGATGGAAACTTCGAACACCGTTCAACGAAAAAGAACTTCATACATACATACATACATACATACATACATACATACATACATGCATACATATATACATACATACACACATAAGCACACACACACATAAGCACACAAACACACACACACACACACACACACACGCCACACACACACACACACACACACACACACACACACACACACACACACACACACACACACACACACCACACACACACACACACACACACACACACACACACACAACCTTCAAACACTGTCTTGGTCGATATTCACGACCTGCATATAGTGCTGTCTTACCTGGTAGTAGCAATGTTCGGTGCGCCTGTTGTAGAGCTCTATAATGGCTTGGACAGTGGAATTCATCTTCGACTGTATCAACCATATGCAGCGACTCCCGTTAAGTAGATTCGGCGTCATGAAAGTTCCTGGCTTGGTTTTATTGAGATCAACAAAATCCCCACAACCTGCACACACACACACACACACACACACACACACACACACACACACACACACACACACACACACACACACGAATGCAGGTTTACAACCCCTCTGTCGTTACAATAATGATTTGGCAAAGATTTCAAAAAGGAAGAAAAAAAAAATGAGGGGCGAGTCTGAGACAAAGCACATGGAAACGAAAACTTGGGCTTTAGATTAGAAATATAAAAATCCCTTACTATCAGCACATGGGGAACTATCATAATCCGTCTTAAAAAAACAGCCATCCATATCGCCTGCTCAGAGGCCAACCATCCGCCGATTAGACTCTTTGCTATGTTACTAGCATAATAGACCCTATCTCTACTTACCCCTCATCTTTTCCAACCCCTCCCAACCCCTTTCCCTGCGCCGTCTCCACCGACCCTTCGCCCGTTGTGCCGCCTCAGTTCTGGAGTTGACATTCTTTGCCTCCCTTGTACATGCCTTTAGGAGTGACTTTGTGCGCATATTGTTTTATACTTCACTTCTTCTCGTCTTCTCGTCTCCGCGCGCGCGCACGCGCGCGTGTGTGTGTGTGTGTGTGTGTGTGTGTGTGTGTGTGTGTGTGTGTGTGTGTGTGTGTGTGTGTACGGCTAAGGATAAGGGTAACAATTTTATTTGTCCAAAAGATGGAAAATTCATTTTCGACAGCACAGCAACCATATACCAGGACAACACACACACACACACACACACACACACACACACACACACACACACAAGGCGTAACCTGCCTGTGTAAGAATCCATAGTAAATCAATCCCATCAGTAAACTATCTTCATGCAAGCACAAACACTCTTCCCACATACACCCTCACCCCCCCCCCACCCCCACCCCCCCCCCCCCCCCCCCCCCCCCCCACACACACACACATTCACACACACACACACACACACACACACACACACACACACACACACACACACACACACGTACAAACACATGTGCGTGCGCAGCTACAGTACACATCCACTCTCTTTAAAACATGGAACCTAAAATTACAAAAGAGAGCATCATCATCATCATTAAAAGCAAGCAACATACTCTATCTAAATATATTCAGTTTAATAAGATTGAAATAATAAATATGATTATTTACGACTGGGCATCCCTCAATACATACGATTTAAACACACACACACACACACACCACACACACACACACGCGCGCGCGCGCGCGCGCGCGCACACACACACACACACACACACACACACACACACACACACACACACACACACACACATGCGCGCGTATGCGCACACACACACACACTCACACACAGCACGCACGCACACACACACACACACACACACACACACACACACACACACACACACACACACACACACACACACATACACACACACACGCGCGCGCGCGCGCGCGCGCACACAATTCTTTTAATTAAGAACCGGCAAAAGAGAAGAGAAGCGACATTCAGCTGTTCAGCATGTGCATGGACGGATCAACGGAAATGAAAAAGAGGTCGTGAGAATGTACATGTTAAATCCCTCACCAGCAGCCTACGAGGACCAGCTCATTCTGTCCTCAAAAGAGAACTGGTTATACCGACCGTCCAGGTCAACCTTCGTCCGCCTAATCGAGCTCATCGGCGCAACTTGGCCGACTGTGTCAGGCTTCCCCACAATGCTGTGGTAGTTTCACCTCCAAAGGCTCAAAAACAACATCCGACAGCATCCCGGCAGCCAATTAAGAACGGAAAAGCAAAATGAGATTACAAAGAAATGCGTTGCCTGTCAAATGAAATCAATCAAAGTCATTAATAAAGGGGTAAATCTTGGGGGGCTTCGCTTGAGGATCTCTTCGAAGATTCAAGGAAGGTCAAAAGGTGTCAACGGTCTGAGTAGTCAGCTGTACCGTTTTATGACCCAAGCATTATCAGCAGCTAAACATGGTGAAGAACAAGCCTTTACCTGGATAGCCTAAAAGATATAGTTTCCCACTGAGTGACAAAATAATGAAACGCCGAACAAATAAATAATAGCGGAAACGGCTGCACCTCAACACTTCCTTCGTCATTAAAACAATGACCTTTGCGAAAATTAAAACAAGTTATCCACAGCAAAAGCAGTGGGGTAAGGGTAAGGTAGGGTGGGTTGGGGTGGGAAAGGGTAGGGAGGAGAAGGGTTGAGAAGGGGTGAGGGGGGGGGGAGGGGGAAAGGGGAGAGAAAATCAGAAAAAAAAAGAGGGCTTTTCAAACCGAAAATATAAATTTACCCTTCTCCACCCATCGAGGGCTGTCTAAAGGGCCTTTGAGAAAAGAACCATTAAAAAACGCCTTTTCTGCTAAACAGAGTTCATCATAGAACACGAATGACGACTATAAGCCCCCCCATGGATCAAATGGGATATAAACCCTTTTAAATTCTATCGAAAATTTAAATCACTTTGGTAAAAAATAAGATTTCAGTCAAAAAAATTTAGCCCAGTAAAACTGATAGGGGTTAAAAAACCAAATTTATAAAACCCCCACAAAACAGAACGAGTGTAACCCCCTATCATAAAAATCTCACTCGGGGAAAAATCAACTGCAGGGTAAAGCTGACGAAAAAAACGGGGAAAAAAAAATACAGAAAGTAAAGAAATGACATGGGACAAGCATTTTCAAAAATGTGCCTTTATCCTTCACACACATAACATAACACACACGCGCGCACACAAACAAACAAAAACCCCGGCGCGGCCCTTTGCCATGCATGTGTTGGTGCCCCCTACCTGTGGGTGGGTGCGAAGTGCGGGGATGATAAAGGGGGGGGGGGGGGGGGGGGGGGGCGTTATGAAGCCGATCTTTTTTTTTAATAGCTTTCGTGGCTTAAAAACGACCGGTTTTGCCAGAAACGGGAATTTCCGAGTGCCACTAAAGAGACCAAGGTAAAAGCTTTCTTCCAATTAATTCGGAAAGTAACCCCGGAAAAGCCCTCCCTGTAGGCTACATAATGTCGCAATGTGCGCGCCGCGCGCGCGCGCGCGCGCGTGTGTGTGTGTTGTTTTGGTGTGTGTTTTTGGTGTGTGTGGGGTGTGTGGTGCCCCGCGCGGTGTGTGTGTTTGTGTATTTTGTGGGGGGGTAGGCAAACGTACGGGGCGTGCGGGCGTGCGTGCGCGCGGCGCGGGCGCGCGGTGTGTGTTGTGTGTGTGTGTGTTGTGTGGGTGTGTGTGTGTGGGGTGTGTGTGCGCGCGCGCGCGCGTTTTTTAAGCATATCTTTTTTTTTGCTGTGTGTGGTTTTGGCCCCTTTTGCAGCTTTGCGTGCGTGCTTGGTCTCTCTCCTCTTCTCTCTCTTCTTTTCCTCTCTCTCTTTGGTGTGGGGGGGGGGGGGGGGGGGGGGGGGTGGGGGGGGGTGTTCGCGTTTGTCTGCTGCTTGTCGTCAGCCCCCCTTACTCACCAGGGAAAAAATGAAAAACGACGAATCCAAAGGGAGACTGTGCCCACCCCGTCGGGGCCAAATTTTAAAAGGGAAACCATCACAAAACCCAGATCTTTGTGTGGTCCTGAAACCAGGGGAAAAATTTGGGGGATCCCTGCTGCGATACACATGATACAAAGGGCAGTTTGCATTTGGGGGGGGGGGGGGGGGGGGGAATTGCTTTTTTTTTGTTGTTGATTTTTTTGTTTTTGTTGTTGGTTTGTTGTTGTTGTTTTTTGTTTTTTTTTTTTTTGCTGTTTTTTTTTACGACTGATTTTAAAAAAAACCCGACCCGACAAATTTTGATGTGGAAACACCGGTGACAGTTTATTTTAAAGACCGCCGAAAAGGCTCAGCATGGAACACAAACGCCTTTTACTTTCTTTTTTTTTTTCGGGGGGGGGTTTGGGGGGGGGGGGGGGTTTTTTTCTTTTTGTTTTTGTTTTTTTTCCTTTTTTGTTTGTTTTTTTGGAGGGGGGGGGGTTTTGGGGGTTTTTATTTTTTTTTTTTTTTTTTTTTTTTTTTTTTTTTTTTTTTACGTCTCTTTTGAGTTTTGGGTGGTGTATATCCCGAAATATCGGGGGGGGGGGGGGGGGGGGGGAGGGGGGGGGGGGGGGGAAATGGTAAAATTGTTTTTATATTTAAAACCCGGCTTCCTTTGGGTCACTAAAACAAGGGGGCATGAACATTTGCAAATTTTGGGGAAACCAGTTGCCCTGGACAAAAAAAGAGGTTTTTGGCGGGGTTTTTTGTTTTTTTTTTGGGGGGGGTTTTTTTGTCAATAAACATCCTTTAAACGGTTTCCCTTTTTAATTGTTTCAGCCCAAAAGAAAAACAGCCAAAATCCAATAAATGAAAAAAAAATTTTTTTTTCCAAAAAAAAAAAATTTTTTTTTTTAATCGACGTCGGGGGTCGTTACTTTTCCCCTTTACATGTTCCCCCTGATGGGGAGTCTAACGTAAAAGGCCCTTAAACCCGTAACCACTTATCAAGACTCTTGTTCAAAGGGGCTTTGCCAGCCTGGACGGGTTTTAAAGGAACCGTCCCCCCTTCCCCCGAGATTTTGAGGGGTTTGCACGTGAAAAGATTTTGTCGGGGAAAAGGACACAAGATACGTTTGAAATAAAAAAGATAGTCGCCAAAAGGCCCAAGATACGTTTGAACATGAAAAAAAAGAGAACTAAAAAACCTTCTTTTGGGCCATTTTTCCCCCTAAACCAGTTTTCCGGGGCAAAGGGCCCAGAAAAAAGGTTTAAGTTCTCTGAAAAGTAAGATTTAAATAACCAAAAAAAAACGTTTAATTTTAACAAACAAACATACTGTGTAGGGTTATCCTTTTTTAAAAAACTAATTTACAAAATTTTTCCGTTTTTAAAATTTTTGTTTAAATTTCCTGTGTTTTTCCGGGGTCTTTTTCAATAACATCATTTTCGCGCAAACATTCTTCAAATGAGTCTCTGTCTTTCTGTAAAATAAAACTACGTCTTTAATTTTTCTTTAAAGTCTTTTAAAACGATTTAAAAATTTCGGGACATAAAATCCCCCACACTTACCCCCAGATGTCTTCCGGAAAGTAGTTTTGAAAAAAGGGTTTTTCTCTTTTTAACTATGTCCCCTTTCTGCTGAACAGTAACTATAAAAAAATAGTGTCTGCTTTTTTTTAAACAGTCTATAAAACTGTTCTAAAAAACTACTTAGTTTATTCCCTAGGATTAAAAAAAATATATTCATCTTTTGCCCATAAAAACCCTTCTTTAAAAATTCTTTGTTCCTTTAAGTTTTGGACAAAAAACCCCAAAAAGTTTAAAAATTTTTAAAATTTTTAAACTGTTTTTTTAAAGGTCAAGGAAAAATTTTTGTTTTTTCCAAAACCCAGTTTGCCCCAAAAATTTAAATGAACAATGGGGGGGTTTTTGTCAAAAAATTTTAATGTTTCCATATTTTTAAAAAAACGAACTTAATCAAAATAATTTAAATTGTTTTTTCATCCCTCTCTTTTAAACTTGTTCAGTAAAATAAAATCCTAAAAGGGGTCAAAAATGTGTAAGATTAACCCAAATTTTTGGTTCCCTGTAAGATTTTTTTCTTTTTAGACTAAAAATTGTTTTGTTGCTTTTTTGTTATGACCTTAATATCCTCCCCATTTTTTAAGAACGACACGGAAATTTTAATTTTTTTTCAACGTCTAATTTTTGCCAGAATTTTAAAAACCCTTTTTAAAAGGGACGCCCACTCACCCCACACCCCCCATTCCCCCTTAAACCTTTTTAAGACAGAAATTTCAAATATCATTGTAAAACGTTTTCTCCAAATTTCTTTGTGGAATGAATTGTAATTTGTAGAAGCATTTTAAAAAACCCCGTTTCTCTTTGTGGGGGGAGGTACTGTTTTTTCCATAGGCTTTTTTCCCAATCTTTTTCCCGCCCTATTGCATCTGGCAAAAGACTTACATGAAAAGGGGCCCCGGGTTTGAATGTTTTTCGAAATTTTTTTTTGACGGAAAAATTATGAAAAATGGGCTTATAAATTTTCCCCCAAATTTTTTTTCCCCATTCTAAAAAATGGTTCAAATTTGCCATTTGGGGTCGGGTTTTTTGAATTTTTTATATTCTTTAGGGCCCAAAACCTTTATTTCCCTCTAGTTTGCGCGTTTTTCAAATTTTAGGAAACTTTTTGCTTCCCCAAACCTTTTTGCGTTTAAAATTCACCATCTTTATGTACTAAAACCAAATACAAAGTGCCATCTCACCGTTTTTTTTAAAAATTTCCCGCAAGTCGCAGGTCTTTTAATTCTAAATTTAAAAACCCCTCCAGGGCTAATGTAATCCGGGTTTTCGGGCCCCCACGCAAACATTTTTTTTTTGAACGTTTTAATTTTTTTTCCAAAACAATTGCAGGTTATCACATTTCACGACTTTCCCTGTTTTGCCCCTTTGTTTTTAAATTTAAATGATCCGATCCCCCACAAAAAATTCTTTAAACGTAAATTGGGGAATTTAAAATTTTAAAATCGCAATAGGGCAGTTTTTCCCTGAGGGAAAAGACCCTTTTAAAAAAATTTGAGGGTTTTCCCTATATAATTTTTTCACCCGTGCTTAGCTCACCCCAAATGAAATAGAGAAATGAAGGGAATGCAAGATCGGGATTTTCCCTCATAAGAGTTTTTTTTGGGCAAAAACTTTTAAATCTAAGATTGTAAATAAAACAAAGAAAATTTTTTTGCTAGTTTAACATCAAAAAGGTAAATGGCTACTTCTTCTTCAGGTTTGAATTTTAAAACATTTTTTTTAGTTTTGCATTTTTTTAAAGTTTGAGAGTAATGTTAAAAATTCCCTCTTTTGCTCTTTTAGCGAAAAAAAAACCCTACAAACCCAAATCAGGTAGGGTTAAGGCAACCCCTTCCCTTTCCCTTTATTAACTTTTAGAACTGCATTTTTTTTTTTGGGGTTCAGTTATATTAAACCATACAAACTTTGTAAAATATTTAGAAGGGGAAACCTTTTGGCTCCGCATTCTTATCAATACCCTGTTAAAAAAAAACAAAGGATGTTTGAGTTTTTGTTTACAAACTTTTTTTTAAAAAAATTAAAAATGATGCATTCAAATAAATTTGATGCAAAAATTTTCTTTTTGGGCCCTGCACTACAATAAAAAAAATATAGCAAGATACTCTTTTTTCTGTGACCCAGCCTGAACCTTTCAAGTAAAGGTGATACTCCATTAAGCAGATATCAAAACCCCTTTTTAAAAAAAGGGCCAACATCGGGGAAAAGTGGGGTTTTAACAGTCCACCCGGATGAAATTTTTTTCCCAAAACCCCGTTAAACTTTCCCTGGTTTTGTGCATAAACCTGGGTGTGGAGTGCGTATGCGATCATTTAAAATTTCATCCAAACCCTTTTTGGGTTAGGTAAAGTGTACAGTTTTTAATTTTTTTAACCTTCAACGTATTTTGACGGAACTGCAAGCCCCTAACCAAATGCCCAAACCCTTTTTAATCCTTTAGCAACCGAATAGACATGAAGGCTTTTAAAAAGAATCGAAAACGAATTCAATTTTAAACCCAAGAAGATTTAAAGAAAAAATTTTGGACCGCAATCATGGCTTAGGCCCCCCTTTTAAATTATTGGGCGTGCACGAAAATATAATATGAAAAATTTCCTCCTTCAATTTTCTCTTGGGGCAAAAGTGTTCACCTCGGGCCCCCTAGAGCAAGAGCAAAAAAACAGAAAGGGAAACAATTTTTTAAATTTAGACATTCAAAGGGGCCAAACCCTAAACCCGGAATGGGAAACGAAAAAACGCCCTTTTGTTGCACTTACTTTTGGGGTTTTTCCCTGGTTTCACAACACAGCCCAAGATCGAACAAAACCAGATCCTTTAGGCTTTGACGCACAAAAAAAAAATTTATTTAAGCAAATTTAAGGACCCCCATTAATTCTACTGTTGATTTGTTAAAAGAATAAAAAGGTCCCAAAAAATGTTTTACAATACGAAAGTTCAAAAGTAACGGGTGTTGGCATGGTTTATACAGTTGCCTTTAAAACCTCAGCTCCGGGAATAGGAACAATAATAAATACAAAAAAAGTTTTTCTTTTTTGGGCGGGAAAAAGAACAAAAGGGGTTAAAAAAAAAACGACATAAATTTGAGCCAGTAATTTTTAAAACAATAAAAGAACCCCCAAGTTTAAAAGTATCCAACCCCCGAAGTCCAAACCCCAAAAGGCCATTAAAGACCCAGCAAGCCGCGGCCTCTTTTCGGTGGCCTGAATATGAAAAACAGCGCTTTTTCTTGGTTAACTGGTAGGTTTTACTTGGTCTTTTTTTTACTAAATAAAAACCCCAACAATTAAAAAAACTAATCCCCAAAGTGCTGGCCAAAAAGCCATATTTTGGCGGGCAGTAACAAAACCCAGCAAAACAAAAACCCCTAATATACCGGGTAAAGAGTCTTTAGTTTTTACCGGTAATTTTTTTAATAAATCCAAAAAGATGATCAAGTTTTTTTTTTCCCCATGTTTTATCGGGTTTGGAGGCGATGGGGTGGAGGCAGGGACTTTGCCCACCCCCGGGGAATAGCCAACACCATGTACTTATTGCAAACCAAAGGGTTTTAAACGCTTCAAAATGTAACCCCTTGCTCTAAACAGTTTTTTTATTCGTTCGGTAGTTTTTGTGTTTTTAAAAAAAATTTTTTTCGATTTTTCTTTTTCCCTTTTCCCATTGGGGTTGAAATTGGTCTGGGTTTTGTAGTCGGGCGTTTTCCCCTTGGTCTCTCTTTTTTCCAAGATCTTTTAGTCTTTGGGTTATTCTTTCTTTAAAAACCCATCCCCTAATTTCGGCGTAAACACCCTCAACGGTTTTTTTTTTTTCCCTCTTTTTATCCCCCATTTTACCTATTTTTTTGCTAAATTTTTTGTTAATTCGCCTCTGAGGGTTCGAAAGCTGTTTCAAGGGCCGCAAATTTCTGCTTGGGTTGCGGTGAGTTTGTATAGTCTTTAACGCTGTTCTTTAAAAAAAACGGGTTTTGTTCATTGCATTTATTATTTCATTGCCGATTGATTTAATTCTTTAATTTCCCATTTTTTTGTTTTTTGGGTTACCCTTTTGGGGAGTTCCTGCGGGGGTTTTTTGAATTTTAGAACTCCCACCCCAATCTAATTTTGGTTAACAAGACCGGGGGGGGGGGATTTTGATTTGTTTTACTTAAAGTTTTTTTAAAATTTGTATCTTGGAAAAACCCTTTTGAGGGGTTCGGTTTGGGTTTGTAAGCCAAAACAGATTCCCCTTGATCCCCCCTTAAAACCAAAAAAACCAAAAAAGGGGAAAATTTTCCATTTAAAATTTTTTGGGGGCAAATTTGGGGGGGGGGGGGGGGGGGGGGGGGGGGGGGGGGGAAAAGTAAATCCCCCTTTAACCTGAATTGGGTTTGTGAGCGGGGGTTGCGGGTTTTTTAAAGGGATTTTTCACTCTGTGTCTCCAGGATCAAAAACATCATAATTTTTCTTCCCCTTTAAATTTCCCCTTGCCATTTTTTTAAAATAATTAATTTTTTTTATTTTTTTTTATAAAAAAATGTCCCCGGCTAGGGCTCGATTTTGACCCGTATAGAAAGCTGAAAGAAAACCCCCTTTGGGGGTGCAAAGGGAAAAAAAACGGAATATTACTGTTCCAAATTAAAACCATCTACTATTGATGGGATCAAATTTTTATGTTAAATTTCCAACCTTTGGAGCGGATGAATTTATTGGCCCGGCTTGCACGTCTTTTTTTCAAAATAAACTCGCTTCAACAAAAGACACAAACAGGACAGTTTCCCGAATTTTGGGGGGGGCAAAAATTAAGAAAATTTCTTAAAACTTGAGGGGCAAAAAATATTTTCCCTTTTCACAATCCGAAAATATTTTTAAATTTTTGATCTTGGGAACCCGGGGAAAGAAAGGGCCCGATCCCTTTGGGTTTCAAGGAAATTTTAAAAGAAGAAGCGCTAAAACATGAATAGGCGGCCGATACTAAAGCGGGAAAAAATTGCCCGCTGTAAATTTTTTCGTAGGGAAAAGCTTTTTTTCCATCCCCCTTTGATTTTTAGTTTTTTAAAAGCGCATGCACCATACCTTTTAAGGGCATTAAAAAAAATTGCATATGAACTAACTTTTTTTTGAATACAAAAAGCGTTTTAAATCTCAGACACCCAACCAAAGTACAGCATTTTTGACATCTGTTAAGTTTTTACGTTTTTTAGAACCCTTTCCCTTTCAAGGCGGTGAGCAAAAAAAAATTTTCAGACAAAATTTACAATATTTTACGAAGGTGATTCCCTCATAAACATAACCCAGAAGCCGGGAGAACTAATGGAAATTTTTTTTTTTAGCGCGCAGCAAGTCGTTAAAGGTATTTTTGCTGTGTGAAGTTTAAGGGAACCCTTTAAAAGGCAATGAAAAAATTTTTTTTAAACCAAAAAAAGCGAAAAATGCCCCTGTACAATTGATGGTAGTCCTTAACCCAAAACTACGCTTGCGGGGGTTAGACCTTATATCAATTTTTAGAAAAAAGGAAAAATTTTTTTGGGGGGGGGAGGGGGAAATCTAACCAAACCCTTTTGTCTAAAAAAATTTTCATCTTCAAATGTTAGGGTTTATGATTATTTTAAAAACAAAAAGGTTTAAAGGATTGACCTAAGGTCAACGAGGATAAATCAGTTTCATGGAAAGGGAGAACTGTGAGTGACGTAATAAACATTCAAAAATTGGGTAAAGAAAAGAAGCCCATAAAACCCCTTTAAAGGGAATTTTTTTTTTAATATATGATGCGAGTTGACTATTAAAGAAAACAGAATTTTAAAAATTATACAAAATAAAATTTTTTTAATTTTTTAAAAAAACAAGTCGTTTCGGTTTATCCAAAGTGCCTTTCAGGCCGCCAAAAGAAGAGATATAGAAACCCCCAACATAAAAACCTTCAAAAAAAACCCAAAATTACCAAATGCAGAAGTTTCTAAGCAAACCCTTTTAAAATCCGAAAACCAAAAAGAAGGAATTTTTGCTGCCTTTAATGCGTTACAAAAGTTAAATACTGGGAAAATCGATATAAAACGTCTTTCCCGCCGGGGAAAGGGGTGTAGGGCCCCCTTAGCAAAAAGGATAGGGGCACCCGCAGCTTTACCCACTAGGGGGTTGTCTTTTGTCTCGGTTGTGTTCATTAGCTGTTAAATGCGGGGAAAAAAAATTAAAAAAAATTAAAAATCCAAAAAAACAAGCTATGGTTCAAAAAATAAGGGTAAACTAAATTCGTTTTTTCTGACAATAAAAAAAAAGTTTGCTGACTCCCAACACGGTGAAGAATTTAAAACGTTTTTCCCGGCCCATTTTGTGACTACCCCAAAAAACAAAAATTTGATTTCAAAGAAAGGCGAGGGCAGTTTTTTTCAACAGCAGACCCCCAGCAGATAAAAAAGGAATGCTTAAAAAAAATAAAAGAACAAATTTAAACCCGTTCTAAACAGCCCCAAAACAAGCCAAAGGGTTTTTACTTTGTTTATGAGTCCAAGCGCAAAAAGGGGCCCTTGATATTGGTTTTGGGTTAAGTATTTTTTTTTAAAAATTTTTAAAAAATATTTTTTTGGGTTAGAAAAGAAAAACAGCATGGCAAAATATATGAAGGACAAGACGGAAAAAGTTTTTAAAAATGTTTAGGAGAGCGTTTTTTCAAGAGACTGAATAAATTATTAGAAGTCATTGATCCAAAAAAACGTTTCAGGCAAGCGTTTTTCATGCTATTTTCAAGTCCCAAGTAAAAATAAAATAGAACCCCCCAGGGTTAAAATTTAAAGTTGCTGTTTTTAAACGACTAAATAACAATAAATTTAAAAAAATCTAGAAAAACGGGTTCAAAAACAAAGACTATTTTTTTAAAAAATGACTTCCTTTGGGCCCCGGTTTGGGGAAAACGAATGCTTTAAGTTTTAGGGGGGGGGGGGTGCCCTGAAGAACTTAAAAAAAAAAAGGCTCTGGTTGGGCAAAAGGGGGGAAGTTTAGAGAAAAGATTAAAAAAGGTAAGTATGACCCCATTGTAGCAAAGGGGTTACATTCCGCTCCCCGGGGTTGGTTTTAAAGAGAGCATTTTAAACATTAAAAAATTCCCGACCCAAAAAATGTTTATGTGGGGGCGTTCTTTCAAGGTGCATCTGTCCCCGAACACGCCCCAGAGAGTGACTAACTATCGGCAATTTCAAAACCCAAAAATTTTAAATTCAATGGGGTATCCTTTTGTTAGGAAAAAAATTGATCATTTTAAGAACCCAAAAAAACCCCCTAAAGTTAATTTTTTACACCCGGGATGAGGAAACAAAATTTTTGCCAATTAAAGTTTTCCAAGAAAGTCCAACAATAGGGGAACCAGCCAAAAATCATGTGGAAATTACTCCCCAAGTTTTCGCCACAGGGCTGGCCCCCCTAACAATTTATAGAACAATGAGAAAACAAAAGCAGCAAATTCAAAAAAATCTGGGGAAACCAAAAATTCTGTAGAAAAAAGATTAAAGAAAGCCATTTTCAAGCCCCGAGGAACATTTAAAAAACATTGTAAAAATTCTTTAAAACTGTAATAAAAACTAATTACCCCCCCCTTTGGGTCTAAAATTAGTTTTTTGACCCGGGCCCCGGGCCGCCCCCTTTTCCCTTGTTTTTTTACGCAGACTTCGGTCGCTTATTGGGATTATGAAGGGGCCCGGGGCCCCAAAAAATTCGAAAAAAAAGTCTTAATGATAATTTATCATTTGTTTTAATTTTCTTTCATTATTGTCAGGGGCGGGTGGCCCCTCATTTAGAGGCCCCAAAATTTTATAGAGGGTAATGGGCTGTAGATTTTTAAGCGCAGCAGCAAAGGGGAATGATTGGGTTTTAAAAATTGAAATTTTTCTGAAAAATGATGAGCCCCGAAGCCCCAAAAACTTAAAGACTCAGCCATCCTGTTGGGTTTTTGGTTTAGGCCTTTTATCAGGGCGCAGCCAATCCAAAAAATAAGAGACCTTACATTAGCGGAAAGTTTAAGGGTGGCAAACCCAAAAAAATCTTTAACTAAAGTTTTACCCAAAACTTTGGGAAACTTTCCCTTTTTTCTTTCATTAATTGCGAAAGGTTTAAAAACCCCTTTTCCCTCTTAAATTGCAAGCAGAAACCAACGCCTTCGGGGAATTGGGATTTTCCAAAGTCATCGAAAAGTCATGTGCTTTAAAACTTAAAAAACATTCTTTTTTGACTCAAAGCCAAAACTGGGTGGGAAACATTAGAGTCATATATGTCCTTTAAAAACCCGCCCCAAAAACGGAAAAAAAATTTTGACCCAACTTCGTTAGAAAGGGCGTTTACCCCTTTTGAGAAAATGAACAGTTGGGAAAGAAATTTTAGGGAAAACTCACTTTTCCCAAAGGGCGTTCTTTTTTTTGTCTCAGAGGAAAGGGCATTTGTGATTCCGAAATTTCCCGCATGCCCAAAAAGCTTGGCAAAAGTTAGATTGCAAACGATGGGAGATATCATGCCCCCTATTTAATGGTGATACATGTTTTTTTGGCGGATCTTTGAAAATTTAGGGAAAACCGCATGAAACATTTTTACCCGGATCCTGGCATTATTTTCTGCGCCCCGGGGTGAGCTGGGCGCTTTCCTTTTAAAATTTTTCAGGAATACAGATTGATTTAAAAATTTACCAAATAAATGTTCAGATGATTGAAACGGATTGCGTGGAGGGAATTAAATATGGGTCCCCCATCATTACTGTAAAGCAAACAACAAATATTGGACGTAAGATCCGAGGGAAAAGGGCTAAATTTCATGTATTTTGATGCAAACAAACTGTTTGGATGGAATGGGGGCAATCCCTTCCGGGTTCGCAACTTTAAAAAATTTCACAGGGGGGTGATTTCCCAAAATATTCAAAAGGCATTAAAGTGGGGTTTAGCAGTTTTTTCGCCGAAACAACAGCGTGGTTTCATTCTGAAGTTGACTTAAAATCCTCGGAACTCCCGACCGCATTGACTATCCCCTTAGCAGCAGAAAATCTAAAGATGGGGTTTCCCAAAAGAGCCCCCTAAACTTGTGCCTAAACTTCGAAGCAAAAAAAATTATGTCTGTCATTACAGACTTCTACAATTTTATTTAAGACATGGTTTGAAGTTAACAGCTGTCCATCGCATAATTGCTTTTGATCAAGAACAGTTCATGAAACCATACATCATGAAGAACACTGATCTCAGAACCAAATCCACAGATGCTTCAGAAAAAGACTTTTTCAAGCTGATGAACAACAGCTGTTTTGGAAAGACTATGGAGAATCCGCACAAGCGTAAAGATGTCAGATTAGTCACCAAAGAGAACGAAGCAATTAAGCTAACTTCAAAACCTAATTATCAGGACTTCAGAAGATTTCATGATCAGCTTTTTGGCATAATGATGAAAAAAAAAGAAAGTCAAATTGGACAAACCTGTATTTATTGGGTTTACTGTTTTAGAATTATCAAAGCTTTTGATGTTAGAATTTCTTTATGACTACTTTAAACCCTTGTATCCAGAGTCCAGAGTGCTTTACACAGATACAGATAGTTTTGTTATATATATCCCTACTGAAGACATCTATAAAGACATGGAAACCGAAGTGGCTAAAGGGCATGCGGGATGGTACGACACATCTGATTACCCTAAAGATTCGCCTTTGCATTCAATTACTAATAAGAAGGTTTTAGGAAAGATGAAGGATGAATTATCTGGAAAGGTGATCAAGGAGTATGTGGGGTTAAGATCGAAAATGTACAGTATTTCGAGCCAGGAGAAAATCATTAAGAAAGCAAAGGGAATATCTCGCAGCGTTGTGCAGTCAAACATATCACATGACAACTACAAAGAAGCATTGTTTGGCAATAAGACTTTTCATCATGACAACGTAAAACTGCGATCTAATCTACATGAGATCAACACAACTGTTGTAACAAAGAAGTCATTAGATAGAACAAACACAAAACGGGTGTTTGTTAATCCAGAGTTTTCATATGCAATTGGGCACTGGAGAACCGCATAAACAGGGGTTTTTATATTTTTCATCAACTTTTATTATAAGATCAATCATAGCTTCATCCAATTCATTTAAATCTTTTCTCATGTTTGCTTGACGAGTTCGAATTTTTTTTATTATTTCAAGATATTCTTTTTCCAATTTGGGGGTTGGTTTGTAGGTGATCTGGATGATTTAGATGCTTGTTTAAATCCTGAAAATGTTTCCTTAATACATTCCCACGCCTGAATGTTTCCCGTTATTTTAAGGTTTTTTCCTTTCCTTTCTTGTTTCTTTTTCTCGTTTCCCTTTGGCCTTCCTTTTTTAAACCCAAAAATATATTTAGTAATTTTAAAGCGGAACTGTGTTGGTGGGATTATCTGCATTCTTCTTTCACAAAAGATTTTTGAGGAGGGGTTGTTTGTTGTGTCAGTTTCTCGAAAATAATACAGGGGCGGATTCTTTTTACAATTCTTTTTATTTTTATGGATCAACACTCCAAACTGGATCTGTTCCCCTGATGCGAGTGCCCCCCTTCTGCTTCCGGTAAAAAAGGTACTTGTTTCAAACCAAACGTAATATTTGCTGGCTGTACTGGATCTTCAAACATTTTTGTTTTTTTTTGATTGTTGTATGTTTTAGCCCCTTTAATTTTTCTTTTCATTGCGCGCAAAACTGAGGGCAGTCTTCAAACCCATTTGTGTTGCGAGAATTGTCAATCGCTCTTGTGATCTGGTGGAGAAAAGTTTTCAGCACTGTTTTTTAAAAAGTTTTCAACTAAACCCTGTGTTTTTTGGAACTCCGGAATGCCTCTTTAATGGAAAACTCTATTTTTAACAAATTGATTCACTTGCCCTTTAAAATTTCTTTTCCACATCGACTGAATCATGCGAGGTTAGAAAAAGGGCCTCGGTTGATTTCATTTGTATGGAAACAGAACGCGAACTTCTTTTTTTGGTTTTAAGTTCGCATTTGTTCTTGAAGTATGTAAATGTTGTGGTGCTTTAAAAAATTTTTTCGTCTAAACCCTTTTGGGGTAAATATATTGATCCTTTGATGGGTGTCGTTTTGGGGTTTTGTTCCCAAAATGCGGTTCTGTTGTTTGGGCGCGGTAAAATAAAATTTTCCAATCGGTTTGTTTAATTAAAAATTTCCCTTTTTGTTTGTTTATGATCCCCCTGTTGGTTTTGTTTTTTTGCGTGGCCCTTCCAAATTCCTTTGGGCGTATTAGGTTTTGTTTTTTTTTTATTCGCCTATTTTGCGCAAACAAAACAAGGTCTTTCCAAAGACAATAAAAAAAATATTTCTTGCCCCCCTTTTGTTTTTCGGTGGGGTTTATAAAAGCCTGAAATTTTTGGTGGGGGCAATGTCGGACGGTTTGCCGTTTTTTAGATAAATTTTTTTATTTTCTTTTCAAATTTTTTAAATATGTAATGATGCCCCTGTTCTTTCAGTGTGTCTTTTAATAAAATCTAACTGCTCAAGTCCTTGCTTTTCATAGGCGTCTTTTTTCAGCTGCTAGTTGTCCATAGCTTGTTATGTCTTTTTCCTCGCCGCATCCCGCATTTACTAAATGCGAAATTACTTCCGCTAAAGCAAGCGCATTCACCACAGCCCGCCTATCATTATTGCGAGTGAAGCCATTTTTTATAAATGTATTTTTTCTTACATATTTATTTTGTCGGGAAATTATCCTTGTTTAAAACTAGGAAAAATCTTTCGTAGCAACCGAAGCTGCAATGATAGCAATTAGCTTTGCTGAATCCTCAAAGTCTAGTTTGCCAAGATCTGCTGGTTTAATTCTTAACAAGCTTTTACCAAGCTTTGAGTATCCTCACTTAGACCCCCCAAATTTAACAGCAGAATGGTATACAAGGTTAGCAACGTTTTTTGGGTTTGTCATTTTTGAAAAATAAAATAATTATAATTAAATTAAAAAAACATGAACAGTGATGATCTCCTACGCTACAAGGCAGCCAAAACCCTTCCTGAACTTATGAATGACCAAGCTGATGACCAAGCTATTTGCCCAAAAGGAGAGGTTGTATTCTTTGGCGGGCCATGTGGGAAAACAAAACAGTTCCTCGGAAACTGAATTCAGCATTGAACAGATTCAACAGATGTCGCCGCAAGACATTTTAAAGTATCATAACAGGTATTGAGCGCAGCTGGGTTTTTGAATGGTGAAAAGTGGGGGGGCAAACGGTTCTTTTTTGTACACTAAACTAGTAGTAGATTTGCCCCATTGATTCTGAACAAGATCTTACGTATGATTTAACGCAAGATCCAGTTTTAACAAAGTCATTAGAGTCTTTTGGATGTGATTTATACTATAGATTTGGAACATTGTTACGCCATTAATCATGGGTTTAAATAACTTTTAATTCATATAGATTTTATTTCCCTTCAAAATGAACGGCGGGGAAAATTTCATCAGAACCAGGAAACATTGAATCAGGTGGAGAAGAAACCCAAAGCAGAAATCAGCAGAAAACGCTGAATCAGGTGAAGGCCTTTAAAAAATCCTGGGCGTGTTGAAGCAGGAAAAAAATTGCAGAGTGGAACAAAACAAAAAAATTAATTTACAGAATTTGACTCATCATGAAAACATAAAAACCGCCAACGCCAGAACAAGTTGATTCAATGCCCGCTATAAAAACTCCATGTGATAAAAGGGCACCAAAGTCTTCATGGAATATTAAACTTAAAATGTTGCCATTTTTGGCGCCATTGTGCTGTTGGGGGCAGTTTATTATGGCTATAAAATTTATACACAATGGCAACAGAAACGAAAGCTATCAAAAAATTGAGCCACTAAATGCAGAAAAAGACACCGCACGCAAAACCGCCAATAACAAGCATAAATTTTGATCCATTTGAAATGTAATAATATTTTAAGAACTTAATTTTAAATTTTTTTAATAAAAATAGATATGGCTTTATTATAAAATGATGGTGTCAATAAAATGGACCTGGGTCTATAAAGCCCATTTCCATAGACCCGAATTGTAATCAATGCGGTTGCTTCGGATGTAAGACCTTCCTTAAGATCTATGCAGAAAACGCTGGCAAGACATCCTAAACGATGACGCGTTTTTGAGGGCGTGTGTGTACTATATTAGACATCTGCTATTTAAGTTTAAAAACATTAAAAACGTATTTTTTTGATATTTAAGAACTTGAATACGAACTTGGTTGTACTTAGAGGATGACTTATCAAGAACTTTTAAGAACTTGATCAAGAACTTAAATTTAAAAAATTTAATCAAGAACTTATTAAAAACTTGAAGTAACTTAATTAAAACTTAATAAGTTTTTAAATTTTAAAACTTGATAACTTAAGTAAGAACTTAGAGTGTGTGCATGCGTGGGGTGGGGGGGGGGTGGGGGTGGGGGGTGGGGGGGGGCGTGGGGTGCGTGGGGTGGGGCAAAACAAACCCCAAACACAAACACAAACAACACAAAAAACACACATTAGACAGGACAGTGCTTGTGGGAAAGTAAAGGGGGCTTTTTGTTGACGTGGTTCTAAATAGTAACGGTTCGCGTAACCGTTACTAAATTTTTTGAACCACGTCATACTATCGACAGTGTCCAAAACCCCCCGCGCAGGTCTGCACGCTGTTAGGCCGTCCCTGTGGTCTCTGACTGTACAGCAGACTTCCAACACCCGCCCACCGTTGTATCGATTTCTTCCACCCAACAACCTAGCCTTCGTGCTGGCCAGGCGGTTACGCGTAACCCTTATATTTTTAGAAGCCCGTCACAGTAGTTCAGAAAACTTAAAATTCCAATCGCCATAAGAACAAAGAGTTTCATTTTACTTTCCTTCTCGCACAACAAAAGTTCATCCAGGCTTAGGGCCAGCTTGGCGGAGTTAGTGTTTTTCTAAAGTAAATACTGCTTTAGTAGAGCTTTTTTGGCGGCTCTGGGGCACAGTCAGCAACCATTAATATGAGTATTTTCTCGGCCAAGTAGTTTTCCCAAACCCAGCCCGAGTGTGTTCCGTGTCGTCTGCTTTGCCGTTGTTTCAGAAACACCACAAGGTGGAGAAGTTTTTGAACTACTAGGTAGTACACCTGTCACTGAACATTTGGAGCTTTTTTAATGAAATCATTTCTTCAAAAGTTAAAAGCTTTTCAAAGTTAACAACATCTCTTTCAATATATCGGCTAAATCTTTGTCTTAAATTAACAGGCTTTTAAGGCGCTTGTGTAGTTCGTCATTAGTGGTTCGCGTTTTTTCTTTTCCGAAAGCAATACTTCTCTTTGGGTTTTGAAGTTAAAAGCAATAGGCCCCCCTAATTTTCTTTTGTTTAGATACTCCGCCATACAGTTGTAATAAAACACAATTCACCTATAGCATGAATTCCTTTTGTGAACAAACACAACCGTCTGTATTGAAAGCCGTGAATTTAAAAATGAGTGACGTTGGTTGGGCGCTGCTTCTAAATCGTCATATCCGGTCGCATGGTAAGCCCCTTGCCAGTCATAAGGCCCGACATCACAAATTAAGTTATCGGTGTCAACCTAATGGCGGACCTAGGCAGTATTCTGATAGTGCGGATTCTGGGCTGGTCGACAAATTAGCAATTAAAGGCTTAACTGCCTGCCGTTTGTGTATGGGCGCGTTCAGAGACTGCCCCTTTTCCCCTACGTTGCTCTATGGGGATGTGTTCAGACACTGTTGATTTCCCCTACGTTACTCTCTAGAGTTTGTAGATAACGTTTTTTGAAGTCTTACTTGTCAGAGAACAGGAAAACCTTTTATTTTGGGCACTTTCGCCCCAAATGGTTGAGGGCGAAAGTGGCCAGAATGAGGTTTTCCTGTTCTCTAAAGGTATGTCGACGAAAGACACAAGATACGTTTGAACATGAAAAGGAGTATGTCGACGAAAGACACAAGATACGTTTGTACATGAAAAGAGTATGTCGACGAAAGACACAAGATACGTTTATACATGAAAAGCGTTGTGTCGACGTTCGCCCATATGTTTGTACTGAAAGGAGCGTGTCAACGAAAGACACAAGATTTGTTTGCACATGAAAAGAGTGTGTCGACGAAAGACAAAGATATGTTTTTTCACATGAAAAGAGTGGTTTGACGAAAGACACAAGATATGTTTGCACATGAAAAGAGTGTGTCGACGAAAGACCAAGATATGTTGGCACATGTAAAGAGTGTGTCGACGAAGACACAAGGTTTGTTTTATGATATATTGAAAGAGCAGGATTTTTAAAGTCTTATGTTCCCATTTGTGTCTTGGCCTTTTTTCTTGTTTCCTTACATGACTTCTGGGTTGACTTCGATGCGATGACAGCCCTGATACGGCCCTTTACCAGCCCGCCTAGTCATGGATACCGTGCAGCTTGCCTACAGTGAAAAGTCATTGAAGGGAACGAAGAAGAAAAGGGAAAGAACTGCAGTTCACTGTAAGTTTGTCTATAAGGAGTTGGTTTCCCTTTCAGCTGAAGTGATACAATCATTTGCCACTAATGTGTTGCAAAACGTTGCGCAACGACACAGTCTTGTCGATGATTATGGAAAGGCATCCTTATCAGTCAGTATCTATGGTTCCGCCAAAGTTTGGTTATTCTAGTACCAGCCTCTGCCAAGAAAATGCCGTTGTTAATTGAAGTCTCTCTCTCTCTCTCTCTCTCTCTCTCTCTCTCTCTCTCTCTCTCTCTTGCGCTCACACACACAAACACACACACACACACACACACACACACACACACACACACACACACACGTACGCACGCACGCACACACACACACGCACGCACGCACGCGCGCGCGCGCGCACGCACGCACGCACGCACGCACACACCACACACACACACACACACACACACACATACACAGAGAGAGTCACACCAAGCGCACACCCACGTATAGACAATCTCCTTCCCCCTCCCCCTACACCCAAAATACACCCAAAACGGAGTGATTATATAAACACACTTTGTTTACGCGTACCAGTGAAATCAATTTCTACAATGGCAAGAAAAATAATAGGCTATAAGGCCTACCTGTGGCTTGACTTGTTTTAAAACACTGTGTAAATCGATGACGCAAAATTGTAGACAACAAAAAGACGTATCAGCGAGACCTACGTCACAGGTTAGATCTTGTCTTCTGTGCTTGTTCCGATGAGAAGGTTTGGAAGGCTATAATTATAGTCTATGGC
>CM031607.1:80074725-80079002 GCA_018398815.1 Conus ventricosus | reverse complement strand
CCCTATTTCTTCAATCTAAGACATAAGAGCAAGCTTTGTTATATTCAATATTTCTTGCAGTCATTGCAACACCAAGCTGCTCTGTAAGTTGCTGGAACGGTGCGTACTTATCCTTGGAATTTATTAGTTTGTGTATTTTAGTCCCTTGCGGATTCATTCCAAGAACTAGCCCTCAGCACTTGTGTCTTAGAGGATATCGTTTTATATTTTCTATTTTTCACAAGAAAATGTAGTTTGTTTTGCTCTTTTATGATTTTCTTTGCTTCTTAGATGGCACCTTTGGTTGGTTTTTTGAAAACTCAACAAACATACTACGGTTTTGCACACCAACCTTTTCTGGGATTGCATTCTTCTTAAAACTGAAAAGGCAGAGGAGTCAAATTACCACTTTCCGCGTCACTAGAGAGAAACCACCAAGTTTCGAAATATCGGTATATGACCAGGAGTTAGGCCTATATGTTAGTGAGTTTCCCTCCCTATTGGAGGATGTCTCCCTCTTGGAGAATATAAGCTTGCTGAAGGCTCATTTTGAGAAGCATTTATTTTATTTTTCCCCATTCACCCACTCATGCACATACTGTTAGTTAGGCAGAATCATCTACCACTGCAGATATGAATGCGTATCTCCCCTATTTCTTCAATCTAAGACATAAGAGCAAGCTTTGTTTATAATTATATATATATATATATATATATATATATATATATATATATATAATATCCAAACAAAGAATTCAACAACAATCACGTTGAATATTTCCCAGTATTTCGACCTCTTTTGATCTTCCTCAAGGGACTTTAATGATTGAATTGCATGTAGCAGCTTCCGTTCACACTTTAAAAAAAAAATTTAAAAAAACAGTTCACCACAGTTCCAATGGTAAGAGAAAGGACAACGGTGGAAGGGTAGTAAGCTACGGGGAACACGAGAAAATAGGTGTAGGAAAGAGAGAGAGAGAGAGAGAGAGAAACCGCCTGCGCGCACAAGAGAGAGGGCGAGGGGGCAGGGGGGAGGTTGTTGGAAGCAAAGGGCTAGGGGAAAAAAGGGGGAGAAAGGGGAGCTAGAAGGGGGAAAAAATAGGGGGATAAGTGAAGTGGGAGGAAAACCCCGGGGAGTCGGCAAGTTTAGGTACAGAGAGAGGGAGGAATAATTTAAGTGAGAGGGGCGAGCTGAGAGAGAACGAGAGTGACAGGGAGGGAGAAAGAGGGAGACAGGGAAGGGAGGGAGGAGGTGGAGGAGAAAAAAAAGGGGGGAGCCAGGGGAGAGGGAAGTAGGGGGCACGAGTACATCTCAAGTATTTCTTTTTCAACGATCCCATATATATATATAAAAAAGAAAAGATGCTCCCAGGATTCACCGAAAGGGGGAGAGAATGATGAATCCATCAGTGCTCAACCAATCACGACTGCAAATCCCAAACGGACTATGAACATGGACCAAGTGGAATATCCATGTGTCTGTGGAAAGCGTTTCGCTACCACCCGTGGCATGAAGATCCACAGAACAAAGATGGGATGTGTGAAGACTCATCTGAATGAGCAGCAGCGCACTGCATCAGCAGATAAGATGTCGGAAGACCAAAGCCAGGATTTAAACCACAGTGCCAAGGAAATCCACGCTGTTGGTTCGGATGAGGAATTTGCACAGGCCCTCGATGCCAGGTGCCTGAAACTCAACCTGCCACGAGCAAACGAAACTGAAGATTGGGAGAAACTGGACGCAAAAATCGTCCAAAGACTCGATGCACTGATAGGGAAAAGCACCCTGGAACACAAACTAGCCACATATGGGGACATTGTGTATACCACATGTAGAGACGCCTATGGAGCAAAACTACCCAAAGAGAAAACACCTCCAAAGAAATCCAGACGCCAAGAAGAGATGGCAAGATCAGCGTCCAAAAGAAAAACCTCAAGAAGCAAACGAAGACCGCACTGCCAGCTGAAAAACAAGGCTTGGAAAAACTCTGGAAAGACCTGAAAGCTAAACACAGCGCCCTCAGCAAAGCGGAATCTGCGAGGAAGAGGAAGAGCAAAAAGAAGAAGACCCAAGAGCGCTTCTTCAGAGACCCCTTCCAGTTTGCCAGAACACTGTTTGAGCAGCCAAAATCTGGACCCTAAGTGTGGACAAAGGAGTTCTTGAGCAGCATCTGAGGAAAACATACTCTGACTCACAGAGCAAGCACCACTCGACATTCAAGGTCTGGTGTGGCCAACCAACCCTGAGGAACAGTTCAATGACAAGCCTCCAACGTTGGCGGAAATCAAGAAGGTGGTCGACAAAGCCAGAGCCAAAATCATCACCAGGGCCAAACGGAATACCTTACCAGCTGTACAAGAAATGTCCCAAGTGCGGAGTGGCTCCACAGGCTGCTGCGATCAGCTTGGAGAAACCAGAAGATCAGCAGCCAGTTGATGTCGGCAGATGGTGTGTACATCCCCAAAGAGCAAAACTCAGGTGACATCAAGGGGTTCAGGCCAATATCACTACTGAACGTCGAAGGGAAAATCTTCTTCTCTGTCATGGCAGCAAGGCTGACCAAGTACCTGATGGAAAACAAGTACTTGGATGTGTCAGTCCAGAAAGGTGGCATCCCAGGCGTGGCTGGCTGTGTAGAACACGCCACAATGATCTGGGAACGCAATCCAAAGAGCAAAAACAGAAAGAGAGACCTGGACGTAGTGTGGCTTGATCTGGCAAACGCATATGGATCTGTACCCCATGAGATGATACAGTTGGCTCTTGAGATGTACCATGCGCCAAAGAACATCCGCGACATGCTCAAGAAGTACTTCAATGGCTTCTCAATGCGGTTCTCTCCCAAAGGAGTACACAACAGATTGGATCAATTTGGAGGTAGGCATTGCAATGGCTGTGCAATTTCCCCAGTACTGTTCGTGTTGGCAATGGAAGTCATCTTGAAAGCAGCAACAAGCAACGCACGACAAACAGACCTTGGCCTTGGCGATGGATACAAGATGCCCCCTCTCATGGCCTTCATGGATGACACTACAGTGATTTCATCCAGAGAAGACGAGACACGTCATGTGCTGGAGAGGCTGGACGACATAGTTGCCTCATCCAGAATGAAGTTCAAGCCAAAAAAATCACGGAGTCTTTTTACTGAGGAAAGGAAAGGTTGCCGAATCTGTGGTCTTCAGAGTTGCCAACCAGGCCATTCCAACAGTCACAGAAGAGCCTGTCAAGAGCCTTGGAAGGTGGTATGATGATACGCTGAAAGACACACAAAGAGCAAAGAAACCAAACAGATGTCGGAAGAAGGCTTGGAGACCATTGAAACATGTGGGCTCCCGGCAAATACAAGTCTGGTGTCTGCAGTTCATGCTGATACCAAAGCTTCTATGGCCTCTGATGATATACGACATCTGCACCAGCATAGTGGAGGCAATGGAAGCCAAAATCAACAAGTTCACAAGAAAATGGTCTTGGTGTCCCACCGTGTCTGACTGACATAGTGCTGTACTGTCGCAAGCAAAGCTGAAACTACCACTGAAATCCATCCTGGAGGAATACAAAGCAGGGAAGATCAACTTCAAAGCATGCTGGAGGACTCAGGAGACACGGTAGTAGAAGCAATCAAGCCCCACTGAAGACAGGCAGAAAATGGAGAGTTAAAGAGACGATGGATTCTGCAAAAGAATGTCTCAAGATCAGAGAAATAACAGGACACCCACAGACCAACAGACAAGGACTGGGGGTGACCAAAACTGAATGGTGGTCAAAGGCCAAAGGAAAAGCCAAAAGAGACATGATGATTCAGGAGATGAGAAAAGAAGAAGACCAAAGAAGACTCCAAAAAGCAGTCCAGCAGAGCCAGCAAGGGCATGGACAACGTGGGAGAATGCACTCCAAAGAAGTCTCATTTGGAGTGACATTTGGCACATGGCCCCTCTCAGGATCAGCTTTATTCTCAGATCTGTATATGACCTTCTGCCCTCAAATGCAAGCCTGGTGAAGTGGGGAAAAACAGACGATCCTGCATGCCCCCTCTGCCATGGAAAACAAACAGTGGAGCATGTCCTAAGCTCATGTAAAGTAGCCCTGGCTCAAGGAAGGTACGCATGGAGGCACAACCAAGTGCTCAAAGAGATTGTGCAAGTAGTCTGGGCTAGTACCAACACCACAAAAGGGAAAATCAGGACTCCAAAAGCACCCGCAACATTCTTCACGGCAGGAGGCAGCAAATCATGGCCAACAACCACAGTGCCACTCGGAACATGCAGGCAGAGTCTGCTGGACGGGGCAGATGACTGGG
>CM031607.1:80049725-80064725 GCA_018398815.1 Conus ventricosus | reverse complement strand
TGTGTCTGCGCTCCTGGCGTCAAATAGAGACACACCACAGTCCTTACAGACCACAGACTGTGGTGTGTATACAATATATACATACAATGCTATATTTGTCTTCTTGTGTGTGTGTGTGTGTGTGTGTGTGTGTGTGTGTGTGTGTGTGTGTGTGTGTGTGTGTGTGTGTGTGTGTGTGTGTGTGTGTGTGTGTGTGTGTGTGTGTGTGTGTGTGTGTGTGTGTGTGTGTGTGTGTGTGTGTGTGTGTGCGTGTGTGTGTGTGTTCATGAAATGTTGTGAAATGTACTGTTTTCATACATTCCCTGCAGGGTTTTTTTTCTAATTGTTTTGTCTTGTCTTGGTCATTTTAAAATGCTCTTCCACTTTTGCTGCTGCCTGATATTGTTTGTAATGGAGGTTTCTTTTTCTTCAATTCGTTGTTGTTGTTGTTGTTGTTGTTGTTTTGAAGGCATATAGCGCTTCACTTCACACTGCTTTAACCACAAACAGAACATCGACTGTAGTTCATAACGGCCAAGTCTTTTCATATGAAGAATGCATTTTATTCCAGCCACTTTCTTCAGAAACAGACTGCCCATTACATTCTACTCTGACCAATTCAGCTGGAAAGAGAATCCTGACTGCTTTTTATCTCGGGCAGTTTACTTTGATATAAACTGCAAACTGTGCTTAAATTCAGATTCTTGAAATTGTGTAAAATGCCAAGTTTACTTTGTTTCAGACAACTTTATCTGAAACAATGCAAAACGACCATCTCTTGCGCAGTTGATACAAGTAGAATAGAATGCTAACTTCACTCAACCAGTTAGTTGAATCGATATTGAGAATGAAGTGAGGCAGGGAACAGTAAACATGTAGGATACGTTTTGCTCCCATAAGGAAACCTAACACAGAGTGACTTTTATTCAAGACTGGCACAGGCTTTTAAACTTGAATAAAGTCAGACAAATACAAAGACGAACAATCTAATACTTGGGGAAAAACAAGTGCAGGCCAACAACTCAACTGTTCTCATAGTAATGACTTGGCAAAGATTTGGACTTAAGGGTGGGAGGAGGAGGTTGAAGATGGATAAACTGGGAACATGAAACTAAGAAAATATACTGAACAACATTAAAAACGCACCGCTTGCCAAAAGACCCAGACAACGTTGGTAGTACAGAATTATTTAATGAAAGTAAGCATATTTGATTACGCATCCATTTTTCAATTAAACAAAATGTCTGTTCTTGACAAGAATGGCCGAATTCATCTGAAATTAGCTGGTGACTTCACTAGGGTCCCTGTCAAAAAGTACACCACGACGAGCATGTCCGTCCGCGAGCTCTAATACCGAGTGTGTCCGCCACTTGCCCCGATGCACGCTTGGCAGCGCCTCCTCATGGAGTAGACAAGGTTGTGCAAGAACGCCTGTGGCAGTCCATCCCACTCCTCGGTCAGTGCGCGTGTCAACCTCGGGGTATGTCAGTGGAGGAAGGACTAGCGCACAGCCCAAACACACTCACAGCTTGCTTACAATCTCATTCATATATCATGCATTCGTCACATCAAACCACTAGTAAAGTCTATAACTTTACTACACATGATCATAGAAAGAAACATCAATGCATATGGAATCAAACAAAATAAAACATTCTCTCTTTCCTTGAACTTCACGAAATCATTTATCTAAATCATCATTAACTAACCCGGGTATAAACAGGTTTCTACTTTACCTGGCCAGGTGATCTTAACTATTCACGAATCACTGTCTTTTCTTTTCTTTTTTTTTTCTTTTCACTGTCACTTTCACAAGCACGACACAACTGCTGGCACTGGTGTTGGTCTGCTGGCACTGGTCAGGTTAGACTGCTGGCACTGGCTTTGGTCTGTGGTTCTGCTTGACGAAGTGACGCTGCCAGGTATGGGTCGAACCCCCGGTTCAGATGGAACAGTACTTCAACATCGACTGTTCCCCTTTTTTCTTTCTTCCTGCATTAACGCATTGCACTCTCCTCTCCTTCAGTCTGCTCTAAAAAGGACATTTTTGCTTTTTTTTTCCCTTTTTCTTTTCTTTCTTTTTCTCTTATTAGTTAGCAACTCTCTTCCCCAAATCTCTCTTTAGTCCTTCCTCTGCAGACTCTCTCATGGTGTAAATGCAAAAACTTGGTTCTTCCCTCTCCTCATCTCTCTCTCTCCCCCTCTCTCCTGCAGAGCTTCCCCCTCAAACCTTCTCTCCTGTCTCCTTTCTTTCCCCCCCCTCTCTCTCACTCACCTTACTTTTTCCCCTCCCTACGTGTCCAAGGGTGATCCATGGCAGTATTTTTAACCGCCTCTACCCAAATTTACTCCCCAAATTCCAGGGTTTTTAAAATCAGACACACGCCTAACGCCTTACTCCGTGTGGCAATTGGTCTTTTAATTGTTTAGCTTGATTCACCCCCACCACACACTACCTTTCTCCCTTCCCTTTTCCGGCGACGTCGACCTTTTGGGGGGGCAGGGTCTAAATTGGTAGATCATTGGGCCCAGACCTATGGGAAACTTGATCGGCCACCCGACGTCTAGGGGGGCCGATGCTGTCTTGGAAGATTGGGATTAGCCCTCGCTGTGCTAAAATTTGGGGCCGGGATGATCGATGGGGGTGTCGAGACCTTTTGACCAACACGAGGCTCGGTCACTATTATCCTCTGGCTGGAAAGCCCCGCTCCGTGGACCCTTCCGCATGCTTAATTGGCGGGACCGAAACTGGGCCGCTGCCTGCCCCCAGAATTTTGCGTTGGAGCTTGCCCAAAAAACCCTGGCTGGCGACGGACCACGACTTTGGTTGTTTTATTTTTGTCCGTGACAATTTCCCCCGGGGCAAAAGACTATCACCGAAATTGCTCAAAACAACGGTACAAAAAAGACAACAATCGAATTTGCTGACCACAGCTACACTGCAAAGTTTAAAAACTACTTACAACCAACGTTTAAAATTTATAAAAAATATCATTATGAAACCACCCCCAATGATTATCATTGCAGCCCTTGCGTTATTTCGACTCTTTTTTATAACACCTCTGTGCGCCCTTGCAATTCCCCACCTGCGGTTTTTGCCTTTCTTTCTTCACAATTCTTATGAAAAGCACAATAAATATGACACGATCCAACACTTACTAGGAATCTCCACCTCCTTATTGCAAAAATGCATACTACACAAGCGCGTATGCTCCAAGCAAACTACATTCACATGAAAAGTCTCACAAAAAAAAATATAACAAGTCTCACACAAAAATATGAACCATACCCAACGGGGGAATGAACCCATATCCAATCAAGTAACTGATCACCACTTTTTATCGACAAGCCCCCCGGATATGACTGACTTCCTCTGATTGCAGCTTGCTAACTACCGACAAAATATCAGCTCCGACTTTTTCGACCTGGAATGACTGCACCGATACCTTGGCTGCAGTGCCTTTCCCCCAACCAAAACCCCTGCTTTTTTCAACTGCCCCTCCTGCAGGAATTTTTGAGGGGTTGATGATTTTCCCTTATCCGCCCCTTTCCCATACAATATTTGTGGACTTCGCACGGCCCACCGACAGCTAAACCTCCTTCTTCCCGTTGCTCCCCTTCTTACATTTTGTCAACTTCCTGTAGCATACCTCCCGGGAACTCCCCCCTTCGTGCTCCTAAACAATTGCACCTACCCCACCCCCCTGATGCTTGCCGCAACAAAAAGGGTTTTTGACATACCCGGTAGCTTCAAATGGGGGGGAAACCTAGTTTTTTCCAACACCTTTTCTGCAGGCTTGCCGCAGCGTCTGACCACTCGACCACTCCCCGGTTTTCCCTGCCTGCCCAAAACAGAGAGGATCGTGATTGCTGCGAAATTTGGCACAAACTCCCTGGGGAAACCATAAAACCTAGAACCCTGACTTTTTTTTTTTGGTCTTTGGTCTCTCGAATTCATCATTTTCTCCCCCTTTCCCTTTTTTCCCTGGCTGTTTTTGTGTCGCCTCCGACAACAAAACCTAGGAACTCCAGGCTTGGAAAACCAATCTGGCACTTTTTTTGGCGGGCTGGGTTTGGGCCTCTCAAACCTCAAAAAACTGCTCCTAGCTGCCTTATGCTCCTCCAATGCTCGATGCATCAATGTCATCCATAAATTCACTACACCTCCAAAAACCCTCAATAACTTCCTCATCATCCTACTGTCACCCCTTTTTCATACAGTGGCACATCCCTTATGACTTTCTCCTGGAAACTCAGGCAACAAAATCTCCCTTCTTCTGCGGGTCTCCCTTAACATCAATGACTGCTGCTGCGCCTATGTGCGAGTCTCACGTGAATATAATTCGGGAAAAATTCGCAAGGGAAAAATTTTAGTTTCCATTCACATCAATTCGGTAATCCCCCATCGACCTTTTCATATGTGAATGCCTTTCCAATGCATCACAGCTTGTTTTTGACCCGTGGGGGAAGCAGTAACGACTTATTCTCGCCTTAGGGGTTGCTTCCTCACCTTCCTGTCATATGCTTCTTCTGAAAGACCCCATTCTCTTCAAACCCCTTTCCTTTGCAACCTTACATGTCTATACCCTACCCCCCTTTGGAAAGGGCAGATTGGGCCCAAACAATCAACACCACCCTCCTGAATGGTGTGTCAATTTAAAAGGGGGATGTTTAAGAGGCGCTTCCTCTTTTACCCCTTGTGGTGACCTTTGAACACTACATGACATCAGAAAGCTTGATGCTGCCATTTCCCCGGCCAATGAAAATCACAAAGATTCGGTCAGCTGTTTGCTGGTGCCCCAGATGACCCGCCTGAGGACTCGGACCCACTGACATGCAGTGTCAAGAAACCTGTGTCCCCTAAATAGTGGTATCTACCTGTTCCCCCCTTTGGGGAACACCGGGACAACGCCCGCCTTTCACAAGAAATTCGTCTCACCTCCTCTAAAACCCCCTTTTCTCCCACCTCTTCCACCCAAAACTTCACGAGCGAAGGGTTTTTTCCTGGCGGGGGGTTGCCTAAACTCATCAGGCACACACTATGCCCCCTTCCCTTTCTGGAAAGACTAACGGGTTTTTCAACCTTTTCCCCTTCTTGCTCCTTTTTAATGCTGCCCCCGTAGCAGTCAACAACTCGGGCCCCCGGGTCCCTTTCCCGGAATATTTCCAATGATCAAAACATGAAGGGGGTTTCTCCCCTCCCAACGCAGACAACTCGCCCAAAGTAAGGGGTACGTACTTAGCAACTGGAAACTCCTCACAGTGCCATCGTTTTGAGACAGGCTGGTTTGCCCTTCAAATCCCCTTTCTCGACCCGCGTTTTTCTCACCACACCCCATGAACAACCGGTCCCTAACACTTTTACCCTTGCTGGCCAATCCCCCCTTCTTCCCCTGTTAACGAACCACCAGCCCGTGCCCTCCATCCCTGACACTGACTCTTCCATGCTAGCCATAGCTGCCTCCCCCCTCTTCAGATTGGACCCTGTTGTTTTCCCCGCAGGTCTTTCCCCTTTACCCCTTACCACCCCTTGCAAGGGTCGCCCTTTTGGAACCTCATGCACAAACCCCGCCACTGCCCTTCTTGTGACAAAGAAACCCTATTGTCCCTTTGCCTCCTTTCTCCCCACCAGGGTTTGCAGACTGTGCAGAAACTCCCCTTCTCCTTGCCTCTTCCACCTGTGCCTGGCACCTGTTTTCCCTCCGCACCTTTGGCCCAAAAGTGCCTCTTAACACCTCTGCGAACTTCAACAACTCCCCTCTGTCTCGGCGTCTCTCTTTCAAAAGTTTAAATTTTCTCAGGGCCGCAACCTACAAAATCTGCTCCTTCATAACCGCTCTTTCAATTTGCAACTCCTTCTTTTACCGCCCCCAACTCTAACCATTTATCAAAATAGTATCTAAACGGACCCAAAATGATGTCGTTTCACCTGCTTGCAATCTAGCTGAACGAAAATTTTTTTTTGATCCTTCCTCGGGGAGGGCAAATCCCTTCTAACGACTCCCCAACCCCCAAAACAATTGTTGTTTCGCCGGAACGCAGTGAAAATCTGTAAAGCCTTTCCCGTCAAAGCGCTGACAAAAGACTGCCCACTTTCTGAAAGGGCCACCCTGACTGGTCGCAAACGTTTCGAAACGACTGATGTATGCTCTCGAATCGGTTCCTTAGAAATTTTGGAACTTTGGTCGGGGGGGTAACTGCGCACGAGTCACTGGGGAAAGTGAACTAACCCTCCCGGTGGTCTCCCTTTGTATTTTCACTCCTCTAACTTGCCTGATCCTTAGTCTTCGGTTCCTGCGTTAATCTTTTGTTTCCGCGTGCATTAGCCTGAATCCTTACCTTTCTGTTTCCTGCTTGCTATTTCTCCCGCATACGTCGTCTTTCCCCGCCATTCCTTTCCACTTTTGCTGGTTTTTTAACGAATGCTCGCAACTCTTTCCCATAGCCTAAAACACGAGGACCTCACGAGTTTTTCAATAGGGTGTTCTTTTTTCCCCCATTAATCTTCTTTTTTTTTAACAAGTTTTTTAAAACGCACCAAACTGGTGGGTTTCCGACACGAGTGACTAATAACAACCCAAAATGAGAATTTCTGGACAACGTAATTATTTTTATAAGACCCCAGCCCTGACCCAACATGAGAGCGAATTATGGCAAACTGTACGAAATAATACTCGGGGCTGAATCCAAGGGGCCTAATTAACTAATTTTGGGAAACAAGCCAAGCCTAGTATTTTAAATATCTTGGGAGCATACAAAAAGAAAAAACCTCGCTTTGGATTACAACACTTGAATCCCACCCCCCTTCCCCTGAGAAGTTGAACAATTAAATAAAGGGGCCCAAAAATCCGGGAGGCTCGCCAATAAATTTTTCAACCCGGGGGAGTCAGGGAGGAAGGACACGCACAGCCCAAACACACCACATTTTGCTTACAATCTCATTCATATATCATGCATCACACATCAAACCCCTAGAAATCTATAACTTTACTACACAGACTAAAAGAAACACAAAACATATAGAAACAAAAAAAATAAAACATTCTCTCTTTTCCTTGAACCACGAAATCATTTACAAATCAACATTTAAATAACCCGGGGATAACAGGTTTCTACTTTACCTGGGCCCGGTGATTTTTAACTATTCACGAATCACTGTCTTTTCTTTTCTTTTTTTTTCTTTTCACTGTCACTTTCACAAGCACGACACAACTGCTGGCACTGGTGTTGGTCTGCTGGCACTGGTCAGGTTAGACTGCTGGCACTGGCGTTGGTCTGTGGTTCTGCTTGACGAAGTGACGCTGCCAGGTATGAGGTCGAACCCCCGGTTCAGATGGAACAGTGACTATCAACATCGATCTGTTCTCCTTTCTTTCTTCCTGCATTAACGCATTGCACTCTCTCTCTCTCTTCTAGTCTGCTCTATCAAATGGACATGGTTGCTTTTCTTTTCCTTTTCTTTTCTTTCTTTTTCTCTTCATTAGTTAGCAACTCTCTTCTCTCCACATCTCTCTTTAGTCCTTCCTCTGCAGACTCTCTCTATGGTGCTAAAATGCTACAACTTGGTTCTCTCCCTCTCTCCTCATCTCTCTCTCTGCCCTCTCTCCTGCAGAGCTTACCCTCAGAACCTCTCTCTCTCTGTCTCTCTGTTCGTTCCCCCCTCTCTCTCACTCACGCATTACTTTATCCCCTACCTACGTGTCCAAGGGTGAGTACCATTGGTCAGTATTTTTACCGCCTCGTACCCGAAGTTATCTCCTCTAATTCCATTGGATATTCAAATCATGACAGTCACGCCTACACGCCTTACTCTCTGTGGTGGTCAATTGGTCATTTAATTGATTAGCTTGATTTCACCCCCACCACACACTACCTTCTCCCTCTCCCTTTCCGGCGACGTCGACCTGATTGTGGGCATGGTCGTAAATTGGCTAGATCAGTCTGGCCCAGACCTATCGAGACGTTGGTCGGCCACTCCGACTGTCTACGGGGCCGATGCTGTCTCCGTGGAAGATTAGGATTAGCCTCTCGCTGTGCTCAAATTGGCATGGTATGAGTCTGATCCCGGCGTCGAGACTCGTTTGACCAGACATCGAGGCGTCGGTCAGCTACTAGTCCGTCTGGCTGGACAGACCGTCTCCGTGGAGCCTCTCCGCTATGCTTAATTGGCTGGACCCGACACATGGGGCCGTCTGCCTGGCACCCAGAATATTTGCGTTGGAGCTTATGTCCAAACAACCTGGCTGGCGACGGACCACGACTTTGGTTGTTTTATTTTTGTCCGTGACAGCGCGCCTCAAATGATCGAGAGTCTCTGGACGTCTTCCACGGGCCACAAGACGCCCCAGCTCATCCCAGACGTGTTCAATGGGAGCCATGTCAGGGGACAGAGATGGCCAGGGCAACACGGCAATGTTGTTCACCTGGAGAAACGCAGCGGTGGCTCTTGCGGTGTGGGGTCGTGCATTATCATGCTGGAAGAACTGCAGCTCCGGGTGCTGGCCAAACAGTGGGACGACGTGGTTCTGCAGCACCTGCTGGTACGTGTTGGCATTCACATGGTTGTCAAAAAAGTACAGAGGTGTCCGGTAGTCATGACTGAATGCCCCCAACCATCAGACTGCCCCCTCCCCATCTATTGGCTTCAAACACGCAGCAGTTGGCGTAGCATTCCCGACACGCCTCCAGACTCTTTTCTCCCGTCAGCATGAGACAACGCGAAACGACTTTCGTCAGAGAACAGCACAGCTCTCCACTGACGTCGTGTCCATGGCAGATGCTGGCTGGCCCACTGCAGGCGTTGCTGACGGTGTCTACGGGTGAGGACTGGGCCAACATGAGGGCGTCTTGCATTGAGCCCTGATTCTTGCAATCGACGTCGAACGGTTTGTCCAGACACTGGACCCCGTCGACCAACCACCTGGCGACATGTTTCTGCTGCTGTAAGGAATCGATTACGAAGATGAAGCTGTCGAATGTATCGATCTTGCGCTGGTGTGGTAACACGAGGTTGGCCCGTTCGGCGCCGATCAGTGGTGGAACCAGTTGCTGCCAAACGTTGTGATAGCCTTACAATTGTAGAGTGACTGCAGTTCAGTTGTCTGGCTGTCTCTCTCGATGACATGCCGACCATTAACATTCCAATGGCTCGCTCGCGTTCTTGCATAGACAGTCGCGGCATTGTTTTCGGACCACTTCGCCTGGTCGAATGACAACTGATACCGTTTTCCAGTCGGCATGACTTCAAACTCACCATTTGAGACAAAGAAACAGATGTGCTACGTTCAGTCTCGGCCCCAGTGGCAAGAAAAGTGTTTTGGGCGAGTTGCACGTGGGCGTCACACGAACGTCGGCAAGCGCGGAGAAACCGAGGCAGTGTGAATCTGTGTCCCTTAAAAATTGTGTTAATATACCAAATCCAAATACACATTTTTTCCAAATGAGAAATCGGCAAATCAAAACGGTGCGTTTTTAATGTTGTTCAGTATACATTATAGATATGAAAACTCTTCACTAGCAGCATGAGGGAACCATCGTAATCCCTTTCGAAGACAGATCTATTTGTATTGCCTGCTCCGAGGCCTTTCGTCCGCTGGGTCGGAACTCATCAGTGAGTGGCTGGTTGTGTCTGTGCTCCTGGCGTCAAATAGAGACACACCACAGTCCATAATACCGTGGTGTTCTCACCACCAAGGGCTCAAAAAAGAATCCAACAGCACCCCCAAAGCAGCTAGTGAAGGGTAGCAATAGAAACCAACGAATAATTGGACGTGGATCGATATTCGTGTGTATACATCAATAGATACCTGTATAGATAGGCCTAGCACAAGACTATAGGAACGTGTTATCATCGCTTACTAGGCAGCAGTCGTACTTCAGTTTTACGTCTTTTCATATATGTGGTATTAGAGAGAGAGAGAGAGAGAGAGAGAGAGAGAGAGAGAGAGAGAGAGAGAGAGAGAGAGAAAGAGAGAGAGAGATGCATGAATGTCTGTGACTATGTAAGTGTATGCATGATGTGGTTATCTAACTAGGGAGCAGCGAGTAGGCCAAATTTCACTTAGGAATCTGGCTGGAGTAACGAAAAACAACAATGAAAGCTTACAGCACAGAAAAACATACCAGCAGCCTAACAGAGATACACTGTCTTGTTGATTGTCTGTTTTTTTTTGTTTACTTATTTATTCATTTATTTACTTACTTACGCATGTATTACTATGAATTGTGGGTGTTGTTGTTGTTGATGATGTTCTTGCTGTTGCTGATGTTTTTAATAATTGTGGCAATAATTGTTTTATTTCAGGTCATCCGGGTGAAAAAGTAAACAGGATATGTTAGAGAGAGAGAGAGAGAGAGAGAGAGAGAGAGAGGAGAGAGAGAGAGAGAGAGAGAGAGAGAGAGAGAGAGTGCGTGTGCACGCGCGTCTGTACCTTCGTACCTTCGTGTGTGTATGTTTGTGTGTGCGTGCGTGCGTGTGTGTGTGTGTGTGTGTGTGTGTGTGTGTGTGTGTGTGTGTGTGTGTGTGTGTGTGTGTGTGTGTGTGTGTGTGTGTGTGTGTATGTGTTGTTGTTTGTTGTTCTTCTTCTTCTTCTTCTTCTTCTTCTTCAGTTTAACGTCTTCCCACTTAAAGTGATTTCAGACGGATTGTGTATTAGTGTGTGTGTGTGTGTGTGTGTGTGTGTGTGTGTGTGTGTGTGTGTGTGTGTGTGTGTGTGTGTGTGTGTGTGTGTGTGTGTGTTGTGTGTGTGTGTGTGTGTGTGAGAGAGAGAGAGAGAGAGAGAGAGAGAGAGTAGAGAGAGAGAGACAGGAGAGAGAGAGGAGAGAGAGAGCGCACTCGCGCGCGCCTGTGTATTTGGATGCGTGAGTGTGCGTGCGCGCTTTTGTGTGTGTGTGTGTGTGTGTGTGTGTGTGTGTGTGTGTGTGTGTGTGGTGTGTGTGTGTGTGTAAGTAATTTCTTTTTGTGTATGAGGGGTTGTTGAAAGTTAAAGACAAATTCCTACTGGACTACGTAAGAGATGTGGGCATAACGAACAAAGTAAAGTATAATTATTTAAAATTTTTGGTAAAGTCAGTGGAGTCGATCTATTATGTGAAATATTAGAACCAGCTTTTAGCACTGTGTTCTTTACTCTTGGACAATCTTGTAGCAGGTGACGTACACTAAGAGTTTACCCACACATGCATGTAACATTTTTACTGTATTTGGTTCGAAGTGAATTTAAAGACATCCTATGAATTAAAGTTACTACCTCTCTGGATGTCGTATTTTCAAATTTGTCTAATTGAGTCTTGGGGTAGATGTCGGGATTTGGTTGTATACAGTTGTGATAATATTGGCTATCTGTGTCTTCCAATAACCTCTTGAAACTGTTAAAGGATGCTCTAGTAATTAAAGTATAACATTCTGATAGGTCTAGCGGAATGTTCAGAGTAGTCGTTCCTTCAATGTTGCGAGCTGCTCTCCGAGCAGCTTGATCAACTTTCTCATTTGTTGAAATTCCACAATGTGAGGGCACCCAACAGAAAGTCACATTTATTCTTTTCATCAATAGGAGATGAGTCACGTAATTAATTTATGTAATAGACCCACAGCGGATCTTTGGATTTAGAGACTGTAAGGCAGAAAGGGCTGACTTTGAATCACTGCACAGTAAAAGTTGACAATTTTCTATGGAAGAATTTAAAACATACTTTAGGGACATTAGAACAGCAACTAATTCTGCAGTAAATATTGACAATTGTTTGCCAAGATAATATAATTCCTCCACTTTTAATTTTGGTATTATGAAAGCTGCTCCTGCTCTATGGTCATCTAATACTGAGCCATCTGTTAAAAATTTGCAGATGATCCTTATATTGATGTGTGTGTGTGGTGTGTGTGTGTGTGTGTGTGTGTGTGTGTGTGTGTGTGTGTGTGTGTGTGTGTGTGTGTGTGTGTGTGTGATTGTATGGAAGGTGACTGGACAGAACGTCGATTTTTTTTTCAGTAGGCCTATGTCCGGGTACATAATCCAAAAGTGTCGATTTTGTCCCTTGTTACGGTCTGTGTATGGGCTGTCGCCCGCTTCAGTTGCATAGCTTTGCCAAGGCTGGGCTTGTCCCGCCCCCTTGCTTTTCTTTCCTTGTTCTCGTCAGCATCTATCTTTCCATGCTTTTTTCAAATGAACCTTCCTAGTTTTTGAACTTGTTGGTCTCCTTTTGCCTACCTTTTTCAAGTGTGGACCATTTCTTTTTTCTTTTTTTTTCTTTTGTGTGTGTGTGTGCTGTTTTCCAGATTCTTTCCTATCTTGTCTTACATATTCTTGTTTTTTTCCCCTCTCTTGTTCCCATTTCCGACCGTTTTCAAACGTTCCTCTGCTTTCCTTTCCACACTAAAAACTCTCGCTTACCTAATTTCCCATCTTCTTTTTTTTTTCAACATTTTTCTCTCTTTTTCATACTCCTCATGTTTTTACTGCCTTCTTCAGTATTCATGTCCTATTTCCCCCACATTTTTCGAACTTTGCAGGCTTTGCTGTCATCTAATATTTCTCTACTTTTCTCCTTTCAGTCAACATTTTCTCATCATATCACACATTCCATCCTTCCATCTGTGTCCCTCCTACTCCAATGTGCCCACTGTCTTTGCTGTTGTCGTCGTTGTTGTGTCGTTGTTGCAATTGTTATCGTTGTTATTGTCGCTGTTTTTGTCGTTGTTGTCGTCGTTGTAGTCGTCGTCGTTGTTGTTGCTGTTGTTATTATTGTTGTTGTCGTCGTCGTCATTGCCGTTGTTGTTATCGTTTTGTCGTCGTTGTTATCGCAGTTATTGTGGTTGTCGTTGTGGCTGTGATTGTTGTGGCTGTTATTGGTGAATGTGATGGTGGTAGGTGGTGTGGTGTGTGTGTGTGTGTGTGTGTGTGTGTGTGTGTGTGTGTGTGTGTGTGTGTGTGTGTGCGTGCGTGCGTGCGTGCGTGCGTGCGTGCGTGCGTGCGTGCGTGCGTGCGTGCGTGCGTGCGTGCGTGCGTGCGTGCGTGCGTGTGTGTGTGTGTGTGTGTGTGTGTGTGTGTGTGTGTGTGTGTGTGTGATGTGTGTGATATTAGACGAAAAAAACAAATAGTCCATGAGTAAGAGAGTAAGACCTGTGCATGTCTAAACTGTATGGAGTTCTATATATGCATGTACGTGTGTATACATACGGATGCTTAGGCGTGAACATTTATGTGTATTTGAATGTAGGAAGAATATATAGCTACACTACTATAATAGCAAAAGAAAATCAACAAAATTATAACATCACCCTCTCTCTCTCTCTCTCTCTCTCTCTCTCTCTCTCTCCTCTCTCTCTCTCTCCTCTCTCTCTCTCTCTCTCACTAGGAAGATATCCAATGAGTATAGATAGTTCAATAAAAGCAATCAGATATTGGTTCAAATTAATGAAGATGACTCCAGACAGGATACCTAGACAAGCATATGAAAGAGAAAAAACAGAAATTGACAAACCACAGAACTTGACACTGGAAATTAAACGCTGCTTGGATACGTATGGCTTCTCTGAAGTTTGGTTGAATGAAGGTGTAGAAAACGAGCAAAGATTTATCATAACACTAAAACAAAGAATCATAGATTGTTACAAACAGAACTGGCACAACAAAATAGCCAATAGTGAACGATTTACAACATATCATACGTTTAAAACTATGCACCAAACTGAAGAATACTTTCGCGCAATCACAATTGCGAACTTTAGGAAAGCATTGATAAGACTACGATTAGGAATAAACGAACTGCATGGCAATAAAAAATATATAGATAATCAAGCTATAACAACATGCCCCTTCTGCCCAACAGTAGAAACAGAAATGCACTTCTTAATGTGTTGTCCAAATTACAGGCAATTGCGAACAAAATACATTTTCAAACACTTTAGTAATAGAAACGCAATCACACTGGACAGTCTGCTACAAAACGATAATACTGAAACCATAAGAGATATTGCAATGTACATCTTCTATGCCTGAAAAACCAGAGAAACCCTTATGTAATAGTAATACTGACGATATAGGAAGAATAGAAATTCTAAACAGAAAACAAATATGTTACAATCAACGTTTCAATCAAATGTTTTTTGTTGTTGTCATGTTGAAATGTATGTTGCGTACTCCTGTGGACGGGCCGAGGGCCCCACAATAAATGGCGCGGCGTGAAAGCGCGCGTCAAGCGTCAAGCGTCTCTCTCTCTCTCTCTCTCTCTCTCTCTCCCTCACCCAATCTCCTCTTCTACTCCTCCATCACTTCCGCATTAAAAAAAAAGATGATTATAGATAGTGACCAATTGAACTGTTCTCTAGACTTACAAAAAAGTCATAAGTCAAAGCTGGTGAATCGAATATACTCGAGCGAGTTATTCTGTGATAAAACTGGAATGAATATCTTCAAGCTTTGACTTGAAAGAATATGATTAGGAGATATTTTGCATCCACAAATGCAAACTATATTTTTGACATATGTTGTTTTGAAAGCATCAAGTTTCCATCTATACATTAAGGAAAGTAATTTTTTAGTCGTAATAAACTTATCTTTTATATTTTGAATATTAAAATGGTCTTGGTTGTTTTGATGTTTCACTTCGTTTTAGAAAACATTCCAAATGTGCGACCTTAGTAGGCCATAAAGCTTGTGCAAGGAATAAGGAAAATGAAGGTTTTCAGGCTGAGAACCACACTCAGCGCCATGCTTAGCTGCACTGTCTACCTTTTTGCTATAGTATAAAGAACAGTGAGATGGTATCCAACAATACGTTATCTGGGTACCCCTTACAATTAGCATGTGCATTAAACAACTGATTTCCATAATCATTTCTGGCCGGGTGTGCAGTTGTAAGGCTTGTAATGCCTGCAAAAGTGATTTAGAATCTACACAAAAAAGAATCTGAAATATAGTTTGAGGGAAGTTGATCAAATAATTTAAGGCCATAAGTATTGCTGTTATTTCTGCTGTAAATATGGACTTGTGTAATCCAATATAGAACGATTTCTCAATTTTC
>CM031607.1:80022225-80047225 GCA_018398815.1 Conus ventricosus | reverse complement strand
ACTGGAGCTAAGAAAGAAATTAAATGCGAGAAGAAGAAGAAGAAACAAAAAGGTGACGTCAGGGACACATTGGGATTGCTATGTCATAAGCAAAGGGAACTAAATCAGATCTAACAGGGACGTTGTATGTACGACCCACGAGGTGATCGTACTCCAGGGGGCAATAACGAGAAGGGAACCCAGACAAATTTAACACGGCGCGTATTGACCCCTCAGTCGTTGGCTCTTATTCCAGGCAGAGCCACTCCCAGTCCTCTGGGAACCTGGAACAGAGAGAAGAGAGAGACAGAGAGAGAGGGGGGGGGGGGGGGTAACACAATTTTAATTTTCCTATGATACTTTGTCAGGTCTCGTGTGTGTGTGTGAGCGCGCGCGCGCGAGGTTGTGTGTGTGTGTGTGTGTGTGTGTGTGTGTGTGTGTGTGTGTGTGTGTGTGTGTGTGTGGTTACGAGTCGGTCATTCGTAACTGCCCGGATATATGACATTGAATCACAAACAGACCTTATGTCTGTGATCGTATAGTATCGTGTCGTATTGCGTCGTATGACACTGAACTGCTTTTACTGCATTCTATTCTATTCTACTCTATGTGTTCTATTCTGTTCTATTCTATTCTATGTATTGTACTACATTGTTACTAATAACCTCATGGTCACAATAGATTTGGTTTTTTCCTCCGAGACCTTCGAACTGCCTGCCCCGCCTATGCATAGCATTGTCTTAACAAGAGTACAGCGACGCTCCCTCATTCTGTCTGCATTCGATAGTTTCTTCTTCTTCACATCGCACTGGAGTTTGTGGCGAACCTCAGTGTCTGGAAGGACACGTTGCGCTCTTGGGCTCGTAGTCCATCGCCAACATTGGTAAGGAAGGGATGGGGGGGGGGGGGGACAAGAGGAGGGGGGGGAAGAGGTGGAGGGAGTGTGGACAACCCCCGCCCTTCCCCTGCTACGTAACAGACTGAACCGTGAATGTAAATTCTCTCCCTTTCAAACGAGCGCGTTATCCACTGGGCCGTTTCGTCTGTCCCTGTCCTCCATGTGTACATCAGCCACATATACCGTCATTTCTTCTTCTTCTTCTGATTCGTCGATTCTAATTGGCTGTGCCAGATCTTCAGTCCTGTCGCCACGAACAATTTCACAGTCTTCTCGAGGTCTTGACGGCAGCACCGTCTGGCCGGGTTTGACGCCGTAGAACATCATGGGCTGCGGCGTTGGAGGATGTGTTCAAGGATCTGAGATCCAGTGCCACGCAGACATTCATCTGTGTGGGCAATCTTAACTCGGCTGAGGCGGCTCAGCAGTCGGCAGTGGCCAGTTCTCAATCTGATCAGAGACGTCTCTGATCTGATGGGTTTGCTTGCTGGTGTTTCTGGGACTGATGGATTGCATCAACAATGTGAGGATTGAAAAAAAGGGGAGGGGGAATGTTTAAGTCCCAAAGCCGAATTGCTGTAGTTGCAGCGAACGGCATGAGGCTCACCTTGTCTAGGGCAGTGAGTGATACAGGTGGAGCCTATCCTCTCATTCCGCCGCCTTCGCCCACCCTGACCTGAATCACGGTGCCCATTCACTACTAGGTGAACGGAGAGGACTGACAAGCCATGAAAATCCGTCCGACCGCACCAGTGGTTCAAATTTGTGTTGGTCATATCCGCAGGCAGATACTCTCACTGTTTGCCTATGGGCCTCTTGGATGAGCGGACAATTGGAGAGGGAAGGTGGCAGATGTACTTTAGTGGGAATTTGCATGTAATTCATTCCTGACGAAACACACGTTAAGTCGGTTGTTTTAAAGCCCCGCTGACCGCAGAAGCCACAACACACAGATACACAGACATACGCACGCGCGCGCACACATACACGCGCGCACGCGCAGACAGACAGACAGAAAGACAGACAGACAGACTGATACACTGGTCGACAGAAAGATCGACAGACAGAGAAAGAGACAAAGAGGCAAACAGACAAACATACGGGCATGCAGGCAGGCAGGCGGGCAGACAGATGGAGAAGAGATAAAGAAGACAAGACAGAGAGACAGAGAGAGACAGAGACAGGGCAGCACAGAGAGAGAGAGAGAGAGAGAAGAGAGAGAAGAGAGAGAGAGAGAGAGAGAGAGAGAGAGAGAGAGAGAGAGAGAGAGACGTACAGGATACAGCCCGCATCCCTGTTCTGAATCAAACAGTTGTTGAAACCGCCGCATGGGCCGCTCCACTGACAGTGGTAGTAAGTGGTCCGTTCTCGGGGCAGAATCTGATGTAGTCTGGCCACCACCCATCATTGCCGATTCTGACAATGACTTCATTCACCTGCAACAAACACACACACTCTTAGCCATGGCCTGCCAACACAGGACGATGCGCGCTACTCTCTCCCCTCTCTCTCTCTCTCCTCTACTCTCTCTCTCCTCTCTCTCTCTTCTCCCCTCTAAAGCAGGGGGGGGGGGGGGTGTCCTTGATGGACACTGAAACGTTTGTGTCTCAAACTGGAAACAGTGTAAATGATTATTCTTGCTATGTAAGGAATTGTTCTTCGTTGTTTCCTCATCTTGTAAATTAGTAGTTTCAGAGAGACTGGAATCTGATCACCTACCACTTGAATTTTATTTGAATGTGGTAAACAATACTAAACCTTCTGCTGGAGGTGAAAATGTGCATAAGTATTATTGAAAAATGTGTGTGGAATTGCGATGTCTCACAATCTACTTAGATGCAATGCATTCTTCTGACGTGTTAAGTTTACTTAATAATGCGTTTAATTTGATTGACTATCACCACATTGAAGCTCTAAATGCTTTTATTCAAACTGTGAAAACTTATGGAGCTTGTATGAAGAAACGATTTTATTTTGATAATTTAAGTAAAAACAGTGACTGGTATGATAAAGAATGTAAATCAAGTAAGGCAAAAGCAAAACGTTTATTTCGAGTTTTCGCCGAACGAAAGATCCAGCCGACAGTGACGTTTACTGTGTAGCAAGAAGCGAATATAAGAATCTTCTACAGCGAAAAGAAAAAGAGCATAATGGACTTATTACTGATACATTAACTGGGTCTATATGTAATGAAAAAGAATTCTGGGAAAATATGCGTAGAATTTCTGTTTGAAGAAAGCAAGCTAATAATGTTACAACAGATGACTGGGTTTGAACACTTTAAAGGTCTACTTGAGAGAGATACGAAAACAGAAGAAAAATTATACAGTTGTGAATAGAATGGCCGACGAACAAGAGGAAAATGCTTACATGAATCGCCCTATATCTAGGAAAGAAGTACTTTTCGCCATTAGAAAATTAAAGAATGGTAAAGCTGCCGGACCCGACGAGATTATCGGGGAAATGATAAAAAATGTGGGAGAGCCAGTGGGTTTATGTTTTCGTCAAGTTGTGTAATACTTTATTTGATGATGGTGTATTTCCGGATAACTGTACAAAATCCATTGTAGTCCCTCTGTTATAAAAAGGAAACTCAAATGATCCAAACAACTATAGAGGCATATCTTTAAGTGATACAAGCAGCGAGACTTACAGCACTGTAATTGATAACCGACTACAGGAATGGACAGAAGAGCAAAACTCTACTGATGAACATAGGCAGGATTCAAAAAGGCTATTCCACTATTGATCATATGTTCACGCTGGTAGCCTTAATACAAAAACAATTTTGTATGAATCGTAAACTCTGTGCAGCTTTGTTGATTTTGAGAAAGCTTTTGACTCTATAGAAAGACATTTACTGTGGCCTATTCTGTTAAACAATGGAATGAAAGGGAAGCTTTTTCGGTGTATTAATACGAGTAGTATGTACATAAATGTCAAAAGCAGAATCCATCTTGGATAAGTTAACAGACTATATTAATTGTACACGAGCGTGAAACTAGGTGATGTTACTAGCCTGGTATTATTTTGACTGTTCATCAATGAACTGGCATTAGAAGTAATCAGGTGTGGAAGACATGGTGCAAGGTTCACATATGATTTTTTTTTCATTTATTCATTTTGTTATTGGCAGATGATGTAGCTTTATTGTCTGAAACAGTTGTTGGCTTACAGACGCAGTTAGATAGTCTACATCGTGCAGCATCAGAACTTCATTTGAATGTAAATATGAGCTAAAGTAACATAGTGGTGTTTAGGAAAGGGTGATATTTAGCCGCCAGAGAAAGATGTAATTATGATGGAGTTTTAATGCCTGTGGTAAATTACAAGTATTTAGGAATCTATTTCTTTACGAGGCTGAGTTTTACTGCAGCGTGCCAGGATCTTATAAGCAAAGCCAAGTGGGCATTATTGTGTGAGTTGCAAAATCTATACAAATTGAAGAATAATTCTCTTGATCTGTATTTGAATTTATGTGATGCTCAAATCAAATCGATTGTTCAACATGGTGCCGAATATGAGGTCTTGAAAATACAGCTCTTTATCCTGAAAAATTACATAGTTCGCACTTAAAACGTTCTTAGGGTTGAAATGAGAACACCAAATTACTTCATCTATAGGGAGACGAACAGGTATCACTTTAATATATAAAAATTCAGTCGTGCAGTGTATTAGATACTGGTTGAAATTAACACGATTAGAAGAAGGCAGAGTACTGCGGACAGTCTACAGAATGATATTTGATTTAGATGCAAGGAACAAAAGAAATTGGGTGTCAAATATTCGATGCAAATTATATATGTATGGTTTTGGCTATGTATGGGAGAACCAAGGAGTTGAAGAAATAAGTCTATTTTTGAATCATTTTAAAGGTAGATTGATGTTGTGTAGGTGGCAAGAATGGGACTTTCATGTAAATAACAGTGAACGGTTTAAAACATATAGAACGTTTTATACTGTAAATGATGATAAAACTTATTTGAAGTTGAATTTAGATAGGCACTTAAAATTTGTATTGACAAGGTTCAGGCTTGGTGTGTCTGAAATTGCATGTCACCACTATCGTTATATAGATCACATACAGAAACAGATTGGATTTGTCCGTTGTGCAGAATTACAGCGGAAGATGAAGTTCATTTTGTGTTATGCTGTCCTATATTTTATCATTTACGAAAACATTATATACCTGTAGAATTTTATAAGCATCCCAGCCAGTTTCGATTGACTTTACTGTTGGCGTCTAAAAATGAAAACACCGTCAGAAATCTGTCAATATTCTTATACAAAGCGTTTAAAATACAATCTGCTGCAATGTCTTAAGATCCTGAAATACGTATGCACATATGACTGTGTGTATAGTTATTAAGGAAATGGTGTAAAGTTCATTAATTGAAAGTGTACCTCTTCGTGTAGGGGCAATGGCGTATGAATTAAGCTCTAAAGCGGTCTCTTGTGAATGTTCTCAATCCACTTAAAGTTTTCTCTGTGTGTGTGTGTGTGTGTGTGTGTGTGTGTGTGTGGTGTGTGTTTGTGTGTGTGTGTGTGTGTGAGAGAGAGAGAGAGAGAGAGAGAGAGAGAGAGAGAGAGAGAGAGAGAGAGAGTAACGTGATCTCTTGTGAACACTCTTCGTCCGCCCATAGCTTTGGGTAAACTGTCCCATTCTGAATGAAAGAGCAAAGTTCGGGGGACGTCCGCCAGTTTAGATCAATATTTCTTCTGAACGTTGAAGGTAAAATATTCTCCGTCTTGACGGCCATGCTGATTAAACACCTGACAGAAAGTAAGTATTTGGGTTTGTCACTCCACAGAAGGAGGCATTTCAGGATTGCCTGGCTGTGTTTGAACATGTCTTCATGATATTGGGAAGCAGTCCACAGAACTAAGGCAGAGAAACGGGATCTCAGTATGCGGTGTGGCTGGATCCGACAGATGTGGATGGATCAGGTCCACACAAGATGATTCAACTGGCCCTCAAGATGTCGTATGTCCCAAAGAACATTCGAGAAATGCTGACAGAGTACTTAACGTGGCTTCTTCATGAGGTTTTTCCACAAAAGAATATCTATATGTATATATATATATATATATATATATTATATATATATATAAAATATATATATATATATATATATATATATACAACAAACTAATAAATTCCAAGATAGATAGATATATATATATATATATATATATATATATAATATATACAACAAACTAATAAATTCCAAGGATAAGTACCGAGCACCGTTCCAGCAACTTACAGAGCAGCTTGGTGTTGCAATGACTGCAAGAAATATTGAATTATAAACAAAGCTTGCTCTTATGTCTTAGATTGAAGAAATCTAAGACATAAGAGCAAGCTTTGTTTATAATTCAATATTTCTTGCAGTCATTGCAACACCAAGCTGCTCTGTAAGCTGCTGGAACGGTGCTCGGTACTTATCCTTGGAATTTATTAGTTTCTTGTATTTTAGTCCCTTGCGGATTCATTCCAAGAACTGGCCCTCAGCACTTGTGTCTTAGAGGATATCTTTTTATATTTTCTACTTTTCACAAGAAAATGTAGCTTGTTTTGCTCTTTCATGATTTTCTTTTGCTTCTTAGATGGCAGCTTTGGTTGTTTTTTTGAAAACTCAACAAACATACTACAGTATTGCACACCAGCCTTTTCTGGGATTGCATTCTTCTTAAACTGAAAAGGCAGAGGAGTCAAATTACCACTTTCCGCGGTCACTGAGGAAAAACCACCAAGTTTCGAAATATCGGTATATGACCAGGAGTTATATGTTAGTGAGTTTCCCTCCCAATTGGAGGATTTCTCTCCCCCTTGAAGAATATAAGCTTGCTGAAGGCTCATTTTGAGAAGCATTTATTTTATTTTTCCCCATCCACCCACTCAAGCACATACTGTTAGTTAGGCAGAATCATCTGCCCCTGCAGGTATGAATGCGTATCTCCCCCTATTTCTTCAATCTAAGACATAAGAGCAAGCTTTGTTTATAATTATATATATATATATATATATATATATATATATATATATATATATATATATATATACATACATACAATAATCTAATAAATTCCAAGGATAAGTACCGAGCACCATTCCAGCAACTTACAGAACAGCTTGGTGTTGCAATGACTGCAAGAAATATTCAATTATTTTGAAAAGCATTATTCTATTTTCCCCCATTCACCCACTCAAGCACATACTGCTAGTTAGGCAGAATTATCTACCACTGCAGATATGAATGCTTATCTCCACCTATTTCTTCAATCTAAGACATAAGAGCAAGCTTTGTTTATAATTCAATATTTCTTGCAGTCATTGCAACACCAAGCTGCTCTGTAAGTTGCTGGAATGGTGCTCGGTGCTTATCCTTGGAATTTATTAGTTTATTGTAATTTAGTCCCTTGCGGATTCATTCCAAGAACTGGCCCTCAGCACTTGTGTCTTAAGAGGTTATCTTTTTACATTTTCTACTTTTCACCAAAAAAAAAAGTAGCTTGTTTTGCTCTTTCATGATTTTCTTTTGCTTCTTAGGTGGCACCTTTGGTTGTTTTTTTTAAAAACTCAACAAACATACTACGGTATTGCACACCAGCCTTTTTCTGTGATAGCATTCTTCTTAAAACCGAAAAGGCAGAGGAGTCAAATTACCACTTTCCGCGGTCACTGAGGAGAAACAATCAGGTTTCGAAATATAGGTATCTAACCAGGAGTTATATGTTAGTGAGTTTCCTTCCCCCTTGGAGACTATAAGCTTGCTGAAGGCTCATTTTGAGAAGCATGTATTTTATTTTCCCCCATTCACCCACTCAAGCACATACTGGAAACCATGCCAATCGCTGAAGAAAGTCTGCACATGACAGGCCACCTTCCTGGCGAAGGCATGGTCTGGTGATTGCAGGTCATGCTGGCAAAGGCATGGTCTGGTGATTGCAGGTCATGCTGGCAAAGGCATGGTCTGGTGATTGCAGGTCATGCTGGCAAAGGCATGGTCTGGTGATTGCAGGTCGTGCTGGCAAAGACATGGTCTGGTGATTGCAGGTCGTGCTGGCAAAGGCATGGTCTGGTGATTGCAGGTCGTGCTGGCAAAGGCATGGTCTGGTGATTGCAGGTCGTGCTGGCAAAGGCATGGTCTGGTGATTGCAGGTCATGCTGGCAAAGGCATGGTCTGGTGATTGCAGGTCGTGCTGGCAAAGGCATGGTCTGGTGATTGCAGGTCGTGCTGGCAAAGGCATGGTCTGGTGATTGCAGGTCATGCTGGCAAAGGCATGGTCTGGTGATTGCAGGTCGTGCTGGCAAAGGCATGGTCTGGTGATTGCAGGTCGTGCTGGCAAAGGCATGGTCTGGTGATTGCAGGTCGTGCTGGCAAAGGCATGGTCTGGTGATTGCAGGTCATGCTGATCACGAAGTTTTTTTTATCCTGTGTTGATAAACAATATCAGCTTCCTCAAAAATCCTCTCTCGGAGAGTACAGAGTGGGTAAAGCAAGGTTACTGATCATGCTAGAAGACTCGGGAGATAAAGTTGTGAGATCAATCAATACAGCCCAAATTAAACACTGGCAGAAACTAAAAAGTTCGGGTGGCAGTGGACGTGACAAAGAAAAGCCTCAAGATGGGGGAAGTAGCAGGATACAACAGACCAACAAACAGGGACTTGGGTCAACAAAGATGAATGGTGGTCAAAGGCAAAAAGGGCAGCAAATACAGACGCTAATAGAGGAGTAGGAGGAGTAGGACCCCAAGAGCATCTAGAAAGCAAACAGGCTCTATGGACTACATAGGAAAACGCGCACAGATCAAGTTTCAGCTGGAATGACATATCGCACAAGGCATCTCTTCGTCAGCTTCATTCTCAGACCTGTATATTCAAACCTGCTCAAATGGGGGAAATCAGATGTCCTTCCGTGTTCACTCTTGTCACGGCAAGCAGTGGAGCACGTCATGAGTTCATACAAAGCAGCGCTATCCCAGAAAAGGGGGCCAACCAAGCACTTAAGGAGATCGCACATGCGGGTTAGCACTGCCGGAGAAAACACCGCCACCAGGGCTCCAGCAACGACGTTCTACACAACCGCAAATCAAAGTCTGGAAAAGCTGTGATATCAAGAGCATGGAAGCAGGGCTTACGAAATAGGGTGAATGGGAATGGTAGCGCTGCATAATGCAAACGTTTGCTACATGTGTTGGGTCTGTTGGGTTTCTGCTAACAGCCTCCCTAAAATTCCTTTCAGCCCTACACACACACACACACCCCATATACTCCCCCCTCCTCTCCTCCCCCACCCACCCCCACGCTCACCCCACAACACACATACCCCACACACTTCGGCCCCCCCCACCCCGTCCCCCCCCACACCCCACCACACACACATCCCCCACCCACCCACCTCCCCGCCCCACCCCCATCCCACCACACACACACACACACACCCATACACAAACCCCCCCCACAAGCACACACACACACACACACACACCACAACACACACACACACACACACACACACATACATTTCCCCCCTTCCCCATACAACTAAATATATCCCCCTCCCCTGTTCCCCCCCCCCCCCCCCCCCCCCCCCCCCCCTACATTTACAGTTCTCTTCTTTATACTATCCTAATATGAACAGTAATGTGGGGTTCACAGTAAAACACAAGAAGTAGAAACAGCGTTGAACCCTTTAGGGATGTTTTCAATTTATGCCCAGGGGTTGAAGGATCCAAATTTTGGGATGAAATGGGATTCTGTGAATTTTCGGAGATGTCTGCCAAAAGACATAAAATTAACAAGATAGATGTATGCGCATGCATGCATATGCAGGGAAATATGTGTGAGCGTGCGCACGTGTCTATGTGTGTGTGTGTGTGCACGCGCGCGCGTTTGTGTGTGTGTGAGTGTGTGTGTGTGTGTGTTTTGTGTGTGTGTGTTTTGGGGGTTGTGTGTGTGTTTGTGTGTGTGTGCGTGCGTATGCTGAAGCTGTTGAATTTGTCAAAGCAACGTGCGTGTGCATGATGAGACAATAATAATTTAAATGCAGTGTAAAATTTTCAAATAACTTACTGCACTGGAGCTGTTAAGAATGTTAAAGCAACGTGCGTGTGCATGATGAAACAATAACAACTGAAATGCAGTGTAAGTTTTAAATAACTTACAGCACTGAGGCTGTTCAACGCGTCAAAGCAAACCGTTTTCGCCTCGTTGAAAGCCGGTAGAAAGATCAAGGGACACAAACAGAGGCCATTGGTTACCCGTTTTTTAGCCGAATATCACAGGGCCATCAGTCTCCGGATCCACTTTAAGTCGATTCTTTGTATAAATCGTCTTCACGCACACTCTGTTGAAAGTAAAAACAAAACAACAACAACAACAAACCGATGAATTTCTTTACGTCCAAATGAACAACAACCGTACCACCTTTATTCTGGTCAGCTATCACCCTCTACCACCGCTCAACAAGAATAACAAATTTCTAACTACTACCATATGGTGGTGGTTGTGTATGTCCCTGGGGGTGGCGGTGATGCTGCTGCTGCTTTTTGCTATTGGGTGGTGATGGTGGTGGTGGTGTGCTGCTACTACCAATACAACCACTATTTGGCCCCCCTGCTGTTGCTGCCGATGCAACTTTCACAGTAACTGTGATTGTGGTACCCACAGAGATAAAGGGCAGGGACCAACTGGACAGGCATTCAGCGAGCAGTCCCGTACCGAGTTTCGATGGCGGGGTGTTGTCGATGGCCTATGTCACCCTTGAGCTATGGGTCTAAGTAAGTAAGTAAGTGATTGTGGCTGCCAATAGTTGCAGTGGCATCTGGCCTGTGCATGGACATCTCATTTACACGTGATGCTGAACACATTGCTGCAATACTTCAGCTCTTCTCTTCTTTCCTTGAATTTTGCACTGTCCATACTAAAAGGTTAACAGGTACGGCTTAAGGGAAAACGTAAAATGCGAGAGTCGTGGTCGATGGGAGGCATTCCCTATCCTTGTATGTTGTTGATACCTGGGTCGTGTTAGTTCTTTTAAACTGCGTACTTTTTTTTTCAAACCGTCGATCAGCTCTTTTAATCTGCGTATTCGTAACGAAAAATGTCTCCATCACCGGAGGGTGTTTTATACCACATTCGCATAGATTTTAAGAAGGCATTCAACAAAGTCTGGTATGGGGCAGCCGCCGTGGCGAAGTGGTTAGCGTCGCGGACTCCCGGCTGGGAGGTCGTGGGTTCGAATCCCATCAGAGTCATGTGGTTTTTCTGCCCCGACCGGCTCCTACCCAGAGCTGAGTCTGCTGCGGACTCAGTTGGGAAGACTGGGACCACACAGTCAAGTTTCATCCACTTAATGGTTTGCGTTTCTGAGAGTGTTGCTCAAATTTCTGACCAACACTGCAGGTGCCTGTATCTCTCGGGCCGGTTGACGCTGGGATATATTATGAAAGGAAGCGTAGAGTACAGCCCTGTCATGTAGTCTCAGACCGAAATGGCAATACATAGCATCATCTTAATCATTCCTCATTCTCATTGATCAGCATAAAAAAATGTCTCAAATTCTGTGGCGCTTCATGCCCTGCTCTCATGGTGACCTCAATTTCGATGTCCTCTCAACGTCTGTGGTCTTGGTTTGGTTCCGTCAGGGTCACGGTATCGGCGAGTCCATGGGGGCTGTCTTTGGACGGACGTAGTAGCGCCCTCCGGAGGGAGAGCTCACTCACGCCGGCTCCGCGACTAAGCAATTATTGTCGCAGTAGGGGCTTAGTAGGTGGTGTCCTGCGTATGTTAGACCAGAACAGGCGCCACTGAACACCACCGAAGTGACTCGGCAGCAGTGCAGTGTCTCCTCCGGTGGGTTGCCTCTTGACGACTTGACATTGACTGCTCCCTTTGGATTGCCGGTGACCGGGGCTGCGGCGGGGCCGACCGGGCTGTGGCTGTGGACGGGGTCGGAATGAGCGGCGTGGGTGTACTGCCTCTGAGGTGGCGCAGAGGTGGAGAGCAAAAAAAAGAAGTCTGGTATGGGGCGCTATGGACTCCAATGAACAAATCTAACATCGGGCAGAAGCCATCAACACCATTCAGCATCCGTTGCCCAAAGCGAAAAGAACAGGTTTTGCATAGAGTGCTGTTGGAGAGTGGTACTAACTTCTCAGCTGGAGTTCGTCAGGGCTGCCTTTTATCTCCAACACTTTTCAACATACCCCGGAACGCATCAGGACTGATGCACTTTAAGATATGTCAACACAGTCAGCACTAGGGGGACAACCATCACGAGCTGAAGATTTGAAGATGACGTCGATAGCCCTGCAGGCAGAGAAAAACAACACAACAAGCTTGTTCAGTGACTGGATGAAACATCAAGACATGGCATGGAAATCAGCGCCGAGAAAATCCAGTTGATGATTATTCACACCACCACCATCAATACTGATGACTGCCAAGGATAGACGCTACAAACTCTTTAACCGTTCCCTAACCTGGGGTCCATTATCAGCTATGAGGGATCTAAACCAGGTATCCTCTCATAGCGAGCAAACACAATACCGGCGCTTCTCCAGACTCAAACCTTTAAGAAAGGGCAGTAAGAACTCTATGAAACACAAGATCGGGCTCCAGCGTACAACGTGTAGCTCATCTTCCCCTAAGCATGTGCCTTCACAGCAGATCCGGACAGATTCACTCTAACCATGGATAAAGCTCTTACCACAAAATATCAGAAATCAGATACACTGATTATATTACCAATCAACAAATGCGTCAAACCATCAGACAACACGTAGGACCATGCCACAATTACACTGATATCAGTTAAGAAACGAAAAGTACGTTTGGTGAGGTCATACAGCAAGATCCAATGCTTTAGTAAAAACAACCCTCCAGGGAACTACTAGAAAAGGAAGACTGAAGAAAGGGGTGGGGTGGAATTAAACGATGGCCTGACAACATTGCAGAACAAACAGGGAACACATTTGCAGAAACTAAAGCCCCAGAGAGATGTGGGGAAATGTGCAGAAGTGCCCCAGTGACTCCCCCGTTAAGGAGAAGGAGACGAACTGTTCGTTTATGTGTTTACCCTGTGTAGTGGTGTAGTCTACCATTTATTCCTTGACAAGATGTTCCCCGCGCCACTCTCCGATTATTTTTTCCCAACTGCCCATTTTGTGATCTGAATCATTTTTGGAGTCCCCCCCCTCCCCCCCCCCCCCCCCACACACACACAAACACAACACACACACACACGTACGCACACACACGTACGCACGCGCGCACACACACACACACACACACACACACACACACACACACACCACACACACACACACACACACCTTTTGCTTATACGCCGACTCACCTCTCTCTCTCTCTCTCTCTCTCTTCATCTCTCTCTCTCCTCTCTCTCTCCTCTCTCTCTCTCTTCTCTCTCTCTCTGTTGTGTGTGTGTGTGTGTGTGTGTGTGTGTGTGTGTGTGTGTGTGTGTGTGTGTGTGTGGTGTGTGTGTGTGTGAGTGATTGTCCTAACTTTCTCACCCATGTTTCATACACCGTCAATCTGACGCTGAATGCTGTCTAGGCAGTATTGTTTTGTGGATCTTTTTTCAGTCTGCTCTTTGTCACGTCTGAATGTCGCGAACAAACTTGTCTGGTTCGCAATGGTGTATTGCTAGAGAGACTAAAGACCGCCCTAGACAAGACCCTCCGCCAAGAACAAGCTGGATTTCGTCAAGACAGATCATGCACAGACCAAATTGCCACCATGAGAATTATCATAGAGCAGTCTCTGGAGTGGTAGACCCCTTGTACGCAGTGTTTGTTGATTTCCAGGCGTTTGACAGCATTGACAGAGATACCATCTGGAAACTCATGCACCACTATGGCTTCCCACCCAAAGTTTGTTGCCATCATCCAGCAACTCTACGAAGATGCCACATGCCAGGTCGTCCACGAGGGGAAGCTAACGAAGCCCTTCACTGTACAAACTGGCGTCCATCAGGGTGTCTACTATCGCCAACAATTTTCCTGATGGTCGTTGACTGGATAATGCGGCAGTCTACAGACGGCAAGAGGACAGGAATCCAGTGGTCCTTCACCAAGCAACTGGAAGACCTGGACTTCGCCGACGACATCAGCCTTCTCTCCCACAAACAGCAAGACACACAAGAGAAGCTGTGCCGGTAGTAGAAGAAGCAGGAAAGACAGGCCTCCAAATCAACACAAAGAAAACAGAAGCCATGAGAGTCAACAACCAGCAACGAGACCCACTACGACGACAACAGGAAGACATCATTGAAGTTGACAAGTTTGTCTACCTCGGCAGTGTGGTCAGCAAAGATGGAGGTACAGATGAGGATATCAAGAGCCGCATCAATAAAGCCAGGCACACCTTTACTACTCTACGGCCTATCTGGAATTCCTCTGCCCTCTCACTCCACAACAAGATCAGAATCTTCAACTCAAATGTGAAATCTGTCCTTCTGTATGGTTCTGAAACGTGGTGAACAACAAAGACAAACACCCACAAACTCCAAACATTTATCAACAGATGTCTGCGAAACATTGTGAACATCAGATGGCCAGATGTTATTGCCAACACAGAACTGTGGAACAAGACCAAGCAAGTTCCAATAGAATTTAGAAATCAGAAAACGGAGTGGGGGTGACTGGCCACACCCTCAGAAGTCTCCATCCAACATCACAAGACAAGCCCTTGAATGGAACCCTCAGGGCAAAAGAAAAGTGGGAAACCAAGACAGACATGGCGAAGGAGTACCGACGCGGAAGTGAAGGCCGCCGGAATGACGTGGGCAGAGCTGAAGAAGATCTCCCAAAACTGTGTCCGCTGGAAGAGTGTGGTTGCGGCCTTATGTTCCCCAGGGAATTCAGAGGACTAAGTCAAGTCATTTAAAACCACACATAAGCTGACATCAGTGTCAACGCTCGCGCACGAACACACACACACACACACACACACCACACACACACCACACACACACACACACACACACACACACGTGCACGCACACGTCACCATCAAAAATGTGAATGTTGGCTCACTGTGTCTGTATTTGACAAACATTGAAACAGCCGAGTAAAGCCTTGATCCAGAAATTGTCTCCACTTTCGTACGGATTTCTGCATCTGTTGAATACCTGTACACACTGTCTCTGTCAGTCAGTGCACTGTACTCGTATACATTATGAGTAGGGGCCTTTTTTTTTCTTTTCTTTTTTTAAATTTTTCACGTCGCAAGTGATCGCAATGTGTCTTTCCTAAAAGTTGCTTTGCACAGTCTATGGAGACGAAGCGAGAGGGAGAATTGTGATGTACAATCACAGAATCACATTTTTCTGTCCACGGCGCGCGCTTTGAACAAATGAACGAGCGAGCGAGCGAGCGAGAGAGAGAGAGAGAGAGAGATGAACGATTTTAATGATACAGACCAACAGCCCATATCTTGAATTTGCAGTAACACATACCATATGGCGCCATTCTTTCCCCTTTCTTCCCCAACCCCTCCCCCCCCCCCCCCCACCCCGTTCTCCAACCCATTCCCTCAATCGTCTCCTGCTCACACTCACATACCTATATACAAGCTTTACACACGCAAGCACGTGTACGTGTACGCGCGCGCGCACACACACACACACACACACACACACACACACACACACACACGCGCGCGCGCGCGCGCGCGCACACACACACACACACGCACACGTACACACACACACACACACACACACACACGCACACACACACACACACACACACACACACACACACACGCACACACACACACCAGCACGCGCGTGCGAGCACCCACCCCGGCTCTCATGCATAATCCATAGTTGCACAATTTTTTGCCGGTCGGCAGTTGTGTACATTAGCATGCTGGGATGAATATAGATATGTCAATAGGGGAGAGAGAGAGAGAGAGAGAGAGAGAGAGAGAGAGGAGAGAGAGAGAGAGAGAGAGGAGAGAGAGAGACTGACTACGATTCATCTCACAACATTTTAAACATGAGTGGTTTGTAGCACACATGTACAAAACAGTTGGGGTTTTTTTCACCCTTCAAAAGATGAACAAGTCACAGAAGAAAGAGAGGAAAGAAACAGATGTTCATACCACCAGTCACAGTAACAGAGAGCTATGCACAACTCGGTGAGCGAATCAAGTTTTGTTAGTGACAAGTCAGGCAAACACTCACCAACATTGATCCCATGGCTGTGGTCACTGCCATCAACACGAGAACAGTCGTCACCACAAGGAAGAACGAAGAGAATGGATCATCTCCATGATCGACAGCGTGCTCCTGTAACACAGCAATGATGCGATAATTGGGACGCTGCTAAACAGCATGCACAGGGTCACGAAAGTAGCAATATTCAGACACCAGACACACACACACACACACACACACACACACACACACACACACACACACCTCTGCTGCCCCTTTCGTCTCCCCTCTCCCCCCTCCCCCCAACCCTAACGCAACCTCCTTCTGCCCCCGCCCCGCCTCCTTATCTGCATAAGATTATTATCGAATGGATGCTCTCATGTTTCATCCTCACAGACTGGCATTTTCTAGACAGTACAATGTATGTCTGTTGCTTGGGTCGAACTGTTTGAATGTTTCCTTTGCAGACGTTTTCCTGCTGCGCTAGAATGTATCCCTATGTTATTGTTATTTCAACGCCAATACTGAAAACAACCTCTCCGCCTTCCACCCGCACCTCTTTCCTCCAACGACTAAAAAGAAACTCGAACACTTGAATGATTACATTGTCTAAAATGTCAAACAGATTTAACGTGTTTGTAAAAATCATTTTTGATACACAACCATACTATAACAAACAAAAAATCTTTTTAATCTATTAGGAAATGACGCACAGATGAATGGCTGCTTGCATACTACACAAAGAACTCTTTGTACTGTACTGTCTTGTTACGAGTACCATATATCCTTCTATTGTTTAAATGTTGGTTATGGAGTCACAGTCTTCATAGAATATCGACAGCGGGAGGGGGGGGGGGGTGCGGAGGGGGGTGAGAAAGGGTGTGACAAAAATTACACAATGAAATCTGCGAACTTTGTTCTGTTACACAATCCCATCTCCAAGCAGTTTCAGTGAAAGAAAAACAGCAAGTTCAATCGTATGTGTGATTTTTTTAGAATGATTGACAAAAAAGTTAAACCAAAGACAGCAAAGTTTTGTCTACATCATAACTATCAAACGTGCATACCACCATAAAGTTCTGTCTCTATGATAAATGTCAAACCTGTTTCTCACTATAAAGATCCGTCAACATGATAGCTATCAAACCTGTTTACCGCAGTCAAATTCTGTTTTACAGTAAGTGTCAACAAGTTCTGTTCACACAATTACTGTCAAAACCTGGTTAGCACAATTAAGTTAAAGCTACATGATTAGTTTGAAACCTGTTAACCACAATAAAGTTCTGCCGACACAATAACTATCAAACCTGTTTACCACAATAAAGGTCTGTCGACACAATAACTATCAAACCTGTTTCGCACAATAAAGTTCTGCCGACACAATAACTATCAAACCTGTTTCGCACAATAAAGTTCTGCCGACACAATAACTATCAAACCGGTTAACCACAATACAGTTCTGCCGACACAATAACTACCAAACCGGTCAACCACAATAAAGTTCTGCCGACACAATAAGTAGCAAACCTGTTTACCACAATAAAGGTCTGTCGACACAATAACTATCAAACCTGTTTCGCAACAATAAAGTTCTGCCGACACAATAACTATCAAACCTGTTTCGCAACAATAAAGTTCTGCCGACACAATAACTATCAAACCTGTTTCGCAACAATAAAGTTCTGCCGACACAATAACTATCAAACCTGTTTCGCAACAATAAAGTTCTGCCGACACAATAACTATCAAACCTGTTTCGCAACAATAAAGTTCTGCCGACACAATAACTATCAAACCTGTTTCGCACAATAAAGTTCTGCCGACACAATAACTATCAAACCTGTTTCGCACAATAAAGTTCTGCCGACACAATAACTATCAAACCTGTTTCGCAACAATTCTAAAGTTGCTGCCGACACAATAACTATCAAACCTGTTTCGCAACAATAAAGTTCTGCCGACACAATAACTATCAAACCTGTTTCGCAACAATAAAGTTCTGCCGACACAATAACTATCAAACCTGTTTCGCAACAATAAAGTTCTGCCGACACAATAACTATCAAACCTGTTTCGCAACAATTTTGACCAATAACAAGTAATAAGTTCTGCCGACACAATAACTATCAAACCTGTTTCGCAACAATAAAGTTCTGCCGACACAATAACTATCAAACCTGTTTCGCAACAATAAAGTTCTGCCGACACAATAACTATCAAACCTGTTTCGCAACAATAAAGTTCTGCCGACACAATAACTATCAAACCTGTTTCGCAACAATAAAGTTCTGCCGACACAATAACTATCAAACCTGTTTCGCAACAATAAAGTTCTGCCGACACAATAACTATCAAACCTGTTTCGCAACAATAAAGTTCTGCAGTCAGCTTCATGATCTCCTCTTCTCAAACATGCATTACCGATGTTAAATCATGGATGCACAATAACAAACTACAACTTAACGCAGACAAAACTGAAATAATCCTCATTGCTTCGAAACACACTGTTATAACTCATTCTCTTCCTAGTTCTATAAATGTTGATGGAAACGAAATAAATCTATCAGTGTCTGTTCGTAACCTCGGCGTTACACTCGACCAAACTCTCTCTTTCAAACAACATATCTCTAATGTGTGCAAGTCCTGCTACCTTGAACTTCGTAGAATCAGCTCAGTTCGCCGCTTCCTTACTCAAAATGCTCTGAAGATTCTAATCTGTGCTTTTGTTATGTCTCGGCTCGACTATTGTAACTCCCTCCTTGCCGGTTGTCCCTTAACACTCATCTCTAAACTTCAAAAAGTTCAGAACTGTGCCGCCCGTCTGATCTCCCGCTCCTCTAGATCTGATCACATATCACAAATTCTGTCATCCTTACACTGGCTCCCAATTCAGTCTCGCATTGACTTTAAAGTTCTCCTCCTGGTTTTCAAATCACTGAATAATCTGGCTCCCTCCTACCTCTCTGACCTCCTCCATCTCTTATGTTCCGTCTCGCAACTTACGCTCATCCACTGATTCTCGTCTGCTTCGGCTTCCCTCCGCTCGCCTGAAAAATTCAGGCCAACGATCTTTCTCTTACCAGGCACCTGCTCTGTGGAATAGTTTCCCTTCTTCTTTGCGTAACACGGACTCTTTACTTTTAAAACCTCCCTAAAGACACATCTTTTCCCTCGGACTGATTAACGATATCCACTTACCACGGTGCGCGTGTTTGCTGGTGTTGAACGCGCTCCTGTGTCTGTCTGCGTGTGAGAGGTTTTTTTTTTCTTTTTTTTTCTTTTTTTTCTTCTTTTTTTTCTTCCCTTCCCCTTTCCCCGGCGGGTGTGTGTGTGTGGTGTGTGTGTGTGTGTGTGTGTGTGTGTGTGTGTGTGTGTGTGTGTGTGTGTGTGTGTGTGTGTGCGCGCGCGCGCACTTTGAATTGGAATTATAATTTTATCATGTTTTTCTGTAATATGCACTTTGGGTTCTTACAAGCTAAAGCGCTCTATAAATATCCTTTTACATTACATTACATTACATTACATTACAATAACTATCAAACCTGTTTCGCAACAATAAAGTTCTGCCGACACAATAACTATCAAACCTGTTTCGCACAATAAAATTCTGCCGACACGATAACTACCAAACCTGTTTCCACAATAAAGTTCTGCCGACACAATAACTACCAAACCTGTTTCGCACAATAAAGGTCTAGCTACATGATAAGTTTCAAACCTGTTTTGCACAATGAAGGTCTAGCTACATGATAAGTTTTAAACCTGTTTTGCACAATAAAGGTCTAGCTACATGCTAAGTTTTAAACCTGTTTCGCACAATAAAAGTCTAGCTAAAGTTCTAGCTACATGATAAGTTTCAAACCTGTTTCGCACAATAAAAGTTAGCTAAAGTTCTAGCTACATGATAAGTTTCAAACTTGTTTCGCACAATAAAGGTCTAGCTACATGGTAGCGGTCAAACCTGTGCACCACAATGGAGATCTGTCCACACAACAGCTGTCAAACCTGTTTACCGTAATAAAGTTCTGTCTACATGTTAACTGTCAAAAAGTTCTGTCTACATAACACTCTTAAAACCCGTTTATGTCGACATACCAATTGTCAAAGTTGTCTACATGACAACCGCCATACCCGTTCATCACAAGAAAGATAAAGGGAGAGAGAGACAGATGGAGAGAGAGACATGTAGACACAAAGACCATCGAACAGACACATAGTGAGCAAAAATAAGAAATGAACCCTAAACACAAACACACACAAACACGCGCGCGCGCGCGCGCGCGCACGCACGCACGCACGCGCACACACACACACACACACACACACACACACAAACACACACACACACACACGCACACACACACGCGCATGTGCACGCGCACGCACGCATGCACGTATGCACGCGCACGCATGCATGCGCGCGAGCGCGCTCGCACGCAACACATACACGCGCGCGCGCACACACACACACACCACACACACACTCACACATACCAGCGCGCGAGCGCGAACAGTGGGGAAAGACAGGAGAGAGAGCGGGGGGAGGAGACAGACAGATACAGTCAGGCGGAGACAGAGAGAGAGAAAAGAGGAGGAGGAAAAATTCTCGTCCACTTGATGATTGTCATAACAATAGCAGAGGGGGTAGGGGTGGGGTGATAGCTGCCCAAACATCTGAATAAAAACGGCAGAATGCGCGCTGTGTGAACTCGATATGTATAGACAGCGCACGCGCACACACACACACACACACACACACACACACACACACCGCGCGCCCACGTGCGCACACAGTGCGTTCAAAATCGTACAAAGAGGTTCCTCCTATTTGTACGTGGGTCTTTAACTGCATTATTGATCACAGATGGGGTCATTTTAATAGAATGAAGGAGGTTAACCTAAAAATATTCAGTTAGGTAACACTAGGATGCTCTATGATTTTTTTTTTCGACTTCTTATAAGATTACCTTTCTGTTTTGAAATCTATAATCGTAAAACATTGATTTTTCTTTCAATTATTAACAACTAATTTCGGTCTAAATTGTTTTGAAATGTTTCCGACAGTCAAACTAGGAAGGGGTCTATGAGACAGACAAAAATAGGTCTCTGAAAATGTGAGCTTACCAAATGCGAGTACACACACACGCGCGCGCACGCGCACGCCACACACACACACACACACACACAACACACACACACACACACACACACACACACACACACACGCACGCACGCACGCACGCACGCACACGCGCACACACACACACACACACACACATGTGAAGTTTAACCCCACACATTTCCAGCAACTAAAAAAAAAGTTTAAAAAACATAAAAAAGAATAAAAGGCTCAGCTTACATGTACAATCATGAAGTAAAAATAAACCAAAGTCCTGTCGATGGAAAGGAGAGAGTGAAAAGATGGAAGAGAGAAAAAAGAAAAGAGAAAAGAAAGGAAAGGGAAAGTCTACTTACCTAGAGCCAAATCGCCTAACTCGAACAGTCGCCTCTTGAGACCAGTCGTGAAGCCCAGTGAAAGATGTCCAGAAGAAAAAGTCGGTTGAAAATGTAACCACGAAACTCGTCTGCTGCTGAAAGTGATGATGGAGACAAATCACAAACAGGGTCGTGCATGGACCGCGCTCACGCTGAATTTATAACAGCACGTTGAGCTTCTGGGACAGGTGCGACAGCTGATCGGGGGGGGGGGGGGGGGGGGGGGGGGGGGGGAAGGTGGGGAGGGGGGAGGTGGGGAGGGGGGAGGCTGAACAATGCGCGGGCCTTCTTTGGTCCGATCCACAGTTACAGTTTGGGCCCCAAAAAACTCTATATATTCTCTCTTACACTCAAAGCTGCAGCTGGCTTTTGTAGTCCAATCAGCCAATACCAAAACGCTACATTAGAGCCACACCAGATTACCTCCAAATTTTGGGTTTTGGGTTTTTTGGTGCATTGGGGTGTCTTTTCATGGTCTTATCAAAAGCTCCAAACCTGGTGATGTGATGTTGCATAATAGCAGAGATAAAGCGAAAAAACACTTGTGGCACAGAGCAGATTACCTATGTGTTTGGAGCAACAGCGGAACACCCGGCTTTAACCAACTGTGCTGAGAAAGAGGATATGTTAAGGAAAGGAAGGGAGGGTAGGCCACCTCCGTACACTTGGCTGATACTCTCCCCTGCTGTGAAAGATAAGGGCCAGCAGTAGAGGAAAAACGTCTGCCTTCTCATTACACTGATTTATGGCCTGCTCTGCCATGTGGGAGGGGAGAGGCTAGGACGGTCAGATAAGGAGCACTTACACCAGGCTTACCACTGGAAGTCTGGTGTGCTGCAAATTATGAAGAGCCCTGCGATGCAGTTTTCAAGCAAGGATTGACTATTTTTTTGTAAATGTGTGTTTTTATGTTTTCTGTTGAATACTACTTGATGCTGCTAACAGCACTTATACATTACAACTTGAACTTGAAACCATTGTGAGTTATGTGACTATAGAAGTACTCGTGTGACTTCTGCCATTGTTTAAAAACTTCAAGTGGGCATTTCTCAAATCTGCATTTTGGAGATGAACCGGTCTTCTCTACTATGTAGCGAAAACATATTCATCGCACAGTCCAGCCCTTGACCTATATGATACCTGACTCTGAGGCAGGTTTCATGTCCGTTTCTTTTTCTATGCAAGCACGATCCACATGACCCTTCATGTTCCTGTCGTTCGTCTGCTAGACTTTTCACTCCAAAATTCTAGTGTCCTACCAATGGTGCAGAAACACAAAGAGTCCACAAGTCACGCATCATTCTGCTATTTTTGATGACATGTGGCATTGAACTAATTTACTGACACCAAATTCCAGGATAGAATCATCTTCTTCACATTCAAAAACTTTTTCCCCCAGATGGTCGTTGCTAGTGCAGAAGCGAGGGGCTGGGGAGGTGGGGGGAGGGGATACGAGAATGAAGGAGGGAGATGTATACATACGAAGGATGGAGGGGCATGTTACCTGGGGTGTGGGAAGGGGGGGAAATATTCAACTGCCCTGATTCCCGGACAAGAAAGGTTGGCTTACAAGCTAGACTGAGGAAGAGAATAGGGCCAGGAATACATACATATATATATATTTATTTATATATATATATATATATATATATATATTGAATTATAAAACAAAGCTTGCTCTTATGTCTTAGATTGAAGAAATAGGGGGAGATACGCATTCATCCCTGCAGTGGCAGATGATCCTGCCTAACTAACAGTATGTGCTTGAGTGGGTGGATGGGGAAAAATAAAATAAATGCTTCTCAAAATGAGCTTCAGCAAGCTTATATTCTCCAAAGGGAGAGACATCCTCCAATAGGGAGGGAAACTCACTAACATATAACTCCTGGTCATATACCGATATTTCGAACTTGGTGGTTTCTCTCAGTGACCGCGGAAAGTGGTAATTTGACTTCTGCCTTTTCAGTTTTAAGAAGAATGCAATCCCAGAAAGGCTGGTGTGCAATACTGTAGTATGTTTGTTGAGTTTTCAAAAAAACAACCAAAGGTGCCATCTAAGAAGCAAAAGAAAATCATGAAAGAGACAAAACAAGCTACATTTTCTTGTGAAAAGTAGAAAATATAAAAAGATATCCTCTAAGACACAGTGCTGAGGGCCAGTTCTTGGAATGAATCCGCAAGGGACTTAAAATACAACAAACTAATAAATTCCAAGGATAAGTACCGAGCACCATTCCAGCAACTTACAGAGCAGCTGGTGTTGCAATGACTGCAAGAAATATTGAATTATAAACAAAGCTTGCTCTTATGTCTTAGATTGAAGAAATAGGGGAGATACGCATTCATACCTGCGTGGCAGATGATCCTGCCTAACTAACAGTATGTGCTTGAGTGGGTGGATGGGGAAAAATAAAATAAATGCTTCACAAAATGAGCCTTCAGCAAGCTTATATTCTCCAAGGGGGGAGACATCCTCCAATGAGGAGGGAAACTCACTAACATATAACTCCTGGTCATATACCGATATTTCGAAACTTGGTGGTTTCTCCTCAGTGACCGCGGAAAGTGGTAATTTGACTCCTCTGCCTTTTATATTTTCTACTTTCTACTTTTCACAAGAAAATGTAGCTTGTTTTGCTCTTTCATGATTTTCTTTTGCTTCTTAGATGGCACCTTTGGTTGGTTTTTTGAAAACTCAACAAAAATACTACAGTATTGCACACCAGCCTTTTCTGGGATTGCATTCTTCTTAAAACTGAAAAGGCAGAGGAGTCAAATTACCACTTTCCCGCGGTCACTGAGGAGAAACCACCAAGTTTCGAAATATCGGTATATGACCAGGAGTTATATGTTAGTGAGTTTCCCTCCCTATTGGAGGATGTCTCTCCCCCTTGGAGAATATAAGCTTGCTGAAGGCTCATTTTGAGAAGCATTTATTTTATTTTTCCCATCCACCCACTCCAAGCACATACTGTTAGTTAGGCAGGATCATCTGCCACTGCAGGTATGAATGCGTATCTCCCCCTATTTCTTCAATCTAAGACATAAGAGCAAGCTTTGTTTATAATTCATATTTCTTGCAGTCATTGCAACACAGGCTGCTCTGTAAGTTGCTGGAATGGTGCTCGGTACTTATCCTTGGAATTTATTAGTTTGTTGTATTTTAGTCCCTTGCGGATTCATTCCAAGAACTGGCCCTCAGCACTTGTGTCTTAGAGGATATCTTTTTATATTTTCTACTTTTCATAAGAAAATGTAGCTTGTTTTGCTCTTTCATGATTTTCTTTTGCTTCTTAGATGGCACCTTTGGTTGGTTTTTTGAAAACTCAACAAACATACTACAGTATTGCTCACACAGCCTTTTCTGGGATTGCATTCTCTTAAAACTGAAAAGGCAGAGGAGTCAAATTAACCACTTTCCGCGGTCACTGAGGAG
>CM031607.1:80007225-80017225 GCA_018398815.1 Conus ventricosus | reverse complement strand
GATCTGATGGCCGCTTCTTCGACTTAAGGTGCTTGAAGGCTAGAACAAACGTTCTTGAGGCCCTTGTGAGAGACTTCCTGTTTGCCGATGACTGTGCACTCACAGCACTCAACGAACCAGACCTGCAAGAGCTTGCCAGTTACCTGTCTGCAGATGCAAAGGCCTTTGGCTTGACGATCAGCCTGCGGAAGACGGAAGTGATGCTCCAACCAGCACCCGGCCTCTCTCCTCCAGAACCAGAGATCGTGATACAGGACACGATCCTGAACAATGTTGACAGCTTCACCCAATTGGGGAGCTGCTTGTCTTCATCGTGTGGCTTGGATAAAGAAGTGTCGAACAGACTGGCAAAAGCAGGAGTTTCCTTTGGCAGGCTTTGGAACAGAGTGTGGGGAGAGCGTGGCATCACTCTAAGTACCAAGCTGGCAGGCTACAGAGCAGTTGTTGTCACCTCGCTGCTCTAGGCTGCGAGACCTGGACACTGTAAGGAAACAACTGAAGACTCTGGATCAGTTCCACCTCTGCTGCCTGTGTAAGATCATGGGCATCTCCTGGGAGGATAGGATTTCCAACACAAAAGGGCTTCAAGAGCAAAGATGCCTGGTATCGAGGCGCTGATCATGAAAGTGCAGTTGAGGTGGATTGGGCATGTGGTAGAATGGACGACACGCCACTTCACAAAAGGGTCTTCTTCTTGAGCTGGCAGCTGGAACAAGGAACACTGGGCGGCCACTCAAACGCTTCAAAGACTGCCTGAAAGTATCACTGGCAGACTGTGGCATCCCGCTTCATGGCTGGTATTGAACAACGTTGCAGGATTGACCAGAAGCACCAAGCCTAGAGTAAATAGATCTGAGCCAATGACAGCTTCACTGCCAGAGTTGGACCACTGTGTCCACTTTCTGCGCAAGAAGGGCACTGCCAAGTCACTGTCTCGCACGCACGACGGACACATGAGTTGAGACAAGTTGGCTTGTCACATAGAGTCATGATAGGGGGAAACGTTCGATGACATCTATTGATTCAGTAGGAAATCAAGTACGTATACAGTCATCCTGAGCAGAGGAAAGTACTTATCACGTTATCACTATGCATATCAAGGGTTAAAGATATGACTCATAACTGGAAAACTGTATATATGCAGTGTTTCAGTTCCATTGACACGGAAATCGGAGTTGATGAGGCGCCTGATGAAATGGGTCAGCTTACATGTGATGCACTCCCGTTAATGGGTTTGTAATTAGCAGCATATCTGTTGGTATGTAATGTCCCACAACATGGGGAAGGTAATGCTCACATGGTGCATGGAAGCCTAGATATTGGCAAAGCCAACATTGAAAGACAGAAGCTGTCAAATGAAGGCTGTTTCAAATGGAAACGGACCTAGTGGTAGCTGGCTACGTCTGAACTGTAAAGACAGCAGATGAATTCCGGCAAAGAATGGGGAGTTTCCCGGATCAAACCCAAGAATGTTTGTTTGAATCAAACAAGAACTGAACTGCCAAAACGACAGTCGAATCAAATTAATGAATTATCATATTGCATCGGGTCTGTCGTCTCTCAAGTACTGTGAACGATATCTTTCTCCACACAAAAATGAGAATTTGGTCTGAACCCCAAATGTTCTATTTGTTCATCATGTACACAAACCGCTGAGCCGAGTGCAATAGCAACAGCTATTTTTGAAACATTGATTTTTCAATGTTCTTTAAAAAAAATTAACACAAGAAAAAAACAAAAAAAAGAATAGAAACAAAAGAAAGAAAAAAAATAAACAAGAAACAAAACAACAAGTAATTTCGAAACACCTGTTAAGAAAATGTTCGATCACTGTTTACAAAACTATCGAAATCCAAATGCCAATTTTCAATTAATGCACAATGTCAATGGCAGTTGGCAAAGGTCATTGTTTTGGGTGTTGTCAAGTGTCCTTGTTTCCTGAAAACACCGTGTTCAGTGTCCGTGGCAAGACCAGAGAAAGAACGCGTCAGCCCGGCGTAGTTGGCAGACAGGATACCGCTAGCGCGATTGCATCGGGCCCGCTATTGCGCGGTCGCTATTGCCGACAGTTAACCGTCCCACTATGACGCGAAATGACAGTGACCTTTTTGCCTAATCGTTAAAGTTCTCGATGAATGCAGGTAGCTTTTCCTACTTAAAGACCCTTTCAATCATAGCTCCACTACGAGACTTGCACGTCAGCATCACTTGTGGTGAGATTTGGTCAAACATTTTAAACACCGCGGAAAATTTTCGGATTCGTGCGACTGCAGCCACAGTTTGAGTCAGGCGCGCGAGCGTTGCCACCAGGAAATGCATGGGTCAGCTCCCCAATGATCCCAAAACCGCTGTCCAAATGCATTCCCACTAATTTGAGTACAAGAGGCCCTTTGCCTTCGCTCTGATATCCATCCCAGAACTTTCCGCACAACTTCACTCCACAGTGGAACGCTGGTAAGGGTAGGGTTGCCGCTCAATAGCGTGTCCCCAATCTAATAGCGCGCGCGAGAATATACCACAGGGCGTGAGAGGCAAGGTTATCGGCATAAGGGAAATTCTTATACGAGTGATAGCTGAAATACAGCACTGAGCCAATCTCATGTCTAAATATCTTCCATCGCACACATATCACCACTCATACCACACACCAATCGCATTGCCCCTATCCCCCTCCCCCCCCACCCCACCTATCAACTTCACACAAAGTTACCCCCCCCATTCATTGATTTATCCTTACTTTATTTCTTATTTATTCATTATTTTTTATTATCATTATTTTTCTAACATTTTACTCCCCTCACAATTTCCACCCCTCACTATTGCCGCCACTTTCCACGCAGTAACCACCAACACACATCACCACACACCACACATGTGTGTGTTGTGTGTTTGTGTTGTTGTGTTTTGTCATAACTACTTTCAAATCTCTCTCTCTCTCTCTCTCTCCCTCCTCTCTCTCTCCTCTCTCTCTCTCTCTCTCTCTCCTCTCTCTCTCTCTCATACATACACACACGCGCGTTCAGTTTCACATGCCAGTAGGTCAGTATGATGTACGCACTCACACACGTTCAGTTTCATAGGCCTTTATTCACCCACTTAACAAACAGTGGAGGCAACAGATTGGCGGACGGAAAAGGCACACTGGAAGACGTAGCAGTATAATCGGTGTTAACTGACTTCAATATGGCTTTTCCCAGTCAGCAAACCGCACAAATGCTTTGGCATCATCAACCCAGGCACCCACGTCTTTGCGGCAGCACACATGTGCCTATTCACACACACACACACACACACACACACACACACACACACACACACACACACACACACACCACCACACACATGCATGTGCACACGGCCGCACGTGCGCACACTCACGCACATATTGAACCCCCAAATAGGAGCTACTGTAAGAGAAGAGCAAGTGAATATGGAAGAGATTATAGTACATGAGTTAGATGGGGAAATAACAGAACAAGAAGTAGGTTTAGCAATAAACAAACTGAAAACAGGAAAATCCCCAGGAATAGATGAAATCCCCCCAGAATTTCTAAAAACAATAGTTAGCAAAATAATACCATATCTAACTAAGTTATACAACAAACTGTTCCAAGAAAGTTACTTCCCCTTAGAATGGTCACGTGCAGTAATTGTACCACTCCACAAGAAAGGCGATAAGCAAAATCCAGGAAATTATAGAGGGATTTCACTGTTATGCATTATAAGTAAAGTTTTTACAGCAATAATCAACAAAAGACTTTACAACTGGGCAGAAAACGAGAACAAAATTAGTAAGGAACAAGCAGGATTTAGAAGGGGATATTCAACATTAGACCACATTTTCACATTAACAACTATGATAACAAATTGCCTCTATAGCAGACGTAGAAGTAAATTTTATGTAGCATTCATAGATTATCAGAAAGCATTTGATACTGTAAATAGAGACAAACTATGGAAGATACTACAGAAACACAAAGTATCTACAAAAATGCTCAACATGTTAAAAGGTATTTACAAAACAGTACAAGCTTGTGTTAGATATGGAACTGAACTAACAGAATTGTTCGAATGCCCAGCAGGAGTGAAACAAGGTTGTTTGTTGTCCCCCTTGATCTTTTCTCTATTAATAACAGAAGTGGCGGACAATGTCACAAGAAAAGGCAGACATGGTTATCAATTTCTATCTGGTGCAGAAGAAATTTACACACTGCTATTTGCAGATGACATAGCCCTGATATCATTAACACCAGCAGGTTTACAAAATCAATTAAAGAACCTACAACAAGCCTCGGATTCCATAGGTTTAACAGTAAATCTACAAAAAACAAAAATAATGGTTTTTAGGAAAGGGGCTATTTAGGCAAAAAGGAGAAATGGTACTACAAAGACCAAGAATTAGAAGTAGTAAACAGTTATAAGTACCTAGGTTTCACCTTGACAACTAAACTTTCAATAGACATTTCACTTTCTGAATATGCAGGTAGAGAGAAAGGCAAAATTATGGAAATAATGAAAACTATGTATAGTTTAGGACATATAGATATGGCTATTTACTTTAAACTGTTTGACATTCAAGTTAAACCCTTACTCTTATATGCAGCAGAAGATAAGATAAGATAATGTTGCTTATAGCCCAGCCGACATGCAGCAGAAGCATGGGTCTAACTAGATACAAAGCAATAGAAAATAACACTTGTTCGCCTGTAAAAAAATATATGGGGGTGGGCAAGAAAACCCCAAATAATTTAATATATGGAGAGTTGGGTAGATACCCTATATGCGTAGATAGCACAATAAGGGCAATTAGGTATTGGTTTAAGATTATAAAAATGGAACCAAACAGACTCCCCAAACAAGCATATGAAAGAGAAAAGACCGAAATAAATAAAACTCAAAATTGGGCATTAGAAATAAAACACTGTTTAGACATACATGGCTTTTCAGAAGTATGGCTAAATGAAGGGATAGGAGATGAGAACAGATTTATTTCAGTATTAAAACAAAGAATGATTGATTGTCATAAGCAGAACTGGCATGATAAAATAGAAAATAGCGAACGTTTTAATACTTACCGCTCTTTCAAATCCGTACACCATACTGAAAAATATTTTTACGACATTACGATAGCGAAATTTAGAAAAGCACTAACCAGACTACGTTTAGGGTAAACGAATTACACATAAACAAAAAGTTCACAGACAAGATGCAATTACAACATGTCCTTTTTGTCCAACAGAAGAAACTGAATTACACTTTTTTAAGATATGCCCATGTTATAGACAATTAAGGGAGAAATATATTTATAAGCATTATAGAAATAAGGATACAATTACACTAAGAAACCTATTACAAAATGAAAATATGGAAATGACACGTGACCTAGCAATGTATACTTTTTATGCATTAAAATACAGAGAAACACAAATATAAGACAAAGAAAAGAGACTTGGTTTTGCTTCTGTGGATTTATAGTTGAATTTAAACTGTTTGTGTATGTGTATCTATATGTATGATTATGTGAATGTTTATGTATAAAACATAAGAATATATGAATCTTCGTGCATAACACATGAACATGGATGTGTGGTGACAACATAATATCTTTAGAGAAGGTTGAATCATGGATTTAACTCTGAAGGTGTTTTTCAATATATGGAAAGTAATATGACTACCTGAATGAGTACGACATTATGATTGGTGTGACGATATGAACAGATTCACGAAAGAGATGTCATATTCATGAACAAATGCAATTGTATACTATACTCAGAAGTGAAGCAAGACAGGGACTATGTACATATGCATGATGAAAGATAAATATATAAAACTGAATACAAGGTTGTGATATGAGGGAATGTGAATGTAATATAACATGAAGGAATGGAATTATGGAAATGAATATGTCTTGTGGAAAATATGTGTAATGAATGAATATGAATATGAATGGAAATGCACAACTATGAATGAAGATGAAGGAGAATGAGGCTATTATAATTGGATGATGGAGTATGAATACTTATAAGAACATGAACAAGACTGTAAAATGTGCATGTGTGCATGAATATGTGTATGTGTATGTATGTGTATGTATATATAACAATAAGACAAAGAAAAGAGACTTGGTTTTTGCTTCTGTGGATTTATAGCTAAATTCAAAATGTGTTTACGTGTTATACGTGTGTGTGTCTATATATGTATGTGTGTGTGTATGCATATATATTGTATATGTGTGTGTGTATAGTATATATATAATGTGTATGTGTGTGTGTACATCTATGCATGTGTGTACGTGTGTGTATATGTATGTATATATATATATATATATATAGGTATGTGTGTATGTGTGTGTATATGTGTGAGTATGTGAATGTCTATGTATAAAACATACGAACATGATAAGTCATGTGTATAATAAATGAACATGGACGTGTGGTGATAATATATACTATAGAGAAGGTTGAATCATGAATTTAACTCGGAAGGTGTTTCTGGGTATAGATAGTAACATGAATACCTGAATGAGCATGAAATTGTGATTGGGGTGTCGATATAAACAGATCTACGAAAGAGATGTTATAATGAACACAAATAAGATTATGCAAATGTATCCTCAGGTGTGAGCGTGACAAGGTCCATGTACATATTATATGCATGATGGAAAGATAATTATATAAAAGTGGATACCAGGGTGTAATAAGAGGGAACGTGAATGTAATATAATATGAAGGAATGGAATTATGGAAATGAATATGTTTTGAGGAAAATATGTGAAATGAATGAATATGAATGGTATTGTACAAATGTGAATGTAAATAAGGGAGAATGAGGCCGTTATAAATGGATGATGGAGTAGGAATTCTCATATGAACATGATCAAGGTTGTAAATGTACACATATGCATATATATATATAATAATATATATATGTATTTGTGTGCATGTGTGTGTGTACATGTATGGCTAACACCATATGGGAATAATAATGTATATGTATGTGTGTGTATGAGAGATTGAGAGGGATTGAGCCTGATTGGATTAAGAGGTGTAGTAGAATTGAATGTAAAACTAATAATATGCAGTTATGCAAGAGTAAAGACAATTAAGGTAAACAAGAGGAATAAGTGTAATTATAACCTAAATTGATATGAATCAAGAATGCACGACCAAGTAAATAGGAATATGGAGGGAGGGGTCATGGAGGAAGCAACTGCAGAGACTGGCTAACACCATATGGGAATAAACGTGGTCATGGGGGTTAGGTTAGGAATTATGAATGGTCTAAGTCAAATGAGTATGTTAAATGTGTATATAATTCTCAACAACAACACAAAAAAAATAATAATAATAATAATAATAAATTCAAGTATAATATAAGGAAACATGTTTGGAAGTGGAAGGTTTGAATAAGTAATGAATCCGGTATTTACATACACATGTAAAACTACGAAATGATTACAAAAGGAAACACAGACAAATAATTGACCACATAGTGATGAAGTATACAAATAACTTAAGGTAAACCAGGAAATAAAGGTAGGAAAAGGATTTAGTTCAGTAGGTCAACATGTAAATCAGCTGACAGCATGAAGTCGCGAGGAGGCTGCCTGGCTTTTGGAGCTCCCGTTTTTAATTCATTTTTACATTTTTTACGTCTTTACATTTTTACATCTTTTACTCATACGAGTAACTGTGAATTTTAATGATCAGCACTGTTGGTAGTTTTAATGCTAAATTTTATTTTATCTTAACGAAATTGTGTTTTAAACCCCTTAAAGGTGAGTCTTTCTTATTTGGCTTTTCAAGATGGCTACCAGTCGTGTTGTTCCTCGGCTTCGTTAAAAGTTTTCTATTTTTCCTTGTTCTTTCCACATGTGACAGGAACAACAATATTCCTAGCACTCAGTTTAATTTTGAAATTTTAATGTAGATGTAGACGCCTTTAGTTCCATTTTTGCAGGCTTTAAAACTTTGTGCAACCTGAACCATGTTAGTCTCCTGTGTGCACCTGTGCCGAGTACTGTTCTCACGTCTATTACTAGGCCCAGATTTGAACCCCTGATTTCAATTAACATCAGAAATAGTACAGTGATAAGGAATTGTTTGATTAAAAGAGTTAGACATAGAGGAGTTAAATTATGGTTTTTAAGCCTTATCCTATCAGGAGACATTGAACTCAATCCTGGTCCGTCCACCAAAGTAAATATCCATGCGGAGTGTTGCAATTTGAGAGTCACATGGAAACATAAAGCAGTGCCTGTGACGTCTGCAATTCATGGTACCACACTAAATGTATGTTAATGAATTCAGCAGTTTATGAAGCATTATGCAATAGTGGATATATCATGGACTTGTTTTACCTGCGGGCTTCCAAACTTTAGTTCAAGACTTTTTGAAGATTCTATTGAAAACTGCAGCTCAGAAAGCAACCGTTTTGACCCTATCTCACCAGACCGATCCCCAAAAGAAAACTTGAAATTTTGTCCTAAGTTTGTATCCACCCTGATTCTAAAACTGATAAAATCCCAAATCATAAAGTGCAACTGAACCCTAAATCATTAAGATAAAAAGATAAACTTAAATGCATAGTCGTAAATTTTCAATCTTTTATTAAGAAAAAGGAAGAACTCAGTAATTTAGTCACTGAAAAAAACATTGATGTTGTAATTGGAACAGAAACTTGGCTAGAAACTGGAACATCCAGCAGTGAACTTCTAATGGAGGATTTTGATATTTATAGAAAGGACAGACTTGGAAAAAGAGGTGGGGGAGTCTTGATTGCCATTAGGAAGAACTTAGCCAGTGAGTTTTTATATCAAGGCAAAAATAGTGAAAGTTTATTTTGTAGGATTAATTTCAAGAATAAGAGACCTGTCATTGTTGGATCAGTTTACAGATCTCCAGACTCAGATGAAAATGTATGTTCGTCTATTTGCAGAGACATTTCTAACATTGTTTTGGCCAATAGGAAGGCATATATTATGGATTGCTGGTGACTTTAATTTACCAGATATTGATTGGGGTGAAGATGCCATACTTGGTAATCAATACAGTAAAATATTAATACTCAGTTTTTTGATGCCACCAAAGACCTTGGATTAGTACAGTCAGTTGAATCACCAACTCGTGGTAAGGCATTCCTGGATTTATTTTTTACCAATTGCCCAGGGCTTTAGGCAATCAGGAATTAATTGCAGGCCTGGGTGATCATGACATAGTTCTCTTAGAGAGTAACTTTCAACCCTTTCGAAGAAAACCCCCTAAACGTACCATCAGACTCTGGAACCAAGCAGATTTACCAAAATTGCACAGGGATACTCATAATTTCAGTCGTCTTTTTTTTAGGTCCCATAGTGTTAAAGATAATGTCAGTGATCTTTGGAAGTGTATAAAAACTAACTTGGAATTTATTATGGATGACAACATACCTACTAAAATAACTTCAAGCAAGAACCACCAGCCATGGATTACTACTAAAACTAAACGTTTGTTGAGAAGGAAACATCGCTTCTTTAAGAAATTGAAACTACATCCTAATTCAGAAAGATTACTGGTTAGGTATAAACATATTAAGAGAAGGTGTCAGAGAGAATGTAGACTTGCTCACTCCAATTATGTTAATTCGATGATTTCGGAAGGTGATCATCAAAACAAGAAATTATGGTCTTACATAAGGAGTAAGAGACAGGACAACATTGGGATTCCAGACCTGAGAAACAACCAGAATAACCTAATGCAGGACCCTGAAGGGAAAGCAAACTTACTAAACAAGCAGTTTTGTTCAGTTTTCTCAAATCCCAAACCTTTAATTAACGTTAGACTAAAGGATGATGATAAACTCCCTGAAATGCAAACATCAAAGTAAACAAAGCAGGAGTATTTAAGTTGCTGACCAATATTAATGAAAACAAAGCTACTGGTCCCGATGGCGTTCCTGGCAAGCTCTTAAAATTATGTGCCAATGAATTGAGTGAGGTATACAATTACTTTACCAAGCTTCA
>CM031607.1:79992225-80002225 GCA_018398815.1 Conus ventricosus | reverse complement strand
TTGTTTGCCATAGTTTCCATGTCGGACTTTCCGCGATGCCTTGTTTAATTGTTTTGTTGTGTTATTGTTTATCGCACTGTCTTGCTTATGAACCTGTACCGCTTTATAGCAATAAATCATATCATATCATATCTCTCTCTCTCTCCTCTCTCTTCTCTCACACACACACACACACACACGCAGCACGCACGCGCACGCACGCACGCACACAGACACACACACGCACGCACGCGTCACGCACGCACACACACACACGCACGCACACACACACACACACACACACAACACACACCACACACACACACACACACACACACACACACACACACACACCAATTTGACATTAACTCTCATTCTCACCCTCTCCTCTTAAAAAACATCTTTCACAATAACCCCCCCCCCCCCCCCCCTTCCCCTTCCCCTAGTCACTCTTCCTCCTCCTCTGAGCCAACACACACACACACACACACACACACACACACACACACCCTTCCCAATCTTCCCCACCACCCCTCTCTCCCTTTCCCGTCCCCCACCACGCGCCACGGTCCTTCAGGGGACCTCTGACACTTTGATAATACAGGGCTGGTTTCTCGGGGAAGACGGGTTGGTGCTTTGCGGGGTGTAGCCGGCCTTGACCTTGCCGTTCTTGGCCGATGACCAGCCCTGACGGACAGTCTTCTGCGGGCTGACCTTTCCATGACCTCTCTCCCTATCCCAGTTTCGGTGCTTTTCTAAGCGGCGGCCCAAGATGGCGGCCATGAGGAAAACCACCACGCCGACACTGCCACCAATAGCGATCGTCTCCAGGCGACCTGTAACAGCAGGTGGGTGCAGATTCAGATTCAGATTCAGATCATCGCTTAACATAATAGACCAAGGCGCCTGGTGAAGAGGTGTGTGAATATGAAAAAGCGGAATATTTATATGCAACGAAATACGGAACGAATCGAAAAAAAGAAATGGAAAACATTTTCAAAAAATGACAATATCTCTATACTTAAAGACTTTCAACAAAACCAGTGAAAGGTTTTTTTAAACTACTTCAGCTGAAGTAGAGGAACAGAGTAGGCTCATTAGAAAAGTAGTTACAGGCTCAGAATCAAAAACTTACTTGGAGAATATTTCGACAGGGTCGCCCTGTCTTCTTCAGCTCACTGTTGCTGTTGTGGCAGCGAGGCTTGATGGGACACTTTTGTGTGGGGTGAATGGTTGTCAGGACCTGATTGTAGATGGAGGGGGGGGGGGAGTTCAAAGCCTTGATCTCTGTTCAGGCTGGGGCGTCTGGTCTTAATTTCGATGGCTTCTTTAACTTTTGTTTTTGTGAGGAAGGGCTCTGTAGATAAGATCTTGGTTTCTTGGGGGCTGAAACTGTGGCCTGTGGCTTGTAGATGTTCATGTATGGCAGAAGTAGATCGGTTTGGGTGTTCCTGTAGATGGGTGGTGAGTGATCTTGCTGTCTCGCCAATGTAGGTATTGGCACAGTCTTGACACCCTACCTGGTACACTACACCACACTGCTTGAGGGGGTCCGTTTTGTCTTTGACATGACTCAGTTGCTGGCGTAGGGAGTTGGTGGGTTTGTGGAACACGTTGCATCCATGTTGTTGGAAGGTTCTGGCTAGACGCTCTGAGACTCCTTTAATGTAAGGATTCCCACTTTCACAGTGTCCGTATCTGTAGAAGAAGGGTAGCGAACTCGAGGTTGTCCCACATCCATGCAGGTATCCATTTGCGGAAAGGGCAGTCTTGATGTGTTCTTCTTCTTTCAGCTCTTCCTCCTTAGTGGAACACAGTACAGAGGCTCTGTGCATGAGGGTGTTGACAACAGATCTCTTGTGCTGGAGGGGGTGGTTAGAGTGAAAGTTCAGATACTGGTCAGTGTGGGTGGGTTTCCTATAAACGGTGGTCTCCATCCTGTCGTCATGGGTTCGGGTGATGAGTGTATCCAGGAACGGGATCTTCCCTTCTACTTCAGTTTCGGAAGTGATTTGGATACTGTCGTCTATGGAATTCAGGTGAGTGGTGAAGCTGTCAATCTCCGTCTCCTGTATGCGGGTCATGGTGTCATCCACATAGCGGTACCACATGCTGGGAGGGTTGGCAGCAGTCTCACAGGCTACTTTTTCAAAATGTTCCATGTACAGGTTGGCTACCACAGGAGATACTGGCGAACCCATGGCAGCTCCTTGTTTCTGCTGGTAGGACTCATGGTTGAATGAAAAGTATGTGCTAGTGAGGCACAGTTCCAACAATTCTAGCACCTGTTTTGTAGTGAGTTCACACACTGGTGACGAAGGTGGTAGTCATCCTCAATCTTCTCCCGAATGACTTGGAGAGCCTTGGGTACAGGGATGCTAGTGAACAGTGCACAAACATCATAGGAGACAAGTTTCTCCCCTGGAGTCAGTTGCTGGTTTTTCATCTTCTGTGCAAAATCTGTGCTGTGACTATGTGGTGCTCGGTCTGCCCAACTGAAGGTCCCAATATTTGTGTCAGGAATTTGGAGGCATTGTACATGACACTGCCACAGCTGGACACAATGGGCGGAGGGGGCATCCTTCTTGTGTATCTTGGATAATCCATACAGCTTAGGTGTGGATTCTGAAGTGGGGTAAAGACGCTGGTAAAGATTAGGGGAGATAGAATCTTCTTTCTTCCATTTCTTTAGCAGGTTTATAAGCTGGTTTTTCACTTTCTTCGTAGGGTCAGTCTTGAGTTTTTCATAGGCGTCTGTATCACTGAGAGGGTCTGTACTTTCTTGTAGTACTCATCTTTCGGTAACAATACTGTGGTCCTACCTTTGTCAGCTGGAAGTATGACGATGCTGTCGTCCTGTCTCAAGTTTTTCAAGGCTTGTTTTTCCTCTCGTGAAATGTTGGACTTGGGTGGCTTACTGGACTTTATGACTTAGACCACTTCGCTCCGTAGGCTGTCTGCTGTGGCTTTGTCTTTGATCTGGCTGCACGCTGCTTTAGTGAAAGCTACGATTTCCTTGACTGGAATCGATGTGGGCGCAACACAAAAGTTAAGTCCTTTCTTCAGCACACTTGTTTCACTGTCACTGAGAGCACGGTTGGAGAGATTGATAATCCATTTGTTAGTGTCTATGGCGTTGGAGGTCAGTAAGTTTCCTTTGGGTTGTTGTTTTTGGCGGAAGCGTTCGAACTTGTCGCGTTGTCTGTGTTTGTAAACATTGAACTCGTGCGCATGCGCGAGGCGGCCTGAAAGTAAAATGTCGTCTGCTATTTCCTGTGGGAGGATTCTGTAAAGTTCCGCGTTTGTCTCTCGGATTTCGTCATCGAGCCTCCGGATGTTGTAGTCGCATTGTCTGATTCTTTCTTGGATCAGAAGTCGTTCAGCTTTCTTCAAGATCTGGGAAGCATTGATTCCCTTCACACAAGTTTTTAAATGAAGGCTTGGGGAGTGACCTGTTCACGTTGGCACCGAATGTTGAAATGTTTATGGTTTCTACCAGCAGAAACAAGGAGCTGCCATGGGTTCGCCAGTAACTCCTGTGGTAGCCAACCTGCACATGGAACATTTTGAAAAAGTAGCCCGTGAGACTGCTGCCAACCCTCCCAGCATGTGGTACCGCTATGTGGATGACACCATGACCCGCATACAGGAGACGGAGATTGACAGCTTCACCACTCACCTGAATTCCATAGACGACAGTATCCAATTCACTTCCGAAACTGAAGTAGAAGGGAAGATCCCGTTCCTGGATACACTCATCACCCGAACCCATGACGACAGGATGGAGACCACCGTTTATAGGAAACCCACCCACACTGACCAGTATCTGAACTTTCACTCTAACCACCCCCTCCAGCACAAGAGATCTGTTGTCAACACCCTCATGCACAGAGCCTCTGTACTGTGTTCCACTAAGGAGGAAGAGCTGAAAGAAGAAGAACACATCAAGACTGCCCTTTCCGCAAATGGATACCCTGCATGGATGTGGGACAACCCTCGAGTTCGCTACCCTTCTTCTACAGATACGGACACTGTGAAAGTGGGAATCCCTTACATTAAAGGAGTCTCAGAGCGTCTAGCCAGAACCTTCCAACAACATGGATGCAACGTGTTCCACAAACCCACAACTCCCTACGCCAGCAACTGAGTCATGTCAAAGACAAAACGGACCCCCTCAAGCAGTGTGGTGTAGTGTACCAGGTAGGGTGTCAAGACTGTACCCATACCTACACTGGGGAGACAGCAAGACCACTCACCACCCGTCTACAGGAACACCCAAACCGATCTACTTCTGCCATACATGAACATCTACAAGCCACAGGCCACAGTTTCAGCCCCCAAGAAACCAAGATCTTATCTACAGAGCCCTTCCTCACAAAAACAAAAGTTAAAGAAGCCATCGAAATTAAGACCAGACGCCCCAGCCTGAACAGAGATCAAGGCTTTGAACTCCCCCTATCTACCATCAGATCCTGACAACCGTTCACCCCACACAACAGTCGTCCCATCAAGCCTCGCTGCCACAACAGCAACAGTGAGCTGAAGAAGACAGGGCGACCCTGTCGAAATATTCTCCAAGTAAGTTTTTGATTCTGAGTCTGTAACTACTTTTCTAATGTCGAATCCAGAATCCAGAAACCTATATTCTTATTTAGAGTAGGCTCAGTTTTAAACCAAGGTAGCTGTCCTGTAATATTTGGGTTTGATTACCTTTTCCTTAATGCTTGCGAGAGCTGGGCAGGGCGGGGCGAAGTGTGTTTCGGTTGCCTGTGATTCTTATTGAAAAGCGTGGACGCTCATCTTGTGCCGAATATGAAAAGATAAGGTGATTGCTCGTTCTTCGTTTTCATCGTCCTGAGTGTTGTTTATCTTGCCTGAAGAAGACCTAAGAGGCTGAAACGCGTCGTGCGTTGTCATATAATTTGTTTGTCCTTATTTTCGGTGGACTCACTAAGAATTATTTTTAAGACTTTAAGACAAAGCAGTTCACAATTATTACTTTTTCGATGTCTAAAATAATGGACGGCTAATCCAGATAATCCTTACCTGAATGTTGCTGTTATGTCTTTCAGGTGCGTATCTATGTCTTTGGTTAAGTACGTTTTCAGGTCATGAACATCACAACAATTCCTGGGCGTGAACTGTGTTTTCGGTCCGAGCAGTAACTCATTATAACTGTTTATTGTCTTTTCTGACGGTAACTGTCACATACAATCCAGCACTTCAACCTGTACCCCAATCTGTCACAGGAGAGAGAGAGAGAGAGAGAGAGAGAGAGAGAGAGAGAGGAGAGAGAGAGAGAACAGACAGACAGACAGCCAGACAGACAGCCAGACAGACAGACAAACAGACAAACAAATAGAGACAGAGAAAGAGACAGACAGACAGACAAAAAGACCCACCTAGAGAGAAAGAAAGACAGACAGATAGACAGAGAAACAGTCAAAGAGAGAGAGGAGAGAGAAAGAGAGAGACAGAACAGACAGACAGACAGAGACAGAGAGAGAATAAATCAATACTTAAATAGACAATATCTAAAAAAAAATAAAGGAATAAAGGAATAAGGGGACAAGAGAAGAGAGCCATAGAGCCTTACTGAGGGGCAGGCCAGAACAGCCATCCTCATCACAGTCGGCCCCGCAGCCGCAGTCATAGTAGCCGTCACAGCGGTACGACATACTGAGGCACACTCTGTTGGCGCACTCGAACTCAAACGTCTTGCAATCTGGAAAATATTTCAGCGAACAAAATATGACCCTGACTTTACATGATCAGGATATCTGAGAAAACAATTACTGATTTAAAGTTCTAATTTTTTTTAAGCTATAGACTTCTACAAGTGAACTACTAATTGAAGATTACTTTGAATGCTGCCTTAAAAAAATTCTGTTCTCCCATATACATGTTTTACGTCTTTGAACCAAATTGCCTGAGAAAAGGGGTAGAATGTAAGGAAGACAACTTCTTCAAAAAATATGTCAAGAATGCAACACATGAAGAATCGGTTCCATGTATTCGAAAATCCGTGGGTTTGTGTGTGTGTGTGTGTGTTTCATGACAGTAGAATTCAATATTGACAAAATTTTGTATTTTTAAAAATTCCCAATTTAAAAGAAAAAAATTATATTCATTGTTTAAAACCAAAGGCAAATCTAGTTGAACAAAACTAGTAAAATTGGAAATGAAATGAGGTAGGGAACAGTAAACAATAAACAGTAAACAAGTGGGGTAAGTTTTGCTCCCATAGGAAAACCTAACACAGAGTAACTTTTATTCAAGACTGGCACAGCCTTTTAACTTGAATAAAGTCAGACAAATACATAGACGAACAATCTAATAGTGGGGGAAAAACAAGCGCAGGCCAACAATTGAACTGTCTTCATAGTAATGACTTGGCAAAGATTTGGACTGAAGAAGAGGGGGGGGGGGGGGGGGATTTGAAGATGGAGAAACTGGGAACATGAAATTAAGAAAATATATTACAGTTATGAAAACTCTTCACTAGCTGCATAAGGAACCATCGCAATCCCTTTTGAAGGCAGATATATTTGTATTGCCTGCTCCGAGGCCTTTCGTCCGCTGGGTCGGAACTCATCAGGGAGACACGGCTGGTTGTGTCTGCGCTCCTGGCGTCAAATAGAGACACACCACAGTCCTTACAGACCACAGACTGTGGTGTGTATACAATATATACATACAATGCTATATTTGTCTTCGTGTGTGTGTGTGTGTGTGTGTGTGTGTGTGTGTGTGTTGTGTGTGTGTGTGTGTGTGTGTTCATGAAATGTTGTGAAATGCACTGTTTTCATACATTCCCTGCAGGGTTTTTTTCTAATTGTTTTGTCTTGTCTTGGTCATTTTAAAATGCTCTTCCTCTTTTGCTGCTGCCTGATATTGTTTGTAATGGAGGTTTCTTTTTCTTCAATTCGTTGTTGTTGTTGTTTTGAAGGCATATAGCGCTTCACTTCACACTGCTTTAACCACAAACAGAACATCGACTGTAAGTCATAACGGCCAAGTCTTTTTGTATAAAGAATGCATTTTATTCTAGCCACTTTCTTCAGAAACAGATTGCCCATTGCATTCTACTCTGACCAATTCAGCTGGAAAGAGAATCCTGACTGCTTTTTATCTCGGGCAGTTTACTTTGAGATAAACTGCAAACTGTGCTTAAATTCAGATTCTTGAAATTTTGTAAAATGCCCAGTTTACTTTGTTTCAGACCATTTCATCTGAAACAATGCAAAACGACGCTCTCTTGTGCAGTTGATACAAGTAGAATAGAATGTTAACTTCGCTCAACCAGTTAGTTCAATTCAAAATGCATTTTTTTAACAGTTTTTGTCAGCTTCCAATAAAATCTTTGCAGCATTTGATTTTTCACGCTGGTTTAATTTGAAACTGAATGCTTCCTACGTTATGTATCTTAAGCTTTTATTGTATGAACAAAAGAAAGACCGCAGATCAGGACTGAGTCATGATCTTTACATTTGTGCCTACTTACAATATCTATGGGCTGCAAAATAATAGTTGTTCATCAACACACGATTCTTTAGTTTGCATCTAAAATGCTGATTGCGCTAGCTTATATTCTTTAATGTTTTGTTTCATTAAACTAGAATTCTTGTCAAAACCCTATGTAGGCCCAAATCTTCTTCAGTTACACTTGGCTTAATTTTCTTTTTTCTTTGGATGACGTCTTTCTGTTCAACAAGGAACAAAGAAACGTACACTTTTTTTTTACCCACGCGCGCGCGCGCGTGCGTGTGTGTGTGTGTGTATGTGTGTGTGTGTGTGTGTGTGTGTGAGAGAGAGAGAGAGAGAGAGAGAGAGAGGAGAGAGAGAGGGAGAGAGAGAGATCGGAGAGAAAGACAGACAGACATTCAGACAGACAGACAGACAGACTGACTGACTGACTGACTGGCAAAGACAGACAGAGACAGAGACAGAGTGACGGAAAGAGACAGAGACAGAGACAAAGATGGATGGATAAATGTATGAATGGATGGATGGATGGACATAAAGATGGACAAATCGATAGCTAGATAGATAGACAGACAGATAGAGAGAGAGCGATAGAAGATAGATAGATGGATAGATAGATAGATAGATAGATAGAGATACGTAAAGTTCGGTCTATTGAGCGCACCTGTATATAAGCCGCACCCACTAAATTTTTAAAAAATCTGAACTTTTTTCACAAATAAGCCGCACCGGTTTATAAGCCGCAGATACACACAGTCCGATGTGCCGCAGGCGGCAGCTGGCCGAGCGTTGAGTTTGCATAGTGTCGAAATCACCACATACAATGTGTTCACTGCATTCATTGGCGTTTAAATAGGTCAGAATATAAGAGCATGTTTCCAGCTTTTCTTCAGTCTTTTTTTTTTTTTAGTACGATGTGTTTTAAATCAATTAGAATCGAAGTTTTTATGAGGCTTCTTACAAGTGTTGTCTTTCCAACATCATTGCTTTAAAAAAAAAAAAAAAAAAAAACCGAAAAAAACTAGAAAGGCAGTTCTCTCCTGCATTCATTGATGTATCAAGCTAAGCGATTGGTTGAGTACTCGAAAGCGCAAGCCAATCAAAGCGAAGGTATCAAATGCAAACCTTCACTCCCTGTCCACGATTTCAACAATGGCGGATCGAAGCCAAGGTCTGACAATGAGTTGAATGCGCTAATCGTTTTTGAATTGCAAGACGCACTTGGTAAGATAACGCATATAATAACAAACCAGAACATTAATGAAACGATTCGATTGTTTTATTTCGCTTAATACCGTGCCAGTGCTGAGTTATTTTGTTCGTAATTCAGCTAGTGTTAGTCAAGATTAAACAGGTCGGAAACGGCCAACACATTGCGCCGTTCGAAGCGATCGTATTTTTGTAGAAGATAAACTGATGAAAAAAGATATCAGTAATGGGCTTTACTTATGTCGATTCCCGTATTTCTGAACGGGTTACTGATTCCATTACACGATTACACAGAAAATCGTAGTTAAAACAAACTAACAGACTAACAAAAGAAAGTCTTGTTTTACCTTCAGAATTGCTAATTACTGGAATGCACTGCCTACTAACACCAAATATGCACCTGATATCAACAGCTTTAAAAAAAAACTCCTAGATGAAGACCCTAAATTGAAAGATGTTTTCTTTAGTGTGGATTGAATGTAATGTTATTTATGACAGGCATGCAACCAGACCGAACTTAAATTGAAAAATAATGAGGGGACGCAAATAGGCCGTAAGGCCTAAGGCTAAAAAAAGCCGGTCCCTATTACTACTACTACTACTAGGCCTACTACTAAAAGCATAATAAAAAATTCATGAACAGTAAACACGATATGGTGAGTTACAGAGAAGCTAAGAATAGACGAGGTGTGATGCTTCTGAAATCCGAAAAATCCGCAAATAAGCCGCATCGGTTTTAGCCGGTTTTAAGTTTGCACAGTATAGCAAAACCGCTGTAAAATGTGAATCAAAATAATATATAAAAACATTATAATGCATGATATCACGCATACTCACGCAGATTTAATCACATTTAAGAAAAAAAAGCACACTCGATCCGCGCATATTTCGTCTGCTCCCACGAAATCTCGTTCGAATAGCCCGCTGGTGACGTCAGCGCTGTGACGTCATGTACAGGACGCCCATGCAGGTGGAAAACGAAACAAAGCTGGCTAGAAACTTGACCGACCAGTACCTCGTGTTCATAAGCCACTACAAAATGCCGAGAGTATGTGCTGCACCGGGATGTTCGGAGACAGCAACATCTGAATCGCGACTTTCATTTCACAAGTTTCCGAAGGATCAACGCCGAAAGAAAGAATGGGCGTGTAGAATAAACAGAGTGGGTGAGCATGGCAAGTTGTGGATGCCGAAAAGCCACGATGTTGTCTAGTAGTAGTAGTAGTAATAGGGACGGCGTTTTGATTACGCCTAGACCGTGAGGTCTAATATTTGTCCCCTCCTGGTTTGGTTCTGGTTATTTTTATCTAGATTGGTCGTACCTAAT
>CM031607.1:79966975-79983929 GCA_018398815.1 Conus ventricosus | reverse complement strand
AAAAACCTTAAAATTGCCCCAAAGACGGGGGGTTTTACCTTTTTGCGAAAATTTGTTTTCGTGGGGTTTTTTCTTTTCAGTTCAACATTGATTTTGATTGGAACTAACAAAACCCCTTTTTGGGAATGGGTTATCCCAAGTGGCCCCGGGCATTTTAAATGTGTTTGACTTTTTAGATTCTTTTGCCGTTGTTTCTCTTGTTAAATTAACGAGTAACTTTTGGGAAGTCCATTAAGGAACATTTTTAACCCAAAAATCGTAAGTTAGATATTTTATTTATTTTTATCTATTTTTCTAGTTACTGTCCTGCAATTCATCACCCTTTTTTTTGTTCCATGTAACCAATGTCTCTTTTTTTTATGATAATAGTCTAAATTGTAAAATATGTTTTTTGACGTCGCAATCACCTATATGTGTGACGACCCCTTTAAAAACAAAATTCCTTTCCCTACCCCCTCTGATTTAAAAAACACTTTAACAGCCACAATTACATCCCCACGGTTCTTCACTGAGTTGCGTTAAAGAACTCAGAATTACTCGTCCTCTAACTCGTCCATTAAAATTTTCGTAAACTGTATACAAAGCGTTGTACATTACAAAAAATTTCGGAAACTGGAATTGTCTTTTTAGATTAAATTTAAACGTCTTCGTAAAAAATTCCACATAAATTTACAATGTGCTTGGGAGCAGTCGACAGTTTCAATACTCCGCATTTTCTTTTTAAATGTTCCTATTTTAATCATTCTCCCCAAACTTCCGAAAAAAAGATTCCCTAGCTTTTCCAGAATTTACGCCTTTTTTGCATATGTAAATCGTTGTGTTAAGCCCCGTTTGGGCGTTTGTAAAATGATTATGCGTTTTTTTTTTTTTTGCTTTGTAATTTATCTTTTAATTGTTACATTTGAAAAGTTTTTCTTTCACTTGGCAAAGTCGCACCGCACCCACAACACACACGCGAGAGGCGCGCGCGCGCACACACCACACAACACACACACAACCCACACACACACACACACCCACCACAACGCACGCACGCACGCAGCAGCAGCACGCAGCAGCACGCAGCACCACGCACGCACGCACGCACACACACACACAAACACACCCACACACATTTGTACGTAGGCCTTACTAGGATTTTGATTTCACTTTTCCGTTTTTCCCCATATCATTTTGCATTTTTTGTTAATTCCTTTAAGTGAACGACGTTTAAAAAAAGAACCAAAAACACACACCACACACACACCACCCCACACACAACACACACAACAACGATTTAGACCGGCCCCTTTCCCTTCCTCATTCTCAAACCCGTACAAAAACCCACGCTCTCTCTCTCTCTCTCTCTCTCTCTCTCTCCCCCCCCTTTAAAACCATAAACAATCTACATACAGGCAACCCCCGTAACCCCCCCACCCCCCTTTACACACCGCGCGCACGCATGCAACCCACACAACACACACACCAAAACACACACCCCACACACCACCACACACACAATATATATATACTCACACACACACACACACAACACACCACACACACACACACCCAACAAAACACCACACACACACACACACACGCACACACACTTTACATATACTTACACATACACCCCACACACACACACACATACATATACTTACACACACACACACAACACACACACACACCCCCACACACACACACACACACACACACACACACAAGAACGCTCGCGTGTGTTTGTGTGTGTGTGTTTGTGTGTGTGGGGTGTGTGTGTATGCACTCCCCCTCCCACCCAAACACCAACCCCTTTCCCCCCTTATGCACGACATGCATTATTTTCACTCACATGCGCGCGCGCGTGCACATTCACAAGCACATCATCCCTCCACCCCCCCCCCCCCCTTCTCTTAGACACAGGGTTGTTACACTGGAAAAGGAGGAGGAATTGAAAATGGATTGAGGTATTAACCCAACACGCCAAGGCCCGGAAATCCAGCTTTGCTTGCGACAGTGCATTCCCTTTACTCCTGACAATAATTCTGGGTTTTGAACAGGGCCCATGGCGGCAACACACGACAGATCGCGCTTCGCTGAAAACAGCTAGCTCTTCATTCCGTGATTTTCATTCGCGTCTGTGTTAGGAAAGTGATCAAGTCACTGACTTGTCCCTCAGTCAGACTGTCAGTTTGGTCGAAAGCTTAGTCGGTTGTCAATCGGTTCAGGTCAACTCATGTTAAAAAAAAAAAAAAGAAAGAAAAAAGCACTTATTGTTAAGGTATCTCAATCGATCCTTTTTTTTCGCCAAACCTCGACTTCTTTTTGTTCTCGACAGTAAAAACAAAACAAAAAAAACAAAAAAAACCAACCAACCCAAAAAGAAAAGCATCGAACGTTTCATTGAGAACGCATTGCTCGCGTCGATTTTCAGTGGTCAGCCATTAGAGTTATCTCCATAAAAGCTTTTTGTTTCTAACATTTGTATGGACACCACAGCATGTTAACGTTTAAATTATTACAAAATTTGGGTATTCCAGAAAAATATAGGGCTTCACAGATAAATGCCAATTTGGACACAGTGGATTCACAGGGGTCCAAGTCCAGTGGAAAGCGTGTGTACTTTTTACCAAACGGATTCTGCATAGCTCGGATTTAGATCTGGTCTGCATCACGAATTATCGCCAAATTTTTTTTCATGAGTTCGCCCTTGGGCTATATCCATATTTCAACCCCAGTATTTGTTAACCTCGGTTTTTTTTTTTTTTGTTTGTGTGTGTGTGTGTGTGTGTAATGCTGCTAACAGACAACAGAAGAGCATAAAACCAAACAGACCAACAGACGTACATGAAAATGTGACCCCCTCGGAGGGGGCCCCATAGTCATCCCCATTGTACTATTAAGAAGAAAAATAAGAGGGGGAAAAAAAGGAAGAAGAACAGAAAGCAAGAAAGCCTAATCGTCCCCATGTGCTCTCAAGAAGAAAAATAAGACGAGGGAAACAGGAAGAAAAAAGACTGGCAGACGGAAAAAAAGAACAAAAGAAAGAAAGAAAGGAAAGGAAAAAAGAAAGAAAAAAAAGAAAAGGAAAGAAAAAAAGAAGGGAAAAAAAGAAAAGGAAAGAGGGGCAGGGGATGAAAAGGATGGACGAGAAAAATAACGAGAAAAACCCTCCTTACACACACACACACACACCCACCACACACACACACCACACACACACACACACCACACACCACAGAAGAAGAAGAAAGAAGAAGAAGAAGAAGAAGAAGAATGAAAAGTAGGCGGATTTGATTTTAAAAGAGAGACAATGAAAAGAGAGAGAAAGGGAGGGAAAGGAGGAGGGGGAGAGGAGGAAGGAGAACATCCAAACAACAGTAGGAGAAACCCCAGCGAGCAAGCTATATCATAGACATTACAGAACACAGAGAGATGGGGGACGGTGGGGTGGTGAGGATGCTGGGGGGGTTAGTGGGGAAAGGGGGAGGGGGGGGAGGGGGGGGGCAAGGCAGTGGGCTGTAGTAGACAACGGACTGGCAAATGAGGGCTGGGGGGTAGGGATGGAGATGGGGGTTGGGAGGGGGGGGGGGGGGGGGGGGAGTGGAGTTTTGGGGAAGTCAGGCTGTAAACAAGTTTGCACTTAAAAATGCAAAGTAGGAGCTGAGAAATGATATGAAGTGTACAGGCAACTTGGCATGGGAATAATTTTAAGGCAAATCGGCAACCAGGAACCCGTTTTGTAAAGGCAAATGAAGCTTGAGAAACATCTTGCAAAACAAAAAAAAAAACAAAAAGAAAAAAAAAAGAAAAAAGAGAAAAAGGGAAGAAAAAAAAAAAAAAGGCCGTCGCCGGGTAGAAGGTCAGCAGGAATGTTAGCAGCATTGTGCGACGGTCCTGAAAGGGGGCTGTCTCTCCTGGTGCTGGGGCCGTTAGCTGCTCGTTTTCTCTTCCTGAAAATTGGATGTCGATGGGGTTTGCAAACCGTGTCTATATGCGAGGAGGTCATTCATACCCTCCCTGGCGTCTGTCCCAAACGTTGGCAAAGAAAGGGATTAAGAGACAGGAAAAGGGGAAGAGGTTTCTGTCTGCCTGTCTGGTCTAGTCTGTCTGACTCTCTCTCTCTCTCTCTCTCTCTCTCTCTCTCTCTCTCTCTCTCGCTCTCTCTCTCTCTCTCTCTCTCTCTCTCGCTCTCTCTCTCTCTATTTCTCTCTCTTCTCTCTCTCTCTCTCTCTCTCTCTCTCTTCTCTCTCTCTCTCTCTCCTTCTTCTTCTCTTCTTCTTTTTTCTTCTTCTTCTCTATACTACTACTACTACTACTACTACTATACTACTACTAATACTTCTTCTTCTATGTCTTCTCTCTGTCTTTGTCTCTCTGTCTGTCTCTCTGTGTCTGTCTCACTCACTCTCCCTCTCTCTTCTTTTTTGTTTTCGTTCCCCCTCCCCTCTCTTTGTCTCTCTGTCCCTCTCTGTCTGTTCTCTCTCTCTCTCTCTCTCTCTCTCTCTCTCTCTCTCTCTCTCTCTCTCTCTCTCTCTCTGTCACCTCCTTGCTCTTTTCATGGAAGACGAAAATTTCTATTAATCCAGTAAAGCTGAAAACACGTGCTATTGACATAACTAAGAAAGGAACACCACACCGTACATGATTTCATACATTATTCAGTTGCTGACTTCAAATGAATACCATCTCTGCCAGTTCGAGTGCAAAATGCACATACATTGCTGTTTTAATTATCATGCGAAGAACAAAAAGAAACAGCCAGATTCTGTTTTCCATTCATCATCGAACTTGATTCTTTCTAGAATCGGGAACTGAGGGCGAAGGGACTGCTGCTGTTCTAGTTGTTGTTGGTTGCTGCTGCTGCTGCTACAACTACTACTATTACCACCACCACCGCTTCCACTACTGCTACTGCCGCTGATACAACTATACTACTTGCTGCTGCGCTACTTAATGCTGCTGCTGCGCTGCAACTGTTACTGTTGCTGCTGCTACTACTACCAACACCGCCACATCGCCATTACCTGTAACCTTACTGCTGCTGCTGCTGTTTTACAGAAAGCAACAAGTCATAACGACAGCAGTGATATTAACCACATAAGTGTCACAGAGCTGAAGAGCAACGACCTCCTCGAGCATTTCGATCAAATGAATCCACAGAGGATAGGTGGTAAAGGGTCAAGGCACGAGGGTGGGGGGTGAGGACGGAGGTTAAGGTGCGGGAGAGTGGGGGCGGGTGGAGGGGAAGATGGGGGGGAGAGTGGGGTGGGTTGGGGCGGAGGGAGAGAGTGGAGGAGATGGGGGTGGGGGAGGGTGGGGGGTGGGGGGTGGCGGTTTATCTACAAAGGTGGGTGACAGCTGAAAAAGTGACAGCCGCTAGTTTTTGGATGTTAATCGTTGTTACTCTGTCGATTTAGCTGGATTTCATACGGGCTTCTATGGTTGCTATGCTGCCTGAGGGGAAAAAAAAGCAACAACAACAAAAACGGACGTACACGAAGATCAAAACCAATGACGAAGCTGGGCTTTTCACGTACACGCGGCGGGCGGGCGGGCGCGCCCCCCCACACACACACACACACACACACCACTGACCCTACATATGCACCCAATACAAATATACTACATTTGCACTCACGCATACACGCACGCTCTGCACACAAACATACACTCACTCACCCGTTGTAAACCATCCACTAACTCGTTGATCTAGCACTGTTTCACCATAAAAATCTTTTATGCTACATCTTCAGCTACAGATTTCAGTAAAGATTCGTTGCTTGACTATTCCATTACAAACAGTTCCCTGGGGGTTAAACATCTTTTGACCAGGTATTGACAACTGAAGACACTGTTCACAACGAACGCTAACTGTCCTTTCTGCACTGTCTATTTGGCCATCATTGTGGCCGTTTATATGTATTTGATTTTTTTTTTTAACGCATTCTTTTTTCAATCTGGAACATATATCAAAAGAATGGATGGCGCTGTGGGGGCGTCTACTTCGTTGGCTGTGAACGTGTCTGTTGTTAACTGTACGTGGCATGAATTGCTTAATTCGCTTTTTTGTTTGTTTGTTTGTTTGTTGTTGTGTTTGTGGTGTGTCTGGTGTCAGTTATCTTCAGGGTTGTTAGCTTGCTTCTCCGAGTGTGCATTTCTCCTGTATGCGTTATGTGTACATGTTATGTGTTCATGTATGTGTACATTGTATTGTATGTTTGTATATGTATTGTGTACATGTATGTGCTGTAATATGTGCCCCCCTTCTTTTCCATATGTGTATGTGTATAAGTATGTATACATGTTATGTGTTTGTGTATATGTATGTGTACTTGGTATGTGTATGGTGTATATGTATGTGTAATGTATGTGTATGTGTATAGGTATGTGTACATGTATGTGTATGTGTTTAAGTATGTGGACATGTAGTGTCTGTGTATATGTATGTGTATATGTATGTGTTACCCCCCATGTATGTGTATGTGTATATGTTGATGTACATGTTGTGTATTGTGTATATGTATTGTACATGTATGTGTATGTGTTCATGTATGTGTACATGTAGTGTAATGTATGTGTACATGTATGTGTATGTGACAGCTCTGAAAAAGGCCCTATGTGGTCGGTGGGCTACACTTACAATTATTTTTTTTTAAAACCTTCACAGGTTGCTTTAAAAATATGGTACGTTGCGACATGTAGCAGCTTAACTTCTGATGTAAGGGGGAAAAAAAGAGAAACAGATGTGGTCTTCTTAAAATTTCACCTTCCTTCATCTCCAGTGCTGTAAGGTTGCGTACTCTGTTTACCGCAGCACGGGGGAGAGAGAGAGAGAGAGATAGAGAGAGAGAGAGAGAGGAGAGAGAGAGAGAGAGAGAGAGAGAGAGAGAGAGAGGAGGAGTGAGAGAGATGAGGAGGAGTGAGAGAGGAGATGACTTGAGAACGAGGGAGAGAGAGAGAGAGAGAGAGAAGTAGAGTGAGTAGAGAGAGAGAGAGGAGAGAGAGACAGTAAAGAAGAGAAAAAGAGAGGCGTGGGGTGCAGGCGGGGGCGGGAGGGGGGGGGGGGGGGGGGGTGGGAGGAGGAGGGGGGAGGACTGAAGGGCCAAAGCGAGAAGAGAGAAAAAAAAAGAGAAAAAAAGAGGGACGCAAGAGTGAGAAAAGACAGGGGGGGGGTCGGTAAGGGAGGGAGGCGGGCTTGGGGGGGGAACGAGAGAGAGAGTGGAGAGAGGGAGGAGAGAGGAGAGGAGAGAGAGAGAGAGAGAGTGAGATCGAGAGAGAGGAGAGAAAAGAGAGAAGGAGAGAGAGAGAGAGAGAGAGAGAGAGAGGAGAGAGGAGAAGTGTGAGAGAGAGATTCGGATGGCTTATTCATTAACTAGGCCTTGGCCGTCATGAAATGTGTTTGTCGTGAATAATTACAGATAGTAACAGAAAGCAAAAACGAAAAAAAAATGAACAATTCAAGACGGGTAGCAGTCATTGAATTCAACATAAAGATTATATAACAATGATCATTATTTCATGGGTCAAGCATGAGTGAGACTCGAGAGAGAGGAGAGAGAGAGAGAGGGAGAGAGAGAGAAAGAGAGAGAGACAGAGACGACAGGACAGACAGAAGACAGACAGATCATATAAAATCTGTTTGCTGGAGTCTAATTATATAATATATATAGTATATATATATAGATATAGAGAGAGAGAGAGAGAGAGAGAGAGAGAGAGAGGGGAGAGAGAGAGACAAGACAAGACAAAATTCTTTATTTTCGTGGATAATAGATAAGGCACTAACGTGCTTTTTTTACCATCCAGTTCCTCGCCTGAGTAGGGACTACAAACATGCAGTGAAATCAATTAATGTAAGAAAGAAATCAAAGAAGCAAGCAAACGCGGTCATGTAATCATAGTGGAACATCAATGAAAACAGAAGATAAATGAAAAACAAAAACAAAAATAAGAATAAACAATAAAACAAACAACAACTAAAAAATGATCATACCAAAAAATATAAATGAAATAAAAAAAGAGAATAATATTAATGAGAGGAAGGTGGAGAGCGGGGGTAGGAGTGAGGGGGGCTGGGGTGGTGGATACATATGTAAAGTGTACTACAAAGTACACGATTGGCATGGTATGAAAACGAATGTGAAGTGAATTTGAAAAGGGTGCGTACATATTTTGAACACCACATAACGACGTTTGCACGCATAGGAGAGAGAGAGAGAGTGAGAGAGGAGAGGTGAGTGAGAGAATCGATTGGAGAGGAGGAGAGAGAGAGAGAGATGAGGGAGGAGAGGAGAGGAGAGAGAAGGAGAGAGAGGGAGAGGGAAGAGGGAGAAGAGAGTGAGAGGAGAGAGAAGATGAGTGAGGGAGAGAGGAGAGAGAGAGGAGAGAGAGAGAGAGAGAGAGAGAGAGAGGGCTAGGCACCACCATGCATTCATTTTTCGCAAGGCATGAAAATACGTCGAACGTATTATGCAAAGTGAGATGACATTGGGGGGGTGGGGGGGGAAGGAGAAAAAGAAGCAGAGAGAGAGTGAGAGAGGAGACCGAGAGAGAGGAGAGATGAGAGAGAGAAGGAGGAGAGGATGGGAGGGTAGAGATTTGGGGGGGAACAGCATGAGGATGTAATGATTTGAAATGGTAATGTACTAAAAAAGCACAATAATTAGCCTGTATAAAATCAGACAGTAAAATGAACATTGACAATATTTAATACGAAATTCGGAGCATACACACGCAACATGCAACGACAGAGTGAGAGAGAGAGAGAGTGAGAGAGGAGAGAGAGTGAGAGAGAGAGAGAGATGAGAGAAGATGAGAGAGAGAGATGGAGGAGAGAGAGGAGAGAGAAAAGGGGACAAATATATCAATTTTCATAAGGATTATATCCTATGCACACATTCACACACACACACACACACAACATACACACACACACAGACAACACACACACTCACACACACACACTACACACACACACACACTCACACACACACCACACACTCACACAACACACACAACATATATATATCAAGATACTGATACATGAAAAAGAGAAGAAGAAAAAACAAAAGTTAGAAAAGACAAAATTGGATTAAGTACATGAAAAAGGGGATATGATTTATGCTTTTGAGTAAGATTACTTGGTAGTTACTTATGGGTTTTTTTATTTTATTTTTTATTTATGGTTTTTTAAAAATTATTTTTTACCGCTGAAGATGGGTAAGGTAAAGTGTTTTTGAAAGTTGTGGTACAATGGATTTGTTTGATGTATTCTGGAAGGGAGTTCCACCAAAGAGGTTCCCGGAGTACGTTAGACTTGATTTAAATTAGGTAATTCTGGGGATTGGGATATGGAGTTTGTGGGAGTTTCTCGACGATACTTTGTAGCATCGTCTCATTAAAGTTGTTGGAGCATTCCCGGGTCAGAATCTTGTGAGCATTAGCCCTTTGTTGTATTTGGAAGTCTCTGGCTGCTGATTTGGAAGAATGTTAAGATGTTTATAATCGAGCTTTCGAGGGGCTAGTTTTCCCCTCCTCAGATGGATTAGTTTGGAGCGCTCGTTTATGTAGGCTGAACAATGGTTTTTAGTGGTGTTTGCCCTTGCAGATCCCATATAGTCGAGGCATAATCGACATGAGACTGATTATGGCATGGAAAAAAAGTTTTCGTGAGTGGAAGGTCAAGAAAGTGTTTGATTTTGGTGAGCTGATAGACTATCTGGAGGAGAGCTTTTTGGCATAGTAACGTTTATGTGGGGATTCCAGCTGTGACTATTGTAAATTATTAAGTCCTAATACTTTATGATGTGTGACTTGGTTCCACAAGTACATTATTGAGGTGTATAGGAGGGAAAATCATGGTGAGCTTTTTTGTTCTTTTTTGGCCTAGTTGTAATGTACATGAGTTTTTGTTTTTTAGAGGGTGAAGTGACATATGATTTAGGTTCGGTCATTTTACAAGGTCCGTTTGGTACTCTCTTGCAAATGTTTTGAAAGACTGGAAGGATCTTATGGTGTGTTGTGAATTGTGGTGTCATCTGCAAAGAGGTTCGCATGTAGAATCTCACATGTAGGGGTAGGTCGTAATGTAGAATTGAGAAGAGTAACGGGCCTAAAATGGAGGCCTTGTGGAAACGCCATACTTAAGAGTTGTTATAAGAAGATGACAGCCTGTCCCCGATAAAGACGCATTGTGTGTTTTGTGATGTATGATTTTGAAGGATAAGGGCGGGATATTTTGAAAGACCGTATATCTCCTGTTTTCGAATAAGGAGATTGTGGTCAATGACATCGATTCTTTTTTAAAATTCTATCGAATAAAATAAGACGCCACAATATCTTGTTGTTATTATATTATTAAGCCACACATCTACAAGATTGATTAATTCAGAATGGCTGAGGAGGAATGTTTCTGTCTGAAACCGACTGTCCGGGATGGGAGCAAATCGTACTTGTGGAAGTGATGAAGGATATGGTGATTTATTTACAATGCTTTTCTAGAGGTTTGGAAAGGAATAGATAAAGATAGATATTGGTCTGTAGTTTGAAGGATCAGGTACTTTCACCAATTTATGAATGGGTATTTGAACTTTTGCTTTTTTGAACGCATTAGGAAAATAAACTTTTATCTATGCCAAGTTAAAGGATATACGTGAACGTGTCTGTTATTACTGGAGCCGATGAGTTTCAGAATTTGGCCATCTATGCCATCTAGTCCAACGTGTTCCTGGACTGTTTGAGATGAGTAGGTACTGATACACCTCGCTGCACAGTTATGAGTGGCAATGTTTAGTTCAGAGTGATTTGTTGTCGTGACAAAATTGATGGAGTTATTTATGGTTCAATTAGCGCTTGAATGATCAGTAGTAACATCTGTATCTGGAATGTTTAGAGAAGGGAGTGTTAAGTTGTTCAGCAAGAAATACCTTTGATAAACAGTTGATTTTGAAGAAGAATGTTGTTGTGAAGTGTTTATTGCTTGCCAAAACCAAGTTTTGGATTTTGTTTGGAAGTTAATAACTCGCGTAGTATTTAGTTTTTTTCCCTGTGCTTCTGAGAGTTTTATTGCGTATCTTAGTGATCTTGATTATTCTTCATAGCCATGTTCTTTCTAAAGGTCTAATAAGGTAGCAGCTTCCTGTACTTCTTTCGTGTACCACGGTGGTTGGGGAATATGCTTTACTCTGATTGTTTTACGGAGATGTCTGTTTTAGACTTCTGTAAAAATTTTTTTCGATCCAAAAAGTTCAATCGCTGATTCCGGATCAGCAATATTTTATACTGTATTAAAGTTCTGAGCTTCATAAATCAAGCAGAAAGTTTTTTGTTCGTTTTTAATTTTGAGAGCAACGAATAGCTTTTGGTTTTTGTGGCCTGGGTTTTGGGATTTTCACTCCATGTTAATGACCATGTAACTCCACTGTGTAAATGTTCACTAGGAAGAGAAGGACTGGTACACAAGCTTGAGTATGTTATTTTCATTTCGAGATATAGATCTGGTCAATGAATGTCTTTTGAAGTGGTGTTACTCTGGGGTGTTTATGATAATTGATGTAAATTCTAACACACTTATCGTTTGGCTCAATTGGCTTGTTTGATTTCAAAAGATTACTTGAAGTCACCGAGTTAAAACAATCTCTTTACATTCTAAGGAAAACTGCGTCCATCATGTAACAAAATTTATTCAGCCAGCTGACTTCTTTTCTCTGATAGCGGTTCCGATAGGCAAAACCCGATTAAAATGGATCGTGCTGTTTTGTTCAGTGTGATTTGTATCCACCACTGCTTCTACGTCTTTTGTTCTAGGTGGGGATAAGTCTCTTGAAGTTGAAGGAGAAGATTCATGAACACTAGAAGACCTGTTTCTTTGTCTTTAGTAGGGTCTTTTCGAACGATATTTATAACCTGGGACTGCTAATCTTTATCACTAATGTAGGTATTTAGTCTTGATTCGAGTGATGACAGAGAGAGGAGGTGTGTGTATGCGTGCAGACGCATGAGAGAGAAGAGAGAGAGAGAGAGAGAGAGAGAGAGAGAGTGAGAGAATGCAGAGTGAGAGAAGAGAGGGTGAGAGGTGGAGAGAAGAGAGTGAGAGAGAGACCACCCGGGGGATGAGAGAGAGAGAGGAGAGAGAGAGAAAAAGAGAGAGAGAGGAGAGTGAGATATGAGAAGAGAGAGAGGGAGAGAGAGAGAGAGAGAGAGAGAGGGAAAGAATGAGAGGAGAGAGAGAGAGAGAGAGAGGAGACAGGACAGACAGACAGACAGAGACAGGACACATGAGAGAGAGTCAGTGAAATTCTGTTTCCTGGGTCTAAATGATTAGTCTGAACCATGGCACTCCCTTTAACAGGGCTTGGCACCGGCACTCAGACTTGCCCATCAAGTGGAAAGGTGCGGGGCGTGTGCGGCAATGGGTGGGTGTGTGTGTGTGTGTGTGTAGTGTTTGTTGTGTGTGTTGTGTGGTGTGTGTGTGTGTGTGTGTGTGTGTGCTCGAGTGAGTGAAAGAGAGAGTGAGAGGTAGTGTATGCGTGTGACGCATGTGAGAGAAGAGATGAGAGAGAGAGGGAGAGAGAGAGGAGAGAGAAGAGAGAGAGAGAGAGAAGAGGGGGGAGGGAAGAGGGGGCGAGAGAGAGGAGAGAGAGAGAGAGAGAGTGAGAGAGAGTGGGAGGGAGATAGAGAGGGAGACAGGGACAGAGAGACTGAGCGAGAGACAGAGTAGAAGAAACATCTGAACATGAACAATTTTAATGTCATGTGGCTATTACAGCCTTTGTGGGACATGGGGGGTGCAAACAAAAGATCAAAACAAAATAAGGCAAAGTAACAATCCAAAACAGTATCGATGCATGAAATTGAATGCTTGGCTTTCAAGCAAATTAGACCTGCATCCGAACCATCCAAAATACGCCATTCTAAAAAAATTGCATGAATACAAATTAAATCTTCTTCAGAATTCGTATTTTACTAGTTACATCAATTCGAGTTAGTTTTTTTGTTTCTTGATATTCAAAGCTTTCTGCAATATTCTTTGCAGAGATTTCACAGAATCATCGTCTTAGTTCAGTTTTAGCACACCAACTGTTTGTCCTTATTTTTAGCAGATTGTTTTCAAAAATATGCATTTTTCGCGTATTTATACTGCTGTATTCTGTACAATGATTGGAAATGCTTCTCAGCTTCCCTAGATGTAACCACACAATGACAAGGCGACAGTGTTGTAGAGGGCTCAGTAAGAAGAAACCATTTTTTTATGGGCGTTCAAACCAAGTTTTCTGGCAAGGCAAATTCTGTGCCATCTACTCGTATTCAACGTACATATTTTTCTGTTTCAAAATATATTTTAAAAACTAATAAACCAAACTGTACCGTTCTGTGTTTTCCATTTTGGAATGCTCTGTTCTGTTTGTTATGTAGCAATCATCTATCTTAAATTCCAAAATAATCCGTTTTCATATCAACCCCCTGGCACATCCACACGATTCCAAATCCATTTCGTAGGTTAGAATCTACATTTTAAAAAAATACCCAATTTTCTTTCCCCCGATCAAAGTTCATTTAGTAGCATTTGATATGCCTGTTTTACAGTGTCTTGAGGGTCAGGTAACCTCAATAATTAAGCCAATACTTTATACATTTAACGTACGTCATGAAATATAAAGGGTATCTTGCAGTTTCACATACATTATCTGTATTGGAACTGGCAGTGGAACATTAAAAAGCGTTTGATTGCAAAGTGTTGTACTTTCCTATAGATCTCTGTTGTCACGAGAACCCCATATTTCTGCGTCATACGTAAGAAGTGGTTCGATTTTTGCATCAATTAGCTTCCAAATATACAAGAAAGTTCAATCGAATTTAGTTTACCTTAAAAGCTTTTAGAATTTCTATGACTCCTTTTTTTCCTTTTTCTACAATTCTCATTATGTGCGTTTCATATCACCTGGTTGTAAACAGCATATCTAAATATATATATGAGTTAGTTATTTTTACTTCATTGATGCCATAAAACCATTTTTATGACGGGCAAGGTGACCACCATTTCTGATTACATATACATTTGTTTTCTCAAAGATTAACAAGTTAGAGACAGACGATATCTGCCTCTTCTTTTAATTATTCAGTGATTTTGAAGACCCACCACAGTATTAGTTACTAATATCACCTCATCTGCGTATATCAGTTAAAAAAATTCAACCGCTCCTGGGATCATTTGAATGCCATGCTTTCCTTTCTTTGTTATTTTCATTTCCTAAGTCATTAATAAAGAATGATACATCTGAGGACTTTAATAAGCATTCCTTGCTTCCACTCCTTGGGGACATTCAAATACATCCGAATAGATACACTTTCACGCACACATGCTGAAACACAATCGTTTTAATCACCACGAAGTGCCATGTACAACTTGCATCCACTCCACTTTTACGTAAGGATGCCCATAACATGTTACGATTTAACGGAAGTCGAAGGCCTTTCTAAAGTCGACCGAAAGCAATGTAATTTTTTTGTTTTTCATTTAGTGTGTTTGAATATTGCAAAAGCCGTTAAAAATATGGTCTATAGTACTATGTGTGATCGGAAGTGCTTGCTTCTTCGATAATTTTTTCCTCCCTTTGGCCCACTTTGTGAGTCGTTCTGTTAAAAATATGAGTGTAGATTTTTTTACTTACGAACTTGTCAGAGCAACTCCACGGTAGTTATCTGGGTTATTTGGATCTCCCTTTTTTTGAAAAGAAACAATAATAGATCTGGCAGGCAGAGGGAAGTTTCCATCATCAAACAGTCTATTATATAACCATTACAAGGAAATCAACGAAACGTAATTTGAATGTTTCAGCATTTCACTTAAAATTTCTATCTGGGCCCGCACTTTTCCCTGACTTTAGATGCTTTATGCTATCAATCACTTCATTTCTACATAATAGCATATTAAATAAGGGCTCCTCAAAACCTCCAGCATCCTCAAAAGATGTCATTTCCATCAGTAAAGTGTCGTCTGTATCTCTTAAAAACTGACCGAAAAAATGATCATTACCATTGTTGAGTGATTATATTATTAGTTAAAATAAATGGGCACCTTCTACTCCTGATCTAATTATGACCAAAAACTGACTTGAATCTTTACCGAATTTTTTTATTTTTGTAATTTTAATTCTTAATAATTCATGTTTCTTTTTTTCTCTTCATCTGCCCATATTCCCCTTCTTTCATATACATAACGTCCTTTGTAATACTTTTTATTATCCTTCCCTTTTACACCTTGTGGGAAACTTTAAGAAGACCTCTGAATGTTCTCTTTTCTTTTTTTTCTCACTCAGTGTCAAACCATTCATTGCTTCTTTCATTTCGATTCCCAACCATTCGAATCATCAGGCAGAGCTCCATAACATCGCACGTGAGAAATATCAACACAGACATTACCATCAAAAGGACAGCATGTCCATGGCATTTTGTAAACATTCATAAAGTAGTTATCTCTATTAGTTCATTTTAATGCATTCACATTCTCTTCCGACCCACATTCGTCTGAGACTCAACATAGAGAGAGAAGAGAGAGAGAGAGTGGAGGGAGAGAGGGTGGAGAGGGGAGAGAGAGAGAGGGTGTGTATGGTTGCGTGTGTGTGTGTTGTGTGTGCGCAGCGCGCGCGCGCGCGCGCGTGTGTGTTCGTGTGTGTGTGTTGTGTGTGTGTGAGTGTGTGTGTTGTGTGTGGTGTGTGTGTGTTTGTGTGTTGTGTGTGTGGTGTGGATGTGATGCGTGTGCGTGGTGTGCATGCTTCCGCTCATGAGTGTAGGGCGTATGCGCGCGCGCGCGCGCGTGTGTGTGTGCGCGCGTGTGTGTATGTGTGTGTGTTTGTGTGTGGTGTGTGTGTGTGTGTGTGTGTGTGTGTGCTTGTGCGTGCGTGCGTGCGTGAGTATGCGTGTGCTATGATTATAACATTCCTACGTGCAGCTGTTTGAACTCTGCAGCAGCAGAAAGGAAAAAAAAGAAAAACCCGGAGAACACAGAGGAGAAGAGGGCCAAGAGAGATAATGACAGTCTTTGTGGTTTCTTTCTCCGCACCCCCCCCGACAGAATGATGGGCATTCAGTCAGATGGCACCCTCATTTCACTTTTACTCCTTCGGCACAATCAATCCATTGCACAGCACCACACACACACCAAACACAACAACACACACACACACACACACACACAACACACAACACACTGACTGGCTGAACTCCATGTACTGTCAGATATTAACATGTGTTGTACTGACAAACAGATAGAGAGAGAGAGAGAGAGAGAGAGAGTGAGAAGACGAGAGGAGATGAAGAGTGATGAGGTTGAGTGATAGTGAGAGAGAGAGAGAGAGAGAGAGAGAGAGGAGAGGCAAAGCGTAAACAGCAAGCTAAAGAAATCAGTGCTCTTGCAAAAAAAAAAAAAAACGAGGCGGAGAAGGAAGGCAGGGACACTAACCATTTTAAGGGGATGATTAACAAGAAGGAGAAAACTAAGGAATGGACAAGACAAAAGGAAAAAAGAAAAAAAAAAAAAGGAAAAAAGAAAGCGAACAGGAAAACAACAAACAACAAACAAACAACAACAACAACAACAACAACAACAACATACCTCATCAACAGGAAGGACCTCAAATCTCCCACTCACACCTTTGCTGGTCCATTCAAACAACAAAAATCGATACCACTCGCCTGCTGATATCAAAAGAGGCTGACTGAAACGACCGCGCTGCGCTGCTTCACGGTTACAGATTCCCCGCTCCTGCGGTTCTCAAAGACTCGAGGACTGCTGCAAGTCCACTCAGAATTTAAAGGACAGCAGCTTACAGAACGCCATTCAGTCCCCGTCACTTTGCCATCACTCCTGTTCAGGAATGAGCAGGGTTTTTTCTTCTGAGCGTTCTTAATTAAACGATATCCTCCATGGGGTGCGCTTGCGCAGACGGGGAACGAGTACTGCTGAAGGCGC
>CM031607.1:79963178-79966875 GCA_018398815.1 Conus ventricosus | reverse complement strand
GTGACTGCGGGAATCATGGGAAGGGAGTGGACCAGGAAGTGAAATGGGGCTAATGTTGAAGTGGACACGTGCGAAAGGTCCAGTTGTCCTCTTTGCATATCGCCTGCTCTCTTCTTCTCTCTCTCTCTCTCTCTATCTCTCTCTCTCTCCTCTCTTTGTTTTTGGTCTCTATCTCTCTGTTCTCTGTCTCTCTGACTGTCCCTCTGTCCCTCTGTCCGGTCTGGCGTCGGTCTGTCTGTTCTCTCTCCCCTTTTTATTATGTCTGTCTGTCTCTATTCTCCTCTCGCCCCACCCGCTCCTCTACTCATCAAATCAACCCTACCCTTCTCTCTCTTTTCCTCTGTCTGTCTGTCTGTCTGTCGGTCTGTCTGTCTCTCTCTCTCTCTCTCTCTCTCTTCTATCTCTCTCTCTCTCTCTCTCTCTTTCTCTCTTCTCTCGTTCGAGATTGTAGCCTATGTTATTGATTTTAGCTATGTTTATATATGAGGGTTACTTAAACAGGTCGCAAATTGCGATATATCGTAGAATGTTGTATTTATTCGTGAATACAACTTGGATGATTGATTCACCGACTTTGTAGATTCTACTGGATTTTATTGTTTTGTTTATTTAGTTTATAGTCCCCATATTGAGGGGTTGGGTCTTTATCTGAATAAAAATTCTCTCTCTCTCTCTCTCTCACTCTATCTCTCTCTCTCCTCTCTCTCTCTCTCTTTCTTTTCTCTCCTCTCTCTCTCTTCTCTCTCTCTCTCTTTATTTATTTATCTGTTGTCTGTCTCTGTCTTTGTCTCTGGTCTCTGTCACTCTATCTCTCTCGCTCTCTCTCTTTCTCTCTCTCTCTCTGTCTCTCTCTGTCTCTTGTCACTGTCTCTCTCTCTAGGATTCTCTCTGTCTCTGTCTGTCACTGATCTCTGTCTCTGTCTCTCTCTCTCCCCCCTATCTCTCTCCACTCTCTCTCTGAAACGATACTTGGAATTTGTGTTAAAGATTTTAGCTATATTTATTTATACGGTACTTGTGAGGTTGCAAATTGTGGTTTCGTGGGAATGTGTATATCAGTATTGATTTGATTCACCAGATTTGTATAGGCTGCTGGATTCTGTTGTTTCCTTTAGTTATGAGCGCATTCCCTGTTATTTAGGGGGTTAAACTCTTTATCTGAATAAATAATCCTTTATTTCTGCCTGTATGTTGTCTGTCAGTCTGTCTGTCTGTCTGTCTGTTGTCTGTCTATCTCTGATCAGAGTCAAACAGCCTCGTATTTCGGCTTCTGACTGTTGTCTGTCTGCCTGCCTACCTGTTTGTTCCGTTCTGTCTCTACATTGTCTGTATGCCCCCCCCCCACTCTCTCTCTCTCTCTCTCTCTCTCTCACTCTCTCTCTCTCTCTGTCTCTCTCTCTCTCTCTTTCTCTGTCCCGAGTCAAAACACTCTCTCTGTCTTCTGTTCTGTCTCTGTCACTGTTACTGTCGCTGTCGCTGTCTCTCGGTCTCTCGTGTCTCCGTCTCTGTCTGTCTGTCTGCCTGTTGCATGTCTGTCTGTCCTTGTCTGTCTGTCTCTCTCTGGACGAGACTGAGTTACAAAAATTGAGCTACGTTTATTTTTGAGGTTTTTAACAGGTTGGTAAATTGTGGTTTTGTAGAATGTTTATTTCAGTGGTTTTTAAAACACTACTGGGTTGATTGGTATAATCAATTTGTATATGCAAAGGGGGATTCTTTCTTTTTACTTTATTTTTTTTGTGATGTGTGTCTCTCTCTGGACGAGACTTGAGTTAAAGAAAATTGAGCTTTCTTCGTTTATTTTTGAGGTTCTTAACAGGTGGCAAAATTGTGGTTTTTGATAGAATGTTTATTTCAGTGTTAAATACTACTGGGTTGATTGGTTAATCCAATTTGTATATGCAAAGGGAAATTTTTCTTTTTTTTAAAAACTTTTCTTTCTTATTATTGTGTTTAATTATGTGCATAGCGCATATTCTCCTAATGAAGGGCTTAGGTTTTTATCTGAAAAGTCCCCCCCATTCCTCTCTCTCTCTTCTCTTCTTCCTCGCTCTCTCTCTCTCTCTCTCTCTCTCTCTCTCTCTCTCTCTCTCTCTCTCTCTGTGTGTTCTCTCTCTCTCTCTCCCTCCTCCTCCTCCTACTCCTCCTCTTTTTTCTTCTTCTTCTTTCTGCAATCTCGGCCCACCACAACCGCCCAGATCGTGAGCATGTAGCAAACTTGCTAACCCAACCCCTCTCCTTCGACTTCTCACCCCCCCCCCCCCCCCCCCAACACTACTACCCACACCCATTTCCATCCCATATGTCCTTGCCCCCCTTTCTTCCCTTTCACTTCCCCCTTTCATTCCCCCTTCCCCTTCTCCCCTTCCTTACTCTCGTCCATCCTAGAGCTGCTCTTTATATCCCCCCCCCACCCATTTTGAACTAGCAACAGGGGGGAAAAACGTTCTGATTCCCAACAGCAAGAGGAAGTCCTGTCCGTATTAACTTGATGGTGAGCCGGCTGCCACAAGGAGGCTCTGATAAAATACTTGTGGCTTGGTTGCCGACTGTGGAATGTTTCCGAAGGGGAGGAAGAGCGTCTATGTCTGATGTTATCAGATGGTCCTGACCGACCAGCGTTGTGGTGTGTTGTGTGTGTGTGTGTGTGTGTGTGTGTGTGGTGTGTGTGTGTGTGTGTTTGTGTGTGTGTGTGTGTGTGTGTGTGTGTGTGTGTGTGTGTGTGTGTGTTGTGTGTGTGTGTGCAAGTTGCGCGCTGTGCGCGCGCCGCGGTGCGCATGTGGGTGTGTGGGTGTGTGGGGGTGTCCGGCCCTCAGTGGACGTCCATGCGTCCTCAGTTCCTGTCTTTGTTGCCAAATATAATGATATTAGGTCAGCGGTTTTTTTCCCACCACGTGTCCATCGGCGTGACAGAAAAGAGGGAAGGTCCTGCCATCGGTTGCGTGACGGGATTTTTCTTCATAGCACGCAGGAGGTTAAAAGTGGGTTTGGTGTGTTTGCTTTGCACTGGGGGGGGTCGTTTTTGCATTTTTTACCCTTCTCTGTTCTGATTTACACTACAAGCGCACAAATGTAAAAATATTGTTTATGTTTGTGTCTTCTTTCTTTCTTCTTTTTTTCTCATTCTCGGCCCCCCCCCCCCCCCCCCCCCCCCCCCCCCCCGGGCCCCCCCCCTCCCCCCCCCCCCCCCCCCCCCCCCCCCCCCCCCCCCCCCCCCCCCCCCCCCCCCCCCCCCATCCCCCCCCCCCCCCCCCCCCCCCCCCCCCACCACCTCTCTTCCTTATTCACCTTCTGCTCCTCCTCCTGTGCTTCCTCTCCTCCTTCTACTTGTGTTCGTCTTCTTTCTCCTCTTCTTTGCCCCCCTCATCTCTTTCCCCATTTTTCGTCTTCTTCTTCTGTTTCTTCTTCCCCTTCCTCTCCCCCTCTGTCCTCCTCCTCCTCTCCTCTTCAGCCCTGATGTGACCCTTTGCGGTCGGCCTGGGCTTTATGCCAACTTATCTTAATTTTCCTTTATTCTTCTTCTTCTCCTTCTTCTTCTCCTCCTCCTCTTCTACGTTTCTTCTTCCTGTTCTTTTTTATCTCCATAAAGAGTCATGGGAGCGCCGTTCTTCTTCTTAATTCTTCTTCTTCTTCTTCTTTCTCTTCTCCTCCTCCTCTCTTCTCCTCTTCTACTTTCTCTTTGTTCTGTCTTCATCTC
>CM031607.1:79948178-79953178 GCA_018398815.1 Conus ventricosus | reverse complement strand
ATAAGGACATTTTGAAAAATCCAGACACCAGCGAGAGATGAAAATCATCCGACAGAGGAATCTCAAGAGAGAAGAAACAAATGAAGCTGAGAACAAACGGCTAAAAAGACCCTGGAAATATCTGAAAGCACAACGCGGTGCCTCCAGCAAAACGGACTCGGCAAAAATGAGCAGGAGCAAAAAGAGGAAAAAAGAAGATTGCTTCTTCACAAACGCCTTCTAATAATTCTCCAGGAAACCATTCGAGCATTACAAATCAGGGATACTCACAGTGAACAAACAGACTCTCGAGCAATATCTCAGGTCAAAACATATTTCGACCCTCAATGCGAAGCATCACTCGAAATCTAGGGCTTGGGTTGGCCTATAGAGGTAGAGAAAACATTCAGTGACACGCCACCAACACTGGATGAGGAAAAGAACAATAGACAGACCCAAATATTCGCTTTGACCCAATGGAATACCACATCTACTGTGTAAGGAAAGATGGTATCAGGATGGAGAAACCTGAAGATCAGCAACCAATGTGTGATAGCTGATGGAGTGTACATTCCCAAAGAGCAAAACCAGAGTGACAGCTTCAGACCAATATCACTTTGGAGCGTTGAGGGAACATATTCTTCGGTGATGGCAACAGGATGATTAAATACGTCACAGAAAATGACTACTTGGATTTTGTCAGTCCAAAAAGTAGACACACTGGGAGTGTCTGGGTGTGTGGAGAAAACGGCTATGATGAGTGAAGCACTGGGAGTGTCTGGGTGTGTGGAGAAAACGGCTATGATGAGTGGACACACTGGGAGTGTCTGGGTGTGTGGAGAAAACGGCTATGATGAGTGGACACACTGGGAGTGTCTGGGTGTGTGGAGAAAACGGCTATGATGAGTGGACACACTGGGAGTGTCTGGGTGTGTGGAGAAAACGGCTATGATGAGTGAAGCACTGGGAGTGTCTGGGTGTGTGGAGAAAACGGCTATGATGAGTGGACACACTGGGAGTGTCTGGGTGTGTGGAGAAAACGGCTATGATGAGTGGACACACTGGGAGTGTCTGGGTGTGTGAGAAAACAGCTATGATGAGTGAAGCACTGGGAGTGTCTGAGTGTGTGGAGAAAACAGCTATGATGAGTGAAGCACTGGGAGTGTCTGGGTGTGTGGAGAAAACGGCTATGATGAGTGAAGCACTGGGAGTGTCTGGGTGTGTGGAGAAAACGGCTATGATGAGTGAAGCACTGGGAGTGTCTGGGTGTGTGGAGAAAACGGCTATGATGAGTGAAGCACTGGGAGTGTCTGGGTGTGTGGAGAAAACGGCTATGATGAGTGAAGCACTGGGAGTGTCTGGGTGTGTGGAGAAAAACGGCTATGATGAGTGAAGCACTGGGAGTGTCTGGGTGTGTGGAGAAAACGGCTATGATGAGTGAAGCACTGGGAGTGTCTGGGTGTGTGGAGAAAACGGCTATGATGAGTGAAGCACTGGGAGTGTCTGGGTGTGTGGAGAAAACGGCTATGATGAGTGAAGCACTGGGAGTGTCTGGGTGTGTGGAGAAAACGGCTATGATGAGTGAAGCACTGGGAGTGTCTGGGTGTGTGGAGAAACGGCTATGATGAGTGAAGCACTGGGAGTGTCTGGGTGTGTGGAGAAAACGGCTATGATGAGTGAAGCACTGGGAGTGTCTGGGTGTGTGGAGAAAACGGCTATGATGAGTGAAGCAATACAAAGCTAAGGCAGAGAAACAGAACCGCGGCGTGGTGTATGATTTATCAAAGGCACGCGGGTCAGTTCCATGCAAGATGGCGCTGTACTGTTGCCAAGCGAAGCTGAAGCTATATCTGAAATGATCATCCTTGATGTGTACAAAGCAAGATTACTAACCGTGTTTGAAGATTCCGGCGACAAGGTTGTGAGATCAATTCAGCCCAGGCTAAACGCTGGCAGAAATGGAAAGTTCAGGAGTAGCTGGCAGGGCAAAGGACAACGAGATCAGTAAAAGAACGGAGCATATGCAGACTGACTGACAGGGACTGGAGGTGACAGAAATGAAGTGGTGGTCAAAGGCAAAAGGGAAAGCAAAGAGAGACATATAATGCAGGAGTTGGAGAAAGAACAGGATGTCAAGAGAATCCAGAGGGCAGTCCAGCAAGGCCAACAGTGACAGTGGACGACATGCGAAAACGCAGTCCAAAGAAGACTCATCTGGAATGAAATAAGGCACACGGGACTTCTCAGGACTGGCGTGTCCCTCGGATCTGCATGTGACCTCCTGCCCTTGAATTCAAACCTGGTGACGTGAGGGAAATCAGATGGCCCTACATGTCCACTCTGTCAGGGCAAACAAAGAGTGGAACATGCTAATATTGAAGCTAATTCCTCAGTTCATACAAAGCTGCATGAACCCTGGGAAGGAACACATGGAGACACAATCAAGCACTTGAAGAGATCGGACTTGCGTTTAACAGTAGCAGAGGAAATACTGCGCCACCAACACCGACTCTCTACGCGGCAGAAGTTTACAAATCATGATGTGAAACAGGCATGACACCAAGAGCATGGAAGCGCGGTTTACTGAATGGATTGGATGACTGAGAGTGCATAGGATACCTTGCAGGATGAGAAAACCATCCAGAGATTAGGAATAGAGTTTGTTTAGAACTTACCGCCAATGACATTGACAAACAAAGCACAAGACAAGACACGATGCATTTCAACCACTTGGGTCTTCTTCAGGCGAAAAATAAATCACATTTAACATGTGGGACAGTACAAACAACGAAAAACGAAAAAAGAATGAAAAATGACTTATCCGTTCTTGTCCATGTGTTTGGTGGGCGGAAATGACATGCGGCAGGGGGATTATGGGAGAGGAAACGGAGGGGGGGGGGGGGGGGGGTTGCGTCAGGGGAGGTGTGTGTGTGTGTGATATGATAGGGTTGTGTGTCCAGTTTATTGGGATGGTGTGATATCTTTGTGATGGTTGTGGTAATGGTGGATTGATAATAATGGTAAGAGGAAAAAAAAAAAAAAAAAAAGGGGTGGGGGGGGGGGGGGGGATTTAAGGGGAAGGATAATACAAAACTAAGATTAAATAGATGGAGGGTTGCTGTAACTACTGTATGAAGTGAGTGAAGGGGATGTGGTGGTGGTGTATGTAAGTGTGTGTGTATGTGTGTGTGTATGTGTGTGTGTTGGTAGGGGATTTTGCCAACTGGTGTGGAAGAGGTGAGTATGTGTGTTTGGTTATTGTTGGATATTGATGCCTTGGGGGTGTAGTGTGCACACTACACCCCCAAGGCATCAATATCCAACAATAACCAAACACACATACTCACCTCTTCCACACCAGTTGGCAAAATCCCCTACCAACACACACACATACACACACACATACACACACACTTACATACACCACCACCACATCCCCTTCACTCACTTCATACAGTAGTTACAGCAACCTCCATCTATTTAATCTTAGTTTTGTATTATCCTTCCCCTTAAATCCCCCCCCCCCCACCCCCCCCCCCTTTTTTTTTTCCCTCTTACCATTATTATCAATCCACCATTACCACAACCATCACAAAGATATCACACCATCCCAATAAACTGGACACACAACCCTATCATATCACACACACACACCTCCCCTGACGCAACCCCCCCCCCCCCCCCCTCCGTTTCCTCTCCCATAATCCCCCTGGCCGCATGTCATTTCCGCCCACCAAACACATGGACAAGAACGGATAAGTCATTTTTCATTCTTTTTTCGTTTTTCGTTGTTTGTACTGTCCCACATGTTAAATGTGATTTATTTTTTCGCCTGAAGAAGACTCAAGTGGTTGAAATGCATCGTGTCTTGTCTTGTGCTTTGTTTGTCAATGTCATTGGCGGTAAGTTCTAAACAAACTCTATTCCTAATCTTGCTTCGTTCGCCGCCGTCAGTCACTCCATTTTGAAATCATCCAGAGATTGTCAAGAAGAACGGCATGAGAGCGGACATTGTACTCCACTCTGGTACACGACAACAGTTAATGCTGACAGAACTCACTGTTCCGTGTGAAAGCTTAAAGGAGCAAGTTCATATCTACAAGATTGAGAAATATGCCAGATGAGCCTGCAACTTGAGAGAATCTGGCTTCCAAACCAGAATTCTGCCGCAGTGGTTCGCGGTTTCTAGGCTCATCAACAACGATCTGAAGAAACAGCTCGGTCTTTCTGGAAACAAGAGGACCAGAACCCCATAGGCAATGGCAGAGGCAGCTGAAAAGAAATTCCAACTGGATCTGGTCGAGGTGGAATAAAAGCGAACTACGCATGGCTTAGCTTTCCTAACATAGGATAGAAGTCCCATAGCGGCGATACCCGTCTAAGGCCATCAGGAAGGGGTTGCTTTGAATTCGGGCAGCACCAGGAAAAAGTCTGATAGCAGAAGGGGTCTGGGAATCATGACCCGGATGTGGCCCGACCGCATTAGAGGGCAAAGAGTTCGGGTCGAAACACCTGCATAAAGTGGTGTTCTTTTCTCTGGACCTGCTGTCTGCCTGCCCCTAGAGTTTCTTCCTACAAAAGCGGCGCGAACATACAGACACACATAGAACACACAGACACACACACGCGCGCGCGCGCACGCGCGCACGCACGCACACACACACACACACACACACACACACACACACACACACACACACACACACACACACACACAACACTTCCTGCTTTCGCACGCACAACTACACGTCACATCCCACTGATGTTATCGCCTTGGTCTATCATGCCACTCCCCCACCTCCACCCCCACCCACACCCACCCACCCCCTCACACCCCCACCTCACACCCACCCATTCACACACCTTTTTTTTTTTTTTTTTTCTTCCCTTTAGTATGTTAGATTTTTCGAACTCCACAAGGTCACCCTGTGACGTCTAAAGACTTCAATGCGGTCACTAATCTAAGGAACTTTTTGACGCAGGTGCGGTGGACAGAGTAAGAACGGAGATCCCAGTGGCTA
>CM031607.1:79890566-79937149 GCA_018398815.1 Conus ventricosus | reverse complement strand
AACAATTCCACCACCCTAGATGGGTCAATCGTCATAGGCCTCGTAACAAACTCGTGACACTCGCTCTCTCTCTCTCTCTCTCTCTCTCTCTCACACACACACACACACACACAACACACACACACACACACACACACACACACACACACAACCGCATTCAAGTACATACTCTCTTTGTCTCATTCTTATCATGATTTTGCCGTATTAAATTGATATGTATTGTTTCATTATTTTTAGTCAGCTTTCCTGAGTTACATTGCACATATTATCATTCATGTGTTTGTCCTTAACATGATTTTTTCTATGAGTGGCTTCAGTTTTATTTGTTCAATGATTCTCTCCAGTTCTGTCTCTCCCTGTCTGTCTCTCTCTGTCTCTCTCTTCCCTCCCTCTCTTGTCTCTCATTTCTCTCTCTCTCTCTCTTTCACTGTCTGTCTGTCTGTTGTCTGTCTGTCTGTCTCTCTCTCTCTCTCTCTCTCTCTCTCTCTCTCTCTCTCTACGTGCGTGTGTGTGTTCCAAATTCTGTACGTACTTTGTCATATTCATTTTAATTTTTACTGTCGGTTTTTGTAATGCTGATTGATGCTGTTGAAGTAGATCTATACATAGTATGCTTTGTGTAGTAAGCTAAGTGGAGTGAAACAAGTTAGAGTATGATGAGACCTCTTTGGAATGCTCAAGGTAGGTTTCTACAACTTCCTTTTTTCTTTCTTTTTTTCTTACACGGTTGCCACACAGCTTGTATAATTATTGATAGGAATCGACAAAGTACTGTAACTTTAGTATAAATATTGAAAAAGATTGCATGATTGATAATAACCATAACAGAGAAATACAAAAATTTTTTGAAAAAGTAATAAAATAAAATTCTTTGACAGCAGCCATAGGGCTTACCCAGTTTTTTTTAATAAAAAGAAACCGTATTTCAAAGATCAAGAAACAAGTGTGGAATAAGGCACCCAACTTTCTTCAAAATTCTCTATATGTGTTGTTCAAAAAAGATACATATTTTCTGATTCCAATCTTTTTCTAAGAAATGTTATAAAACAACTGGACTTTTGGGGTGTATATTTTGCAATTTTGTCTTGTATAGATATAAAATTTAGCCAGAAGCAGAATAAAATCTAGAGGCTTGTCTGTTTTTAATATTTTGTTTTACTCCGAACAAAACTAATTCTTTATCAATTTGAAGGTAATAAACAATGTGGGACATTTTTCCTTAAGCAAATGTTAAAAACCGGGCCAAAATCTGTTGACAATGCACAATCATACAACATGTGGGGAAATGAAATTGCTCATCCATATTACAAAAGTTGCAATAGGGGAATCGGTAATTTTTAATCTGAACAAATATCTTGAGTGGGGAGTAGTCTATGTAATATTTCTGGTTTGAAACCATCTGAGCTGTCATCTTTGGTAGTTTTAAAAATAATGTGAAAAAATATGCTTCCAGCTCAGAGTTTCAAACAAGGTTTTTCCCATTTTTTGATGCTGTTGGAATAGCATCATTTCATTTAAATGGTCTGCACATGTTTATTGCCCTTATAAATAAAGGACCATGTCTTCGAGTCTAAAGTTTTGTTTGTTGGTTTTGAACTACATTTAACTTTTGACTATATGTTGGGGACTGCGTCGAAATACCTTCTTTACAATATAAAATTGGTTCTTATACCTGGGTACTTAAGCAGAAATTGGTTATATGTCATAAATTGACCATTATCATAATTATATTTTTTACATAGAAAATGTCATAGTCACCCCATTCTCGCACCCAAATACCTTCTTTCCCCGTTATAATATTAATTTTGTAATGAATACATTCAGACATGAATTCATGCACAAAAGATACACAAAATTTTGTACATGTTTTTTGTAATGTTTTTACAACATCCTTCCGGGAATGGGTTTCCAAACATTTTCAATAATAATATTAGCATATTCGGCCCCAAAATGTTTTAAATGTCCTAACCTAGGAAACTTTATTAAGGGTTAAAATCCTTCCACTCAGAATCAGAGTTCAGTCTCCTTAACCAAGATATCTTCATAGAAGGAAAAAAAGTTTAAACATTCAGCATCTTCAATTCCAACCTTCAAAGTATTTTTTTTCAACCACAGACCTTTTGATTTTGCCTTGTTTGCCGTTCCACAAAAACATGTACAGTTCTTTTTCTAAAGATTTCAAAAAAAAGTCTGGTGGGTCAGGCAATTAATTAATAAATAGATAATTTTTGAAAACATAAGGTTTTAATAACAGTTATTTTTCCATACGGAGTAATTGTTTTTTTTTCCAAGACGCTAAGACGCGTTGATTGAAAAAAGTTTGTCCTCGTTGTTTAGTTGTACAATAGTGTCAGTGTTGGTGGAAAATGTAATGCCTAAAACCTTAAAAGTGCCTGGGTCCAAACAAAATTCTTATCACGCATATATTGCATCCCAGACTTTTTTCTGCTACCTATCCAAACAACTTGGGTTTTGTCAAAATTTATTTTTAGGACCAGAAATATGTGCAAAATCTTGTAAGGGTATGTTACTGCTTCAATAAATGACTTTTCTGATCCATCAAGGCACAATGTTGTGTCATCAGCAAATTGGGATAGTAGTTTACGTTATTTTTAATTTAATTCCCTTTTAAATTTTTTCACATTACGGCGGATCATGAGGGGACAATATTTCCGCACAGATTAAATACAAATAAGGTGAGGCAGGATCCCCCTGTCTGACTCCTCTTTCTATTGAAAACCAAGGAGTGTTGGCATTGACGAGATACGGGTTTAGAAATTTGGTTATAAAAGTCATTATCCATTTTAATAATGTCTGGGCCAAATTTTAAAAAAATGTAAGCATTTTAGTAGAAAGGACCAAGACACACTGTAAAACGCCTTTTCAAACTTTACAAATTATAACATGCCGGGAAATTATTTTTATTTTCAGTGTACAACAATGTATCGTAGAGTAACCTGATATTTTCCCCAAATTAAAACGGCCCTTTAGGAAAACCTTTTTGGCTTTCATGAAAAAACACTTGGTAAACTCTCTTGAGACGGTTAGCAATACAAGCTGAAGCGATTTTGTATGTAGTATTCAAAAGGGAAATGGGGCCCCAGTTTTAATAAATCGTTTAGGTTTCCCTTCTTTAGGGATACATATTATTTTTCCCTTGCCGCTGGGTTTATTGACATTTGACCTTTGTCAAACTCTCGTTGATAGAACGCACAAGGAAAGACCCAAATTATAAAATAAAGAAAAATTTTAAAAAATTCAACATTTAAAGCCATCAGGTCCTGGACTTTTAAAATTTTTCATATTTTTCAAAGCACAAGCAGCTTCCTGAAATGTTATTAAGCCTTCGATAGATTCACTCCCCTTCATTGATGAACTGGTGCATCAGGGAGTTCATCAGTAATGTTAACATCTTTTTACTCTCTAAAAGCATATAAATTTTCATAGAAGCATTTTGTTTCATTAAGAACATTTTTTTGATCTGAAATTATTGTTCCTTTTCGAGAAAGGGTATAGACTTGTTAGGTAGTTACGGTTTTCAAGATTACAGAAATTTTACTAACTTTTCACCTGATGGATCCAGCGAAACCTCAAAACGCATTGCCATACCTTGAATCCTGTGATCTTTAATTTCCTGTAACTGTGTTTTTTAAGTTTTCTAAAACTGGAATATTTTCCCTCATGCAAATCACGTTCAAGATTACTTATTCTTTTTTAAAGGGTTTTGGTTCTTGCTGGGTTTCCTTTCTTTTTTTGTAAGTGCTTTTAAGATATTGTTTTCCCCCAAATTTCTAATAACAGGGTTTCAAAAAAAAGTTGATCATTGATTCAAAGGAGATGTTTTCGTTGGGAAATATTTTCAATGTTGTCTAAATTGTAAGGTAATAGTGCATACTGTTTTTTCACCTCATTGATGATTCTTTTTTTTTCTGTAAATATTTTTTGTCTTTAAGCAAACTATTATTAAATTTCCAGAAAGGCCTATCACGTTTAAGCTGCTCTTTTTTTTAAAAGTATAGTGACTAAAGATGATCTGATCTGTTTTCCCGGGTTAGTAAAAATGTTATTTGTTTCGACCAATAAATTTTCAGTAATTAGAAAATAATAAGTCTTCTTGTTTAAATAAATTTAAAATTTACGCAAGTATATGATCTTTTTTCAGGATACATTTCCTAAAACATCAAAAAGATTGAATTTTACCATCATGTCAATAATTCTTTTCGGGTCCTTTGGACGATTATTCACACTTGCATAATTTCTAACATCTATTTTCATGTCCAGGGCACAATTCAGTCACCAGTGATAATCACTTGTTCATTGGCAATGCGCTCAATTTGTTCGCAACACACCATCAAAAAAATTTCAGGTGTATCGTTATTACTTGGCCCTTTATAGGTTGACTAAGGGTAAGTTTTTTATTTAGAATTTCCAGCTTCTTTACAATATAAACCATGAGGACCTCTAATGACATCTAACAATTTATATTCAAAATTATTGCTAAAAAGAATGGAACCCTTTTTTATTTGTCTCAGAACCACAGAGCCAGACATTATAACCCCAACTTGCTCTTATGAAGTTTTTGATTCTGTTTTCAAATGTGTCTTTGAAGACAATATATGTTGGCTTCTCTTTTCCTAAGGAAATCAAATAACCCTTCCCTCTTATTGGAGTTGTTTAAGCCGTTACAGTTAAATGAGCATATTTTAAGGAGTTTTTCACCGCCATTTGGTAAGTTTGAAAGAGAAGAAGGAGTGGTATAAACAAAGTACAAAAATATCTTATTCCACAACATATAGTAAAATCAAATGATAAGCACTTTTCTGTTTCTGTCTCCACATACTATAAAAAAAGAACAACAGTACTCACTCAATCCAGAATCCCCCAAATTTAAAAGATAAACCCCGTCTTTGGAAACTAGTATCATAAGGACAATTTGAAAAATCCAAACCTGACCTAATTTCAATGTTACACACTTCATCCACATGCACAAAATGTAAGTTTGCTGTATAAAGCACACACAAACAACAAAACAAGACAGGACACAAAATGTAGAGTTTACAACTAAAAAAAGGTTTCATCTGTAGGTCCATTGCCCACTCCACATCAACTTGCTTTAACAAGCATATTTGCTATACACAGTGCAAAAAGAATACATAAAGAAAAAGTATACAGGGCCCCCAGTCGTATGGCCTAATCCCTTAGCGGCCAACATGGACATATATCACGTGACAAAAAACAAAAACCCCACGTGCTTCCGACAGTTTAAGACCAAAAAAAACAGCCGGGTAGTTATTTGATTATCAAAGAAAACAACGTCGCCATTATGTAGAAGGATAACAAATTCAAAAAACGAAAGATCCACTGGTTCTCCATCCGCTTATACACGGGGTGTTAGAATTGCCTTGACCAAAACATTTTTACCAATGAAATAGCTGAAAAGGGTAAAATTTTTAAAATTTTGGAACAAGGGGGACAATCTCAAAATCCCCCTAACAGGAAGGTTATATAGCGAAACTTTTAAGACATAAAACGAAGGGGGGAAAAAAACAATTTTTTTTTTTTTTAATGACCTTCTGTAACAGACAACACATCATCGTATCCCTCAACACAATTGTCTCAGGTCGGCTAGAGACTTCACAAATCCCTATTTCCGCTAACTGTCCTTCACAAAAATGTTCCCGTTCTTTTACCCGGCTTGTTGACAGAGAGTGTTTTCGTTCTTTACTGAACACAACAATGTGTAGGCTCTGGGGGTTAAGTCCTGACTAAAGTGATCCCCGTGCCCTTTAGAGTGCGTTTGAGCGTACAACACGCTGTCTCGGGAAAGCGCCCCGACACGAACCTGACAATGATGCCCCGTCAGTGGCCTATCCCTGGAGACGCTAGAATCATCAGACCGGGCGTACCTGCTTAGTGCCCCCCGATGTATGCCTCAATTTTCGCCCTTTTTTACTGGGATTCTGAGTTTGTGTTGAAAAGAGCAAGCCTTTCTCTCGCATGGTCGGGGTGTTTTCTGGTTCGGCGTTTTGCTCTTCCTTGATGCCATATATACGCAAGTTTTTCTGCGTACATATGCGGACAGGTCTTCGACACGACTGTCAGCAAGTTCCGCTCGATGCTTGGCTTCGGCGATTTGCGTTTTCAGCTGGTCCTTCTCTTCCTCGTATCAGCCACCCCTTTTTCAGTCTGTCGTTGTCACTGCATGTTAAAAAAGGGTTGCCTTCAAAATTTGTCCACATTTGTGTCAATTTTTAGATTTCTGCATCCATTGGCACACCAACTTGGATCATCAGCTGTTCATGGTAATTCGCTTAGGCCTAGTTGCTGTTTTGATGGAGACAAGTCAGGGGAGAAACAAGTGGTAGTCTGTGAAAGGGTGCTGTTGGGCGTTCGTCCCCTTTTCCGCCATCGTATCTCTCGGGCTGGTAAACAAATCGAGACAGTTTCTCCTTGAATTTGGGCATGGGGTGCTGGTGGCTAGGGTTCTTCTGCTTCTTTGGGGTCACTTTACTTCAGTATCTTCAATATTCTTTGTCACTGAAGTGTCAGACGAGCTGGAACTAGTGTTGGATCCTGTTTTGCGTTGTTTTCTTTTCCAGTTCGCCATTACCGCCACCCATAAATTTAAAAGTAAGAGTTCCACTTTTCCTTTTCACGGGGCCGTTGATGCATGAAAAAAGTAATCCAAAACTCGTGTGAGGTAGGCAACAGGTGCTCGGTCAACTTAGCTGCATTTTGAGGCTTGATCGGATGTTAATTAACATAAAAGAGTTAATTAATGTTGCAGCTCTCGAAAGCGTGACTCCACAGCACATTTTTTTAGTGGATGTGAAAGACTTTGACTTTCATTTTGTTTTCGTTTGAAGAAAATGTCAACTGTGGAAGCTCTAATCATTACAATCTTCATCTTCATCATCACTGCAGGCAAGAGATTTCCTGCTGCCCACTGGTCACTTACGCAGCAGTATGTGCGCTCAGTGGAGTAGGGGTGTATGGGGGCCATCATTTTGGGTGTCTTGCTGTGGAAATACTCCTCGTCACTTCATCCTCATCTTCATCTGAAGCAAGACGTTCTACCGCCAGTTAGTCTTAATGTATGGCATCTTCTTTTGTCCTTGCCTTTCCACTGGTGCAGCAGGATTGGGGTGACATCGCTGGCCGGCAGATGGGGGAGGCAAATGAAATGAAGGACTGCCCTGGGCTGCATTGGATTCATGAGGGACTGTTAAAGGTTTAAGCACCAAGCCACGGGACAGTTCGGTCCTTCCTCTCGGTGCCTTTGTTCTGAGTGTTTCCCGATCTTCTTCGTGGTTTCGGCAATCACTATGTCTTCCTGCTGTCCTGTAGTTCACCACACACTCTTGGCCCTTTTCCCCACCACTCCCCCTGGCCTGTCCTGCTTGTCTTGTACGGCCTCTGCACAGTGACAGCATGACGGCGGGGGCCCCGGATTCCCGAAGACGGGAATCCCCATGTACTCTCTCAGACGAGTCTCCGTCTTTATCTGATGAAGTGCCGGGGGGGGGGGCTGAAATTTGTTGACTGGAACGCTGTGAACTGGAAACTGGTAAAGATGTGATCCTTTCCCGCTGCTTGTTGGAAGCTGGAGGATGGTTTGGAATGAGGTTGTCTTGCAGGGCTTCTGATTTATGCTTGTTTTTTCTGAGGGATATCCTCCCCTTGCGTTGACTATGTGCCTGAGAGTCTGCAAAATTACAAATCAAAGAAATAAGTAAACAAAGACATGTATGGAAAATAACCAGAATGAATTAATCCATGGATAAAATGGGCAAATCAAATTCATATTTATTAAATAGAAGTCAATATCTATAAATCAATGTGTCCTTGCTCCCTGTTCCAGTGACAGATCCACTTCACCCTGCATCAAAATGTCTCTGTAAATATGCTGTCCTGCTCTGATTCTTAGATAAAAGTAGACGTGGCACAAACTGATCTCCTGCTTTCTCACATCATAATCTTTTGTTCAAATTCTCTCTCCACAATCCATTTTTCCTGCCATTTCTCTGCATACTAGCCAGTTTTGAGCATTTGGGGTGTGTTAGAAAAAAGAAAAAAAGAAAGTCGGCAAAAAAACAAAAGGGCGCCAACGAAGCAAACTTTCTTAGTATTTCAGCCCTTTTAAGCTCAAGTTCTTTCCTTTCAGTTTTCACTTTCAATTTGTGCATATAATTACTCTCCAAATATTGTATGGTGCGTGATCACACGGTAAAAGTACACCAAACATGTTTAGCTAACTAAGTGGAGCGATAAGTTGAAACTTCAGTCATGGCAGCCACAGAGTTTCTGATACCTCCTGATAATTATGGGGTCCACATACAACTGAGATACCCAGACAGCCAAAATCAAGGCTGTTGAAAACAAAAATGTGCTTACAATAAGCACAGCAGTGTTCTGTTTTTAAGGCTTACAGGTACCTATGAAGCATGATTTAGTTTGATTGGACAGAAGGTTCAAACGAGGGAAAAAAATGTATCAACAGCATAATCTTAACTTGAACACTGTTACTGCATGGGCAAGGTATCTGGTTTTCATTCTTAAAAATTTCCAAGTCAGTGTTTTAACATCCCTAAAAGTTAACCCCCAAAAGTGAAGCAATCCTTCAAACATTAATGAAATGAGAAGCCTGTAACGCTGACACGACAAGACAATATTGTCTTTATTGTATTGTCTTGGGTCTGGCTGGCCCAGAGGGAAAAAGCAATATTCTCTTGATCCCTAGGTTTTGGGTTTAGTCCAACTGGACAGCCAAGTGAAAAGGAAATGGTACTTCAGCCTCAACAGATGCAGGGCACCAACATGCTCCCATTCCATTTATTCCCATCCTTCAAAGAACAGAACCCTATTGTCTGAAAATAGAATGATGACCATAAAAAAAAAACAATAATGATAAAAATTTAAAAAAACCTTTCTGTGGGTTGGCCAGACCCTGGGCAATTCTTGGATGCAATGGTTATTTTGCTACTCATATTAAGACCAAATTTAATATGGTCATACCACTATTTATTTGGACACATTACAATATGACAAATAAAATTGAACCAAAAATGAACAAAGAAAATCAGAGCAAATCACGTTTAAGTAAAAAAACAACGTTGCTCCACAGAAAAAATTTTCGGCAACATTCAGATGAGAATTTTTTACCAGGGCCCAAACACAGCGGCACACTCTAAGAGCGGCTTCAAGATATCAAAAACATAAACGTTTGAGAGAATGAAACGTTTGCTTCAAAAGGAGAAAAGAATGCATGCATACATATGCAAGGACAGACACATAATGAATTAAAGTTTTGGGTACATCCGTTTTTGGGCAGAAAAGCAACAGATGAATATAAAACATTCCACCCGTTATTCTAAATTCAGTTGAACACGTGTTCACACATGCAAGATGACAACAAAAACAACAAAAAAAAGGGGGGGGGGGGGGGGGGAAATGGGGGGGCAGGGGCCTTAACATCATGGGATTTTCAAGTTCGTATTGTGTTGACAAAAGGCAACTTTAATCCACTGTCATCCATTATTTACAAAAGGCCTAAACACACACTCTGCCTTATTATCTATTGTTTCACACACACACACTTGTAAGCAAAGCATGCGCGTGGACGCACACACACAACACACACACACACATAAAAAAGACTCACAGAAACACAAAATGAATACTTTCACATACACACACGCCCCCCCCCCCCTTTCATAACCACAAATACAAAAAGGTTTCATGCACACATAAATACAAGCACACATATGCAGTCACTACGCACTCACCATCACTCATTCAAACACCACAACGCGCGCACACACACACACACACACACACACACACACACACACACACACATACAAAAATCTGTCACACACAAATGCACACACACTGCAAAGCACAAACAACACAATAAGACAAGCATACACTACACATATTTCATCTTCCAACAAGATTTTTTTGAAAAGCATGATCATCGTTTCAAAATTACTGAGGTGTTGAAGTATATTGTTAAAGTTGTAAAGGGACATAAAATAAAAATTGAATCATCGGTTTGTTTAAAATAAACAGGCACTTGATTTTGCTGTAAAAAAATTGAAAAGTATTGTTTCATTTTTTTTTTTAAGTCAGCTTTCCTGAGTTACATTGCACATATTTTTTTTTTTCAGTGTTTCCCTTTAAAACATGATTTTTTCTATGAGTTGGCTTCGGGTTTTTTATTTTTCAATGATTCTCTCCAGTTCGTTCCCCCTGTCTGTTTTCCTTTTCTGTCCTCTCTTCCCTCCCTCTCTCGGTCTCTCATTCTCTCTCTCTTCTCTCCTTTCACTGTCTGTCTGTCTTTTCCGCCCGGTCTGTCGTCTCCTCCTTCTCTCTTCTTTTTCCTCTCTCTCTCCTCTCAAAGTGCGTGTGTTTTTCCCAAAATTCTTTTAGTATTTTGCCCATTTTAAATTTTAATTTTTACTGTGGGTTTTTGTACATGCGGGATTGATGCTTTTTGAAGTAGATCTATAAAGTTTTTGCTTTGGTAGAAAGCAAAGTGGAGTGAAACAATTTAGAGTATGAGAAAACCTTTCTTTGGAATGCTAAGGTAGGTTTCTAAAAACTTCCTTTTTTCTTTCTTTTTTTCTTACAGGGCTTCCACACACAGTTTTGTAAAAATTTTGGATGGGAATGGGGGAACAAAGTTGTAACTTTAGTAAAAAATATTAAAAACCCAGATTGAAAGATTGATAAAAACCCAAATAACAGAAAAATAAAAAAAATTTTTTGAAAAGTAATAAAAAAAAAATTTTTTGACAGCAGCCATGGGGCCCTTATCCAGTTTTTTTTAAAAAAAAAAAAACCGTTTTTCAAAAAATCAAGAAACAAGTGGGGAAATAAGGCAGCAACTTTCTTCAAAATTTCTATATTTGTGTTTTAAAAAAAATTTTCATATTTTTCTGTTCCAATCTTTTTTCTAAAAAATTTGTTATAAAAACTGGAAAATTTGGGTGAAATTTTTTTTGAAATTTTGTTTTGTATAATATAAAATTTAGCCAGAAGCAGAATAAAACCCTAGAGGCTTTTTCTGTTGTAAATTTTGTTTTACCCCGAACAAAATTTTTTTTCTTTATAAATTTTGGGAAGGAAATAAACAATGGGGACTTTTTCCTTAACCAAATGTTAAAAAACCGGGGCCCCAAAATCTGTTGAAAATTGCACAATCATACAAAATTGGGGAATGAAATTGCTCATCCATATTACAAAAGTTAAAATAGGGGAATCGGAAATTTTTTTCCCTTAACAAATTCTCGGAGTGGGGGAGTGTCTATGTAATATTTCTGGTTTAAAACCCAAATTGAGTTTTCATTTTGGGTTTAGTTTTAAAAATAATGGGGAAAAATAATGCTTCCAGCTCAGAGTTTCAAAAAAAGGTTTTTTCCCAATTTTTTGACTGCTGTTGGAAAAGCTCTTTTCCCTTTTAAAATGGTCTGAAACATTTTATTGCCCTTATAAAAAAGGCCCATGTCATCGGGGTCTAAAGTTTTGTTCTTTTTGGTTTTGAATTTAAAATTTAAAATTTTTGACTATATGTTCGGCCTGGGGCGAAAAAAACCTTCTTTACAAATAAAATTGGTTTTTAAACCGGGGTTTCAAAAAGCAAAATTTGGTTATATTCAAAAAAAGGACCATTTTTCATAATTATATTTTTTACATAAAAATTTGTCATAGTCAAAACCATTCTCGCACCCAAACTCCCCATCTTCCCCCTTTTTAAAATATTAATGTTGTAATGAATACTTTCGACATAAAATTTTTGCACAAAAAAGGATACACAATTTTTTGTACATGGTTTTTTTTTAATTTTTTTTAAACAACATCCTTCCAAAATTTGGGTTTTTCCAAATCATTTTCAATAATAATATTAGCATATTCGGCCCAAAATGTTTTAAATGTCCAAACCTGGGAAAACTTTTTTGGGGTTTAAAATTTCCTTTTCCCCCAAAGAATCAGAGTTAAAGTCTCCTTAACCCAAAGTTATTTTCATAAGGAAAAAAAAAATTTTCCCAACCTTTTCGCATCTTAAATTTCCACCTTCAAAGTACTTTTTTTTCCAACCACAGACCTTTTGATTTTCCCTTTTTTTGCCTTTCCAAACAAAAACATTCAGTTCTTTTCAAAAGATTTAAAAAAAAAGTCGGTGGGCCGGGAAAAATTTAAATTAAATTAAATAGATAATTTTTAAAAAACCCCAAAGGGTTTTTAAATAACAGTTATTTTTCCAAAACGGGTAATTTTGTTTTTTTTTTCCAAGCGCTAAGACGCGTCGATTGAAAAAAGTTTGTCCCTTTGTTTATTTTGTACAATAGTGTCAGTTTTGGGGGGAAAAATGAAAATCCTTTAAAACCTTAAAAGTGCCTGGGTCCCAAAAAAAAATTTTTATCCGCATATATTGCATGCCAGACTTTTTTCTGCTCCCTATCCAAAACTATTGGGTTTTTTCAAAATTTATTTTTGGGCCAAAAAAATTTATGTGCAAATCTTGAAAGGGGTTAGTACTGCTTAATAAATGATTTTTCTGATCCATAAAGGGCCCAAATTTGTGTCATCACAAATTGGGATGGGAATTTTACGTTATTTTTAATTTATTTTCCTTTTAATTTTTAAATTAAGGCGGTATGAGAGACAATTTTCCGCACAAAATTAAAATTACAAATAAGGGGGAGGCAGGACCCCCTTTTCTGAACTCCTCTTTCTTTTGAAAACCAAGGATTTTTTGGGGCCTTTGGGCCCGAGATCCCAGGTAAAAATTTTGGGTTTTTAAAAAGTCTTTATCCTTTTTAAAAATGTTGGGAAAAATTTAAAAAAAAATGTAAGCTTTTGTAAAAAAGGACCAAAAACACACTGTAAAACCCCTTTTTTTCAAATCTAAAATTTAAAAATCATCCTGGAATATTTTTTTTTTCAGTTTTACAACAATGTATGTAGGGGAACCTGATATTTTCCCCAAATAAAACGGCCCTTTAGAAAACCTTTTTGGCTTTCTTGAAAAAACACTTGGTAAAACCTTTGGCGGTTGCAATACAAGCTGAAAGGGGTTTTGTATTTAGTATTAAAAAAGGGAAAAGGGGGCCCCGTTTTAAAAAATTCGTTTATTTTCCCCTTTCTTTGGGATACATATTATTTTTCCCTTGCCGTTTGGGGTTTTTAAAATTTCCCTTTTGTAAAACCTCGTTGATGGGAACCAAAAGGAAAGACCCAATTTATCAATAAAGAAAAATTTTAAAAAATTCAACATTTAAACCCAACCCGGCCCGGATTTTTTAAAAAATTTTTCATTTTTTTTTCAAAGAAACAAGCGTTTCCCTAAAAATGTTATTAAGCCTTCGATAGATTCACTCTCCTCTTTGATAAAAAGGGTTCATCAGGGAGTTCACCAGTAATTTTAACATGTTTACCTCTCTAAAGAAATATAAATTTTCATAGAAGCATTTTGTTTCATTAAAACTTTTTTTTGTCTGAAATTTATTTTTCCCTTTTCGGGGGAAAGGGTATAGACTTGTCTAGGTATTTGGGTTTTTCAAGATTACAGAAATTTTTACAAACCCCTTTCCCCTGTTACCCAGCAAAACCCTCGAAAAAAATTGCCTTTTCCTTGAATCCTTTGATTTTTAAATTTCCGGGTAACTGTTTTTTTTAAGTTTTCTAAAACTGGAAAAATTTCCTCTTTGAAAATCACTTTCAAGTTTCTTTTCTTTTTTCAAGGTTGAGTTCTTGCGGGTTTTTCCCTTTTTTTTTTTTGTAAGTTTTTAAAAAAGATATTTTTTTTCCCCCCAAATTTTCTAATAACGGGGGTTTCAAAAAAAAGTTGATCATTGACTCAAAGGAGATTTTTTTTCTTTTGGAATTTTTCAATGTTGTCTAAATTGTAAGGTAATAGTGCATATGTTTTTTCACCTCTTTGTTGATTTTTTTTTATTTCTGAAATATTTTTTTTTGTTTTTAAAGCAAACTAAATTTAAAATTTTCCAGAAAGGCCTATCACGTTTAACCCTGCTTTTTTTTTTAAAAGTATGGGAACAAAAGAATGATCGGATCTTTTTCCCCGGGGTTTTGTAAAAATTTTTATTTGTTTCGCCCAATAATTCTTCATTTAATTAGAAAATAATCAAGTTTTCCCTTTTTTAAAATAAAATTAAAATTTTCCCCAAGTATATGATTTTTTCAGGATAAAAATTTCCCTAAAAACTTAAAAAAAGATTAAATTTTTACCATCTTGTATAAATTTTTTTTCTGGCCCTTTGGACGTTTTATTCCCCCTTCTTAATTTTTTTAAATCTTTTTTCATGTCCGGGGAAAATTTCCCAGTCACCAGTGAAAAAATCACATGTTTTTGGGCCCAAGCTAAATTTTTGTTCGCAAAACACCATCAAAAAATTCAGGTGAAATCGTTATTATTTGGGGCCCATATGGGTTTGACAAAAGGTAATTTTTAAAAATTTTTGGGAATTTCCAGCTTCATTAAAAATATAAAACCCATGAGGACCTTAATGACATCTAAAAATTTTAAAATTTTCCCCAAAAATTTTTTGCTAAAAAGAATGGAAACCCCCCGTTTTTTTTTTGTCTCAAAACCCACGGGGGCCGACATTAAACCCCCAACTTCTTTTATAAATTTTTCTGATTTTTTTTCAAATGTGTCTCTTGAAGAAAATTATATTTTGGTTTTCTCTTTTTTCCTAAGGAAAAAAAAATACATTTTCCTCTTTTTGGGGAATTGTTTTAAGCCGTTACGTTAAATGACATTTTTTAAAAGGATTTATAAAACCCCGCCTTTTGGGGAAAAGTTTGAAAGAGAAGAAGGAGGGGTAAAACAAAAAGTACAAAAATATCTTTTTCCCCACAAATATAGTAAAATCAAAAAATAAGCACTTTTTCTTTTTTCTGTCCCCACATACTTTTAAAAAAAAGAAAAACAAACCTAAATCAATCCAGAAATCCCCCAAATTTAAAAGATAAACCCTTCTTAGGAAAAAACTAGTACATAAGGACAATTTGAAAAACCCAAAACCTGACCAAATTTTCAATGTTCACCCTTTTCATCCAATGAAACACAGTAATTTTGGGCTGAAACAGCACACACAAACAAAAAAACAAACGGCACACAACATGTAGATTTTTACAACAAAAAAAAAGGTTCATCTGTGGGTTTCTTTCCCCCCCAACTCCACATAAACTTTGCTTTAAAAAAACATATTTGCTATACACAGTGCAAAAAAAATACATAAAGAAAAAGTATACAGGCCCACTTCAAAAGGCCCTTTAATCCGTTACCCCCCCAACATGGACTTTAAAACACTGAAAAAAACAAAAACCCCCGTGCTTTCCGACAGAAAGGGCCCAAAAAAAGACCCCGGGGTTTAAATTTGATTATAAAAAAAACAACGTGGGCCATTATGTAGCAAGGATAAAAAATTTTAAAAAAACGAAAGATCCACGGGTTTTCCTCATCCCCTTACACAGGGGCTTTAGAATTCCCTTGAAAAAAAAAAATTCCCCAAAATTAAAATAAAAAAAACCCAATTTTGGCCCGGGGGAAATTAAAACCCTTAAAAGGGTTTAAAAAAAATTTTTAAAAGGAAAAACAAGGGGGGGAAATTTAAAAAATTTTTTTTCCCTTTTTTAAAAACAAAATTTTATATAACAAAATTTCCTTTTAAGACTTCACAAGGGGGGTTCTTTTTTTTTGGGGGGGGGGGGGGGGGGGGGGGGGGGGGGGTTGGGGGGGGGGGAAAAAATCCCTTTCCCCCCGCTAACTGTCCCCACAAAAATTTTTCCCGTTCTTTGACCGGCTTGTTGCCCAGAGAGTGTTTTCGTTTTTCCCTGAACACAACAATTTTTAAAGGCTGGGGGGGGGTTTAAGGGCCCTTTGACTAAAGTGATCCTCGTGCCCTTTTGAGTGCTCGAGCGAACAACCCCTTTGTCTGGGAATGCCCCGCGAAAAAAAACCTGACAATGATGCCCCGCCCGGGTTGGCCCCAAACCCTGGAGCGTTTAGAATCATCAGACCGACGTCCCATCTTAGTCCCCACCCGATTTTACTCCCCCTTTTATCCCCCTTTTTTTCGGGGGGTTTCCTGATTTGCCCTTTAAAAAAAAGGGGAAAGCATTTTCCCCTCCCACTGGTGGGGGGTTTTTTCTCGGGTTCCGGCTTCTGTTTCTTCCTTGATGCCTTATATACGCAATTTTTTTCTGCGTACTTTATGGGGGACAGGTTTTTTCGACACGACTGTCAAATTTCCGCTCGTTGCTTGGCTTGGGGCGTTTGCGTTTTCAGCTGGTCCTCTCTCTTCCTTTTTCAGCCCTCTTTTCTCAGTCGTCGTTGCCCAAACCTGCATCGAAAAAAGGGTTTTGCCTTCAATTCGTCCACCATTTGTTTTCAATTTTGAGTTTTCCCTGCTCCATTGGCACCCAATTTGGGATCTTTCAGCTTTTTCATTGGTAATCTCGTTTTGGCCCTATTTTGCTTTTTTGATGGAAAAAGGGCCCAGGGGGAAAAACGTGGTAGTCTGCTGAAGCTGCTGTTGGGCGTTCGCCCCCCTTTTTCCGCCATCGTATCTCTCCGGAAAACCCAAATCGAGACTTTTTTCCCTTAAATTGGCCCTGGGGTGCTGGTGGCTAGGGTCTTCTGTTTCCTTTGGGGGTTAAAACTTTACTTCAGTATCTTCAATTTTCTTTTTTCACTGAATTGTCAGAGACCCGGGAAAAACCAGTGTTGGATCCTTTTTTGGGCGTTGTTTTTTTTTCCCGGTTTTCCCGCCATTACCGAAACCCCATAACTTTCAAGAGAAAAAGGATTTCCAAAATTTTTCCTTTTCACGGGGCCTTTGATGAAGGAAAAAAGAAACCCAAAAACCCGTGGGGGTTTGGGCAACGGGTCCCTCGGCAACTTAGCTGCATTTTGAGGCTTGATCGGATGTTAATTAACATAAAAGATTTTAAATTAATTTTAAAAAGCCCGAAAGCGTGACCCCCACAGCACATTTTTTTATGGATGGGGAAAGACTTTGATTTTTCATTTTGTTTTCGCTTTGAAGAAAATGCCCAACCCTGGGGGGGGAAATTTTTACATCTTTTCAACTTAAATCTTCATAATCACTGCAGGCAAAGTTTTCCCTGCTGCCTATTTTTTAAATTACGGCAGCGGGTATTTGCGCTCGGGTGGAGAAGAGTTTTTGGGGGGCCATTTTTGGGTGTCGGGTTGGAAATACTCCTCGTCACTCTCACCCCTCATTTTCATCGGGAAAGCAAGACGTTCTCCCCGCCAGTTATTTCTTAATGTATGGCATCTTTTTTTTGCCCTTGTTTTTCCCCACTGGTGAAAGCAAAATCGGGGGTGACATCGTCCCCCCGGCAGGGGGGGGAAGGCAAATAAAATTAAAGGGAAACCCCAGGGCCTGCTTTGGGGTTTTCTTGAGGGACTTTTTTAAAAGGTTTAAGCCCCAAAGCCAGGGAAAAAACACGTTCGGTCTCCCCCCTCCTGGGGCCCTTTTGTTCGGGTTTTTCCAGATTTTCCCTTCGCGGTTTCGGCAATCATATGCCCCTTCCCCACTGTTTGTCCGTATTAAACCCACACCCCTTTTGGGCCCCTTTTCCAAACCACTCCTCTGGGCCGGGCCTGCTTGTCTTGTACGGCCTCTGCACAGGGGGCCCAGATGCCCCGGGGGGGCCCGGGTTTCCCAGAAGACGGGAAACCCAAAAGTACCTCCCCAGACATTCTCCTTTCTTTATCTATGAAGTGCCGGGGGGGGGGGCTAAAATTTTTGTTGACGGGAAAACGCTGTGAACTGGAAACTGGTAAAGGATGTATCCTTTCTCCCGTTTGCTTTTTGGGAAGCTGGGGGGGTTGGTTTTGGAATGAGGTTGTCTTGCGGGCTTCGGGGATCATGCTTTTTTTTTTCTGGGGGTTTTTCCTCCCCTTGCGTTAAAACTATGTGCCTGGGGGTCGGAAAAATTTACAAATCAAAAAAAAGGTAAAAAAAGGACATGTAGGGAAAAAAAAACCCCCCAAGAATAAATTTAATTTCCATGGTTAAAATGGGCAAATCAAATTCATATTTATTAAAAAAAAGTCAATATCTAAAACCAATGTGTCCTTGCTCCCTTTTCCCAAGTGACAGATCCCACTTCCCCTGACATAAAACTGTCTCCTTTTTAAAAAAGCTGTCCTCCCCTGATTTGGGATAAAAAGTAAAACGGGGGCACATTGATCCCCTTTGCTTTCTCACACCCAAAATTTATGTTAAAATTTTCTCCCCTCCACAATCCTTTTTTCCTCCCTTTTCCTTGAAAATAAGCCAGTTATGAGCATGGAGTGTGTTAGAAAAAAAAGAAAAAAAGAAAGTGGGGCCAAAAATTAACAGGGCTGCCAACGAACCCAAACTTTTTTAGTTTTTCGGGCCTTTGAAGCTCAATTTTTTTCCTTTCAGTTTTTTTCAATTTGGCATATAATTACTCTCCAAAATATTGTATGGTCGTGTCACAACGGTAAAAGTACCCCAAAGCAGGTTTTGGGCTAACTAAAGGGGAGCAGAAAAATTTTTGAAGCTTCATCAGGGCAGCCCAGAGTTTTTGAAAACCTCCTGATAATTAGGGTGCCCAAAATACAACGAGATACCTAGCAGCCAATCAAGGCGGGTTGAAAAAAAAACTGTGCTTCCCAATAAGCACAGCAGTGTTCTTTTTTAAAAGGCTTACGGGTACCTATGAAGCATGTTTTTATTTTTTTTGTTTGGGCAGAAGGTTAAAATCGGGGAAAAAGAGTATCAACGCATAATCTTAACTTGAACACTGTTCCTGCAGGGCAAGGTATCGGGTTTTCATTCTTAAAATTTCCAAGTCAGGTTATAACATCCCCAAAAATTTTAACCCCCCAAAGTAAAGCAATCCTTCAAACATTAATAAAATGAAAACCCCTGTAACGCTGACACGACATGAAAAATATTGCTTTTTTGTATTTTCTTGGGTCGGGGCGGGCCCAGAGGGAAGAAGAAATTATTCTCTTGATCCCTAGGGGGGGGGGGTTCAGTCCACCTGGGGACAAAAAAGTGAAGGGGGGGGAAAAAAATGGCACTTCAGCCTAAACAGAGGCGGGACCCCAAACCCATGTCCCTTCCATTTCTTTCCCCTTTCCTTCAAAGAACAGAACCCTATTGCCCTGAAAAAAAACCATAAACCATAAAAAAAAAAAAAATAATGAAAAAAAATAAAAAAAACCTTTCCCTTGGGTTGGCCAGCCCCGGGACAATTCGGGATGCAATGGTTATTTTGCTACTAATATTAAGCCCAAAAATTTAATAGGGGCCCATACCAACTATCATTTGGGACACATTAAAATTTAGACAAATAAAATTAAAAAAAAAAATGAAAAAGGGAAAATCGGGAAGCAAACCCAGGGTTTTAAGAAAAAAAACAACGTTGCTCCACAAAAAAAAAAATTTTGGGCAAAAATAAATTGAAAATTTTTTACACGGCAAGAAACAGGGGGGCACACTCTAAGAGCGGTTTCCCCAAAGATATAAAAAACATAAACTTTTGAGAAACTGAAACTTTTGCTTCAAAAGGAAAAAAAGAAGGGCTGCTTTCATATGAAAGGGACAGACACATAATGAATTAAAGTTTCTGGGTACATCCGTTTTTGGGGCAAAAAAGGGGCAACAAAATGAATAAAAAAACATTCCCCCCGTTATTCAAAAATTCGGGTTGGGAAAAACGTTTTCACACAGCAAGAGGGACAACAACAACAAAAAAAAAAAAGGGGGGGGGGGGGGGGGGAAATGGGGGGGGCGGGGGCCCTTTAAAACCATCATGGGATTTTTCAATTCAGTATGTTTTTAAAAACCGGCAAACTTTTAATCCACTGTCATCCATTATTTCCCAAAAGGCCTAAACACAAAATCGCCTTATTATCTATTGTTTCCCCACACACAAAATTGTAAGAAAAAGCATGCGCCGTGGCGCACACACACACCACACACACACCAAAAACCCAAGACTCACAGAAACACAAGCTTTCATACTTACACATACACACACCCCCCCCCCCCCCCCTTTCCCATACACCACAAATAAAAAAGCTTACAGGGAAAAACAAAAATAACAAGCACACAAATGCAGCCCACTTCGCATTTCCCCCCCTCACTCATTCAAACACCCCACACCGCGCAAAACACACACAAAACACACACACACACACACACACACCCACAAAATACAAACTCGGGTCAAAACACAAATCCCACACAACTGCAAAAGCACAAACAACACAATAAGAAAAAGCATACACTACACATATTTCATCACTTCCCAACAAGATTTTTTTTAAAAAGCGGGGGAAACCAATGAACCATCTCGTTTTAAAAAAATTACTAAAGTGTAGTATGAAGAAATTTGTTATTTCACATAGACTTTAAAAGTAATAAAAGAAAAAAGGGCATTTTATTTTGAAGTAAACTTTTCCGTTTAAAAAATAAAAACATTTTCCATTGAGTGTATCATTCATTTCAAAAAACATGCGACCACACACACCAAAACACCATCCCCAAACACATGCCCGCTCTAGAGAGCATTTCACGCGAATCCCCCCTTAACCCCCCCAAAACCCATACACAAAAACCCACCAAGAGGCGCATGTGAAATTAAAATACGCGTTTCACTGTCCCTTTCCCCCCCCCCCCCCCCCCCCCCCTCTCTGTCTTCCTTTGAAAAAAAAGGGGGAAGTCGAAAAAAACCGGGCAAAAAAAATGTAGGGGAAAATTTAAGAGTGACTGGGGGTTTTTAAAAAAAAAAAAAAAAATTCGGGGATGGTTTTTAAATTTTTTTTCCCCCCTTTTTAAAAGCCCATCAGAAAAAGGGAAATCGTGTTGGGAGGGGGCCCCAAAGGAGATTCTCCCCAAACCCCACTTTTCTCCCCACGACTTTTTAAAAAAATCCCCCCTATGTACATACAAACTAAAATTTACCCAGAACCCCACCTTTTAAAAAGGGAAATTGGGGGCCAATAAGAGCTTGTACCTTTTTTAAAACACAATAAAAAGCTTTTAGAAAAAAATCAGCAACCCATCCCCATCTTCATCATCTTTCAACACTATTAAATAAATTTTTTGGAAACTATTAATAACCACAACTGCATTTTAAAAAAAGTCTTGGGTTTATTTCCAATCAACTTTTTTTTTAAAATAATTTCAACAATCGATGGCTTTCTTTTACTTTTACATTTCGACTTTGATACCCGGGGAAAACGCAATCACACCCCTCCCGTGAAAAAAACAAAAACAACAAAAAAAAATTGGGGGATTCGGGAAAGGGGTAAAAAAAGAAAAGAAAAAAAATTAGAAAAGTTGAAAGAGAAAGAGAGAGAGAGAGAGAGAGAGAGACTCAGAGAGAAAGAGAGAGAGGGGGGAAAAGGGACAATTCATGAAATAAAATGGGTCATGAGCTTGGCTTAAGGGAACAGTGAGGGGGGGGGAAAAACTTAAAACAAAAAAAAGGAACTGTATGTTTTGGTACTACTTGTATGCCCATACTTACCCACTCTTTTTTTTCCAAACCCTTTCAGTTACATTTTTTTATTTGGTGTCTTTTAATTTGTTTTTTTAAATTTTCTGATAAATTAAACCCTTTGAAAATTAAGCTTTAAATTGATCCCCAAAAAAATTAAAATTTCTATTGAACTTTTTTTTTTTTTTTAAGTAGCCGCCCCACATAAAAAATTTAATTTTGAAAATTTAAAGAGGGTTTAAAGTAAAAAGGAAAAATGCGCTGTTTCCACCATGCGCTTTTTTCCCCCAAACCTTTTTTCTCTGAGATTGTCTGGAAATTAAAGTGATTTAATCTATATCTTCTTGTTTGGGTTTTATTTAAACTGAAAACAAACAGATACGCACATAAAAAAACCCCAAATTTCCCCAAAGTTTACACTTATTTTTAAAACCTTTACAGTAGCCTCAAAATGATACCCGGGTTGACCCCTTACTTGTGCTGGTCATTTTGCAACGTTTTGGCCTTACTTTCCTTTTTTTTGCATGAAGTTTTTAAATCAGTATGATAAAAAAAAAAAAACTTTTCTAAATTCAAAAAAAAAAATTGCGAAAGTGGGGTGGGAGGAAGCCCTTAAAATGGCAAAATGGGCCTCAGAGCTTCATCCCCCTGTTTTAAAAACTAAATTTTTTTATTATCTTAATAACATTTACTGTAAAAAAACCCGGCTGCTTGATCATGATTTTCACCAGTTTTTTGAACTCATTTTGCTTTTGATTTTAAAATTTGGGGAAAAAAAAAAGAATTAGGTGACAGAAAAACTGTTTAACTCAATAGTGCAAAAAACTTTATGGGTAGTGAAAACTTTTGTGAAAGGGCCTGGCGGGCACCCTAAACCGGGGTTTACCCTTTTCCTGTTTCCTTGGATTAAGGACTATGCTTTAAAGCTGAAAAAACCCCCTCCCCCAAAGATTTGGTTTAAAATCACATTTGACCGTCCCCTCCACAGGCAAGTACTCAAATCTTTTGGCCGGGCCCCTAAAAAAGGCGGGAACTTCCCAAACAGAGTGATAGACAGTTTTAAAGGGGACCTAACTAAAACTTTTTTCCCCTAAAACACAATCCCATTCCTAATACCGAATAAAAGTTCGGATGATATTTTCTTCACCCTATCGACGACACAGGGGTATTTTTTAAAATTTAAGCAAACTACCGACAAAAAAAAGCACGACAATTCCCACACACCTTAAAGCACCCATGGGTTTCAACCCATAAGAAACCTTAACACACCCAAACCCTTGGAAAAGCAAAATGCCCAAACATTTTTTTTCCCCTTTGGGGGTTAAATTGTCCACACACGCAAAAAGGGAAACTCCCGGTAATATAAATATGGACCTTTCCCTAGAATACCCGTGAATACCTGTGCGGGGGGAAAGGGGTTTTTCACTTAGTGAAAATTTGCTGTAAATTTCAATCACCCCTTTTAAAATTAGCCAACTTCCCAAAAAATTTAATGGAAACCAAACCACTCCCTTAAAAAAAACCCTCTTTTCCCCTTTCCCTCCCAAAATTTCGTTTTGCAACCCAAAATTACATAAAAAAGATGAAAAAATTCAGGGAAAAACATTTTTTAACCAGTCAGTTTTTGAGTCAGCTCCCAAAGGGTTGACATAAAAACCAAACTCATTTTCCGAACTAGGAAGCACAAAACGATTTCTTGTCAAATTTAAATGTTGGGAGTTAAAAAACCGATCTTAAAACGAACACTTTCGTCTAAAATGAAAACCGCCAAAAACCCAAATATTTCTTTGTTACACCCGCCACCCACAAAAAACAGCTACAACTCTTTTTTTTTCTGTTGGGGGGTGCTTAAATTTCTTGACGTAAAACCTAATCCAAAAGTTATTCCCTTGCGTTTCTGAATGCCCACAATGTGCATTTTCCCGTGCTCATTTCGCTCCCCTCAAAACGCTCCCCTTAAAAACTTTTGTCAAAAAAGTAAAACGGCAAAAGGCCCTGACCCCGTACCTGGGACTTGGGGTCCTTCACCGTAGCCCTCCTCTGGGAAAGGGCTGGGGGACGAAGATTTACAAACGGGAAAAACACCTCCGCCATTTACCCCCAGCACCTGCCCGGGGCCCCAAAATTTCGCAAAAACCACCCCTCATTGGGGAAAAACTCCATTAACCCAAATAAAAAAGGCTCTGGTACAATCCGAGCAGAATACAGCGACGATTTCCTTTTTTGAAACCCACTCCAAAAAAACCCACTCCGGTAAGCCCCTGAAATGTCCCAATGTAGTCCAGAGGAAATAGCATGAAAACAGTCCAAAAAGAGCACACAAAACACTAGAACAAAACACAGTTCTCCTCTGAAACCCCCTACAGAAATTTTAAGAACTACGCAAAACTACACAAAAGCACTCCCCAACTTTCTATAGAAAAGCAATTTGAAAACTAAGCTTTGACATAAGATAAGAAAAGATAATGTTGCTTATGGGCCCAGCCGACCCCCAAAAGGGGGAAACATAAAGGGGCGGTCCCCCAACCCCGTTAAAATCAATCCCCAGTCAAAGCTATGGACTACCATTAGGCTAAAACCCCCAACATACCCCCTTTTTATAAAAACCACAAAAATTCAATAAATTGCATAAAAATAAAAAATTTGAAAAACCCCAAAACGGCTACTTTTCTCAAAAAAAAGTAAGAAACTATGCACACATTTCCCCATAACCTGCGCATCTAAAATAGTCTCGCTGTTTCTTTGGGCAGCCTCATCGTATAAATTTTAATTTTTTTGAAAACACATTTTATTCAAAGGGAAATTTAAAATTTAAAAAAATTTAAAACAAATACCCCCCCATTCAACCCCAAAAGGTATTTGCGGGGCAACAACAATACACTGTCGGGAAAGGCATCCCAAAGGGAACATATAAATAAAAAACACTTTGCACGATCTTGCTTTGCCCCAAAACGAAACATTCTAGTGCAAAATTGCCAAATAAAAAATACCCCTTTTTGCTCCCAATGAAGTTGTTCTCAGGGTTTCAAACAGACGAAAACCTCACAGGGGGACACGCACACGCGCCCGGTGCTTAGCAAAAAATATATAGGCAGTGGAATAATGACATTTGTGCTGAGAATCTGCTTTTGGGGCCCAATACACTTTGACAGAAGAGCCCCCCCAAACATAAACCAAAGAAAAAGTTAACTCACCTGCAAGGGACTGGGAGAAAAAAAATCTCTGGGGAAACAAAACGGTGTTTTTTAAAGTCTGGGGAGTTTTTTCAGGGGAGGGCCTGGTCCTCACTGTCCCTGCCCATGAAAATGGCCCGGGGGGAGTGGGTCCCACTCTTCACCTGAATGATCTCCTTTTTTTTCCCTCTACACCTTGCTTTTTTTTCCTCCACGCCGCAGCCAGCGCCCCCCAAAACCAGCAAAAAGCGAAGGGGCCTGGAAAAAAATTGATTTCTTTTAACAACGCGACATGGGAGACTGAAAAAATTAAAACCCCCTGCCTTCACAGAAACCCGTGCCCTTTCAGCACAAATTTTTGTTTTGTTTTGCGCCTTAAATTTTAAAATTTTTGGGGCCTCTTACTTCGCTTAACGAAATTAACAGTAACACTAATATTAAAAGAAAGCTGAGGGCTCCCATGGACCATGTTTTGTAAAGCATTGGCTTTAAAACAGTGTAAAACTAAAATGAGTGAGGGCTTGAAATACCCATACCCGTCAAAACTGTCTAAGGACAACAAAAACTTCCCACGGAAAAGTGGAAATATTCTCTCAATTTTAATCCTTTGGGGAAAACCTATTTTTGATTGTGTAAAAAGGGGAGATAACCAGGAGTATTCACTTTAATTACAACAGACCATTTACACTCCCCCTCCCCCCCCCCCTTTTTTTTTCCCTGGGTTTCTGCACCCCACCCCCTTCCTGCCCCCCCCTCTTGTCCTTTTTCCTCTTCCCCCCCAAAACCCTCTACCTCTTTTCCCCTTTCCCGGGTTTTGGGTTTTTTTTTTTCCCTCTCCATTCTTTCTTCTTCTTTAAGATCTAACCCCCTTTAGGTTTTGGGTCTCCCCAAATTTCGGGGCTTTCTCGCTTATAAGAAATGTCTGCAGCATGAAAAAACCCGGTTTTGGTAGCGCAAAAACTTTGCTTTGTTCCTTTTCTTTCTCCCCCTCAGGTGGGCAAACTTTGGGGCGAGAATGCCCATTCGGGATTTTTTAACTGACTTTGGATCGGACACCCATTTATCACTGCCTTTTTAAACTTAATTTGGGAAAAAGTAAAAATTTTGAGGGGACTGAGATTTAAATAAAAAACCTGTTTGCCCTCAGGACAACTAAAAAATAATCGGGGTTTTCCCCCCTTTCCGGGGAGGGACAACTAAAAATTTTCTTTGCCAAAAACCCTACATCCGGGAAAATCAAAATTTGAAAAACCAGTAAAAAAGTCAGGATGTCACTCAACCCCTTTCCCTAAAATGTGGATTTGCCCTTTCATCTTTTTAAATGCATGATTTTCGGGCCCAACGGGAAAAAAAAATTACACATTTAGATGGATTGTGAAAAAAAAGAATGTAATTCTTTTTATTGTTTGGTTTTAAACTACCCAAAGTGAAATCAAAATGAAATTTTTTTCCTTTTCCCAACTTTGTCATCTCTTTTTTTTTTTTTTTAAAAGGAAAGTAATTCACTGTTTCGGGCCCAAACAAGTATGAATTAAAAACTCCCCGTACTAACACCATACGTAATCTTCTAAACTGAGAGCAAAATTTTGGAATATAAGGGGGGAGGGCAAAATAAATTTTAAAACGGTAAATTTCCTTCAGTTTAAAAGATCAATTTGGGCAAAATGACAGAAATCCCCCTGACCCCAATCACCCTTTTGGTAACCCAAAATCCTGAAGGCAATGAGGGAATGATGGGTTTTTCTAGGTGTGGGATGCTTGTGCCCCAAGAGGCTTACAGAGGGTGAAAATTTTGGGAAAATGCCACAGCAATGGCAGGCAAAAACCCCCTTTGGCTTTAGGGATGGAGGGGGGCCCTGACCTCGAAGTAAGTTGTAAGCCTCTTTAAATGTTTTCAAGAGAAAGCCATCTCAAAAGGTAACTGCTGTGGCATCTTTCGTTTAAGTAGGGGGCTGATGGAGAGGGAAAAACAAACCGGAAAAAAAAAACAACCCTTTTACCCCTTTTTTAATAAAAAGGGGGGGCTTTTCCATCCTTACCCCTCCTTCCCTTTCCCTTGAGATGGTTTTCACTTTTTTCCCAGTTTTCCCAAAAAAACTAATTTGAAGACAGGGGGAAAATTTCCCTTGGGTTTAATCCAACCAAGGCATTTTTTGCAGCAAAGATTTTTTTTAAAAGCATAAAAAAATGATGGGAAATTGTTTTAAAGGTCATTTAAAAAAAAATTAACTGTTTTCCCCCAGTCTTTAGAAATGAAGATGGATCCCAAAATTTTTCCCTTTTCCCACATGCACTTCACGGTTTTTTCCTGAAAGGTAAACTTTTAAACGAAAAAAATTTTTTAATATAAAAGGGAAAAATAGAAACATTTCCCTCAAAAACAAATAAAAATTAAAATTTCAACTTCTTATGTTTTCATTGACAAAATATGCAAGGGTTTCCAAAAAAAAACACACACACAACACACCCCACCCCCCCAGAGAGAAACACACAAAACTGCACATGTGAATTTCAAAACACACGGGAAAAAATGAAACCGATATTAGATCTATTTTATCTATCTGTGTAAAGTAAGTCATTAATGTAATATGGAAAAATTGGTACCTGCACTTGTTTTTCCCCCGCACTAAACAACATCTTTCTCCTTCTCTCTCTCTTTCGATATATTAGTATACTTTTAAGTATGTATGATCCCGGGATTAAAAAAAAAAAAAAAGAATAACTGTGGTATATTTTCCTAAAAGTTTATGTACAGGGTTTTTATTTTTAACTTATGACCCTGATTTTTTAGCCTTTTCTTTCACAGTCACAAAAGGGAAAAACTGAGGCAAACAATCATTCTAAAAAACTTTTTTTTTTGTTCTCATTAGAAGACATTAAAAAAAAAATTTTTTACAGACAAAGTTATGTGTCTTTTAAAAAATGAATGACCATCAATATCCCAAAAAATAATTTTTTAAACTTGTTTTTCAACTAAAAAGGGTTTTTTTCACCTTTAGTTTTTTTTCCCCCAGTATGAGTTTAAAAACAAAAAATTTTTTGGGGTTTAAATGTAAAAAAACAAACCCCCCAAAAATTTCCCAACCCTTTCCCAAAGTTTTGACTTTTGAACTCCAATTTTTCTTGTGGTTTATCCCCCAAGTCCCAAAACCCCCAAACTAATGAAAACCCCAAAAGTTTAAATTTGCATCATGTTTTTTGGGGGAGGGTCACATTTTTTTTTTTTTTTTTTTCTTTTTTAATTTTTTTTAGTCAAATAAATTTTCCCGGAAGCTATGTCCTAAACCCCGCCCCCCCTTTTCCTTAATGGGCAATTTCTGGCTTTTTTCAGGGACAAAATGACTTTCTTTTATGGGTTCCAAAACAATGGGGTTTTTCCCAAAATTGAAACCCAAAACTGTAGTGCTGACACTGAAAATAAATTTCATGTAAGTTTTTTACAAAGGGGTTGGGGGGGTTTTTTTTTTAAAAGTGGTCTAGTTTTGCAATGCATAGTTTGTGTGGAAGAACATTTTCCCGTCAGTATTCCCGTTTTTAAAAGAACTTTCCTTAGGGTATGCTGTTTTCCCACTAGGGCCGTTTAAAGTCAAGTCGAGGTTTAAGACGTAGGGTACTTGCCAGTGATCATTTACCGTACTAAGTCACTATTTCTGGGGGGAATTTTCCCCGTTGCAATGAAAAAATGTCAGCAAGGGGTTCTGAAAAAGCAAAAAATTTCGTTTCAGTACGCTTTTAAAAAACCCAAGGGACGCACTTAAAAATTTTTTGGGGAAGTCAGGGCCCTAAAGTGAGAAAAGACTGCCTTTAACATCGGAAGTTGGGTGCCTAAAATGTAGGTCTGCCCACACTTTTGGGCTGACCCCATTTCCCCCCTTTCAAGGGTTTTAACAGTAACAAACGAAATAGGGGGACCTTTCCCTTAAAAACCTTTCAACGGTCCCCTTTTTTTGTCTGCTGAGGTGACTGGGCTAAGCTTTAAAGCTTAGGCCCCCAGAAACGTTTTTTATTACCGAAATTTTCCCCACTTTGACCATGGGGATGACGCTTTTTTATTTTCCCGGCGGGAGAGGCATTTTTCCCCGGGAAACCTTTGTTTTCAACATTTTTCCCCTCAAGCTTTGGGTTTAAAAAAATTTATCATTGCAAAAAAACAAAAAAACGTTTCAGAAAAGCAAAATCGAGAAAGGAAAACAACTTTTTATGTTTTTTTTGTTGTTTTTTGTGACGATGTTTTCTGTGCAAATTTAGTGGGGCGTGCGGGGTGCAATTTTTAAACCCATATTTTGTTTTTTTTTTGTGGGGTAGGGAAACCCCCCAAAAGTTCCCCAGGGGGCCCCCTTTAAAAAACTGATAAGGGGGCCCCGGGACCGGGAAAAAATTTTCACCCCAGCAGATGCCCTGTCCGTTTAAGGTTTTCTCATGTTTTTCTTCCCAAATTTTTATTTATCTAGCACTTTAAAAAATTCAAAGAATACCTCAAAAACAAAAAATTTTTTTTATAATTTTTTTTTTTAAAGAACATGGGGGCCATTGAAAAATCACAGCTGAATGGGGGCACAAACGGGTTTTGAAGAAAAAGGACTATATTTTTTGAATAAATGTTACATTGTAATCAATTTACAATTGGGACCGGGAGCAGCCCCCAAGAAGGGAAAAAGGGCCCAAAAAATAATCAAAAAAAACTCTGTTTACAAGTGGGGCCCCCATGTCAAAATGGTTTTTAGTCCTTGAGCCCAGATTACCTTATGCCAAAGTTGGGGGGCAATTTTCACTGGATGTGAAAAAGATCTATGGGACCGGTATTTTATTTCGAACCAACCCGGTCTAAAACACTGGACAAAAAAACTGAAATTTTGATTTGACAATTAAAAAATATCTTTTGGTTTCCGTCAATGTGAAAAACATTTATGGACAAAATTTTTTTTGAATTTTTTGAAAACCAAATTTCTTTCGGTTTCCCATCATTTTTTCCCTCCCTTTGGGTTTTAGTGTATTTTTCCCCTATTTTTAGGTTATTTATAAATACATTCTTTGATGGGGCTTGTGCATTTGTTTGTAAATGATATTAAACAATTTTATCATTGGGCCAGTTCATTACAAAAATTTAGCAGGCGGGTAATGGTTCTCGTGTGTGGTCTCCTTTTTCTTCACTCCCATGTAACAGGCACCCCGGTTGGGCGTTTTTTCTTTTTTTCCCCCAAAATGGAACACCTCTTCTTTTTACATGTATATCAATGTCATGGCCTTTTAGTGGAAATTTAAAAATTTTGGCCCCAAACCCACTGTTGGGCATTTCCAACCCCCCCTTTTCCCCCCCCTCCCCCCCCTAATTATTGCTTCCTAATTTATCGATGTTTTATTTTGAAGTTTTTACATTTCATCCATCGAGTGTCCAAATCATCGGGTTTATTATTCTGACCCTTTTGGGGGGTTGGGCGCCCTTAAAAAAAAAAAAAAAAAAAAAAAAACCCCCCATTTACTGCAGGAGGGCTAGCTCTTTACCTGAAAGGTCAAGGTTTTCTTAAGCACAGCCTTTTCTGTCAAGTTGTTGGGGTTTCCCCTCCTGGATGGTTTCGTGGCAGGGAAGGGTTCAGTCTATAGTCTCGTCACACTGGGGGCCGGGTTTAGCTGATGGGAATGCAAATTTCTGTCCGTTTTAGGGGGCATCTTGGGGTTTGGGGTTTTCCATCAGACAAAGGCCTTTTCAAACTCCACATGTTCTAAGTTCCCCTTGATATATAGGGGGGCATGGGGGAAAGGGCCCACAAACCCTTTTTCCGGTTTTTTTCAATGAGGGCCAAAAACCCAACTCACTGATCATTTTTTTAACAAATTAATGTCGGTAGTAATTTTTTGGTTTACCAAAAAGGCTCCCCTTTTTGGGCCCGCCCCCGATGGCCGGGGATTGTTTTTATTGAAAGGTTTTAAAAAATTTTTAATGAATGGCCCTTTTTCCAAAATACATACATTTATATTCATGCCAAGGACCAAGGGGGAAGAATTTGAGCGTTTATACTTTTAAGTCCGGGAACCCCGGGAAAAGGGAATTAAAGCTTTAAAATTTGGGAAATTTTAATCTTGTTTAATTGGATTTTTTTCTTCTTTTACTATGTGTGTGTGGTGTGTGTGTGTGTGTGTGTGTGTGTTGTGTGTGGGTGTTAAAGCCTTTTTTCAAACCAAAAACGAAAGGGACCAATCAAGGGGGCCAGTGGGTTCACATTATATGTTAAACATTCTTTTTTCGTTTTTAGGAGCCGCCAAACAACCGGGTTTATGTTTTTTTTTCCACTTTTGCCATAATTTTCGATGTTGTGTTCTTCTTTTCCCTTTTTTCCAGATGGGGGTTTTAACCGATCCGTGCCCCCAGTCCTTCCCCGTAGACTTTTCTGGCACACAGGTTGCATTTCAATTTTGTATTTTCGTTTTAGCCGGGGCTCCCCTTCTAGGAATGAGCTTCGGGTTCTTTAGAGCCCTGTTTGATCTTAGTGCATGTGACCAGACTAGACCTCGGTTTAAAAGTCCCAAACCGTTTGTTTACTTTCCCGTTTGGGATTTAAGGGCTTTTTCTTTTTTTTTAATGGGACCAGAAGAAAGACTTTTAAAGTTGTCATTTCGGGCATCCAACTTGGGCCGGGCAAAACGTGACAGACAAAAAGCGAAGTTTAGAAAACATCAAATTGAGAATGCTCAATTTAGAGATCGAAATTCATTAGGGGCCCATAAAAATTTCCAACGTCAATCAAACAATTCGTTTTTCCTTTATCGCCGACAGTGCGAATTAGTTTTTGCGTTAGCTAACAAAGAACTACCCCCTTTTCTATTTTCATACTTTAAAACCGATTTTATACACTAAACCAAGGGCCTGCGCAAACCAGCAAAACTTTGGAGTTTCACTTCGCTGCATGGGACTGTTTTGGGAATTAACCGGAAAAAGTAGGCCTATGACAAAAAAAGCAGTTTTCCTGGGGAAAAAACCCGTTTCCTCTGGGCAGGGTTTTTGCTCACTGGGTGCGATTCTTCCCTTTAAAAACACGACAGTGGTAGGTTGACGCAAAGAAGTTGATCGTCGACCGGGCGTTTTAAAAGTCAGTGGCCCCCTAAAAATCTTTTTTGTTCTTTTTGTTTTTATGTTAAGTTTTTTGTGCCCCGGGAAAAGAACCCAAGTTTACAATCAGGGCGAATCAAAAATTCAATCCGGATCAAATAGGTTAATCAGCGGGGGTCATTGTAAAGATAGAAATTTTCAATCTTTAAATTTAAAAGGGCACAAATTTTCGAGCCATTTGTTTTTACATTTTTTTTTTTAAATTTAGAGAGACAGATAGATAGATTCATTGAATAAAAATAAAACGATATAGCCGGTTTCTACCCCTATGCCTTACATTTTGGGCCCTTTTTTCCTTTTTTTTGTAGACCCAAAAAGTTTTTTTTCAGAGCTAAACCCTTTTCCCCCTTTCCCCATTGGGTTTGGGTGAATCAGGGGTCTAGGAATATTTCGTGAAAAACCTTTTAAAATTTAAAAGCCCCGAACCCAAAAAAATTTGAAAAAAAATATGCGTTACCAAGAAAAGAAAATTAATAAATTTTTATTTGGCTCAACAGTAGTAGACTGGAAAGCCCTTTTCTAAATCGATATTTTGTTCAATTTTAATTCCGTCGCCAGTTTTGAGTATCCGCCGGGCAAACCTTGGGGGTATATTTTTTTATTTTTGCTCAGAATGGAAAAAAAAACTGAAATGAAAAAAACAGGGCATTAAAAAGGAAAATTTTTTAAAAAGCCCCCAGTTTTGTTTTAAATTGCATTCTCAGGATAAATTTTTTTCCCCAAAAAGCTTGCGGGGCAAAAACGAAATGAATGACGATGTGACCTTCCTGAAAAGTCGCTTCCTTGACTCATCACTGTCATTTTCGGAGGGTTTTGGCTAAAAATTTTTCGGGTCTACAAAATTCAGGCTTTTCGATTTAAAAACCCTGTTAATTATTCTAAATTCTTGACAAAAAGCTGCTGAAACTGTATAAAAATAATTTTTCGGTTTGTCCAAATTTTTAAAAAAGAATACCTTTTTAATCGAAAATTGAATTTAAAAAACTTATAGCCCATCGGGGAGCCCGGGCGAGGGAAAAAAAAACCGGGCGTGTTTTTTATTAAATTTTTAAAAATTCTCCCGCTCAGACACAGTTTTGGGTAACCAAATTTTTTTTGTAATAAAAAGGTTTTAAAAAAGTGCCCAAAAATTCGTTGTTTAAAAAAAAGGAAACTTTCGTACGAAAATTTTAGAAGATAATTTATTGCCCCTTCTTCGTTTTTTGTTTTTGAATTGGGTTTTGTATCTTTCCCAAAGGAAGACCTGAGAAGTTGCAACGTTTTTTTGTTTTTGTCTTGTAAATTTTTTCGTCCATGTTAAAACCGGGGTTTCTTGAAATTTCCTTGAAAAAAAATTTTTTAAAAAATTTTGGGCCCGGAAATACCCCCCCCATTGAAACTGAAAAACAATGAGAAAAAATTTAAATGCCCCGAGCCCCCGCGCATTCCCCTTAAAACCCTTTTAAAAACCCCAAATTTTTTTCACGAAAAAATTTTTACTCTGATGGGCTAAAAAAAAATTAAAAGATTCTGTTTTAAAGTTGGCCCAAGGGCAAAGGTTCCCCTTGGGTGTCAGTGAAGTATTTAATATTTTAAAACCCTGTACTTGAAAAAATTGTCTTGTATCTCTCCACCCCCCCCCCTGGGGTTTTGGGGGAAAAAAAAAAAAGACTTTCGAGTGTAATAGAGAAATTTTTTGGTTTGGGGCCTTTTCCCGTGGCCCGCTGGACTCGTATCTGAACATCTAGTTTCACGTCACTTTCAAAGGCCCTTTGGGTTTTATCCGTGATCCTTTTAAAATGTCTTCTTGGAAAACACTTTGGGATGTATTTTGATGTTAAAATTTTCAGACGCAAAAAATTTTCCCCCCGAACAATTTTTAAACATGTTCCCCTTTTAGAAAAATAATTTTTGATTTTAAATAGTGTATCTCGATGTAAAAACGGTTTTTTGTACCCCTATTAAACGTGTGAAAAAAAAATAAGCCCCAAATTTTAAAAAAGGGTGCCGGGCAAAGCCCACCCGGGCCAAAATTTTAATTTGGGGAAAGCTGACTTCGGGATAAAAAAAAATAAGCAAGGAACACAGATCAATTTTAGGTTTTTTATGGCCCCTTCCCCTATAAGGGAAATAACCGGGCCCTTTGGGTTGTTGGCCCACGTTGTTCAAAAAAAAGGGAAAAAATTTCTACCTTTAAAACCCGGGTTTTTAAAGGCTGACTTTAGTTCACCGGGGCCTTGGGGTTCCCCAAAAAGCAAAGTTTGTAGGGTTTCATCCATTTGTTCCCCCCTCATCCCTCCAACTCAACACCCCAAAAAAATGTTGTACGGTGCCAGAAGTGGGGCAGTCTAAGAAATTTTTGTTTTTATTCGACGTTGACCCGGATTTGTTTCAAGCCGGGAATTAAACCCTTTTAAACAGAGATAGCGTCTACTTCCTTTTTTGACCTGAAAACGGCCCCCACTTCTCTTTCAAAAAACTTTAGAATAACCCTTTCCCCTTTCCCTTTAAGGCTGGGGGCGGGGAGTTGATGCCAGTCCCCTCAATGGGCGACCCTTTCGTGGGGCTGCCAGGGTTTTTTCAAATCGGCCAGTAATTGTTGGGGACGCTCAACACCCAAAAATGTTTAATCTACTAAATAAACCTTTTAAAAACGTTTAAAAAGCGGGAGTTTGGGGTTTTCACTGCCTATATATTTTTGTGTATGATTTTTTTTTATTATTTTATACTTGGCGGAAGCCCTTAAAAGTCACAGAAACAGGGGTACCCCAAAGCAAAAAATTATAGAGTCCCCGGGAAAATTTCGGGGCCCCTTTAATTTAGGGGGAAATGGGGGCCCTTTTAAAATGCTTTGGGTTTGTAAGCTTTTTGTTAAAACCAGCTTTTTAAATTTATTTAAAACCCAAAAAAATCTTTCATTTCATGTCGATTTGGGGTGTGTAAAAAATTTAGCATTTTTTGAGTAGTTTTTTTTTTGTGGGGTTTGTTTTGTTCCCTTTTTTTTAATTTTTTTTTAATCACGGGTCATATCATCCTTTGAGCGTAGGAGGTTTTTGCTTTCAAATCCCCTGCTGTTTTCAATATTTTTACTAAAAAAGGCCTAACATTTTCCACTAAACCTTTTTTCCCCCTAAAACACATTTTCCCCCTAAACACCAAAGGCCGCCCAAATTTTTTAACCAAAAAATATACCCCCAATGAATACACACTGTAACATACATTAACCCCACCCATAAAAAGGTTATAGGGGTTTTGGGGGGTAAAAGATCTCTGTGGAGACACCAAAATTTTCCCAAAAAAAAGGGGAAATGTTTAAACAACCCCGAAAATAAAAAAAAGGATAAAAAAGAGAAAAGTTTCTATGAAATCGAAGTAGGGGTAAAAAAATTTTTTAAGTAATATTTCCTTGGGCCTTATCCCTTTTTTGTCAAAATTCCCCTCCCCCCCTTCTAAAACCCGTCCCTTCCCCCCCCTCCCACTAATTTTCTTATTTTATCCAGGAATCCCCACTCCTCTTTCTTCTTTTCTTGCCCCTAAATTTTCCCCAAAACAAAAATGTATCTGATTTTACACATTTTTGTTTTTGGGGGTTTATGTCCAGTCTTAAAATTTTTTCTGTGAACCCCCCAAAAATATGAATCGGAAAAAAAAAAACCCAAAAAAAAGGGGTTTAAGGTGGGTTTCAAAACTGATTTTTATGGAACTATGGGGTTTTGAGGTAGAGCCTGGGTGTTTTGAAACACAGCGTTGGGCTAAAAAAACAAAAAAAACGTTAAATTTTTTTCTGTTAAGGATTTACAGGCCCGGCCCGTCCAATTTTTAAAAATTGGGTCAATTTTAACAACAGTTAAAGGTTAAAAAATTCTAAACTTGTAAACTCATTTTCCCTTTCTTTTTTTTTTCCCCCGGGAAAAAAGCTCAGTGTAGGAATTGTTTGTCCAGTCTGCATTAAAACATATAAATTTTGGGGCACAAAAAAAATAAATAACAAAAAAATTTTTCTTAAAAATTTTTTATCCCAAAACAAGTTATATGCGTTCGTTTAATCTACTTTTTTCTATATTGGGAGCAATATGCTTTGAGTGGTTTTGGGGAAAATCTTTCCCGAAGTTTTGTGGTGAAAGCATTCCCACAGAACCCCGCTTTTTATGGCATTTTTCCCCTTTTTGCACCAAATTTAAAACTGTTGCCCCTTTTTTGCCCAATTTTCCCCTTTCTTCAAAACCATAATTTTTCGCCAGTATAAAGATGGGGGAACTCCCAAACCCGAAAAAACCTGAGTTTTAATTCCCCCGGGTTTAAATTTTTACGATTTTTTAAAAAAAACCGCTTTTTTTTCCAATCCCATCCCCCTAAATTTTAAAACAGTTTTTCCCAAATTTTTTGAAAAAAAGGGGTCTTTTATTCCCCCTATGAGCACGTCGTAAATATTTTTCCCCTTTAAACCCCTTACCCTTTCCGTTTAACATATGCTCCCCTCTGTCTTTTTGAAACTTTAATTTTTATTTTGGGGCCCTTTTTTCCCCGTGTTTTCCCTTAAAGGAGGTTCATGCTAAATTTAAAAAGGGTTTGTGGATTTTTAAAAGGGGGATGTACTTTGAGGGAGGGAAAACTTGGTTTTGAAACTAAAGTTACCGGGAGTTTAACCCAAACCCAAATCCCAATATGGAATATTCCCAATTAAGGGCGTTTATATATCTCAAAAAAGGGCCTTCCAAAGTTTGTAAGGGGTGCTTGGGAAATTTTGGGGGAAAAAATAGGACCAAAATTAGCGTTTCCGTTTTCTGCATCTTTTTAAAAAAATGAAAGAACACTTGTTTTTCCCTTTATTTAAATTTTGTTACGTAAATTTTTTGAAAAACCCCGTTAATTTTAAACATTCATTTAGTAGGGAAATATTTTTGGGAAATTTCCCCCTTTTCCACCGTTACGTATATTTTTAACTGGCGTTTTCTCAATTAAATTTATCAGGGTTTTTTCGTTCCATATTAAAAAAAAAGAAATTTTTTTTTTTGGGTTTTAATTTAAAATTGTTGGAAGGGTTTGGAAATAAAAAACAATAGAAAAAAATAGTTTCGCCAAAAACCATTGATTTTAGTACAGCAACCCTTTTCCCCGGGGGTTATTCATCCTTTTATCCAAATATTTAAAATATTTTTATTTTTTTGGTATTTTTCATCAAAATTCAGTGGCACAATCTTCCAAAGGGCATTTAGGGAAAATATTTACCAAGTATTTTAAAAATTTTTGGGGGAAATTCCCGTTTTAATTTGAGGTTTGGGGGATGAAGTTGATATCACTGTTCATCTTTTTGCCTCCCCAAAAAACAAACGTTTTCCCAACATTAAGCTGTAATCCCCCATCTGTTTAGAAAATTTTGTTTTTAAAACCGGAAAAATTTAAAATTTAGATTTTCTGGTCCCCATGTTTTGGGAAAAGTTCGGTGTCATCGGCAAATTTGGGGTTTCTTATGTTCTGTTTTTCCTATTTGGGTTTTCCCTTTTAGCTTGTTTTTCTGGTATCATAATTGCTAAAATTCAGCAGGGGAGTATGAATGATACGGGGAAATCGGGTCACCCCGTCCCCCCCCGCCCCCCCCTTTTTTTTTTTAAAACCCTTTGGGGACGATTTATCTTTTAAAAGGGGCTGGTTTATTTGATACTATAATAGGGAAAGGGTTTTTTATTTGTTATTAGTTGGCGAGAAAGTACAGGGGAAAGTTAAATAACTGTTGCCTTTTTGAATCTGCAGAAAGGGAAAAAGTTTTTGCCAATCTTTTATTGTCCCGTCCCCCTTTTAAAAAAATTTGGGTGTTTTTGTGGGGGCTTTTGGGGTTTGGAGGGTAGGGATTAGTGTTTTAACTTTTAGTTTTAATTTTTGTTTTATTTTTATCATTACCACCCCACACATACAAAGCGCGCGGGGGCGCGCACAACCCGCAAAGCAACCTTGGGACGCTTGCCACACCCCAAACAGCAAAGCTAAAAACTGTCAAATTTAAAAATTTAAAATCGGGTTTAATTCGAATGTCTTGGGGGGAAATGGATGTTTAAATTTTTCAGGGATTCAACGGAGGTGGTGGAGTTGTGGGGAAAGGGGAGAAGTGAAAGATTTTGGGGGGGGGGGGGGGGGGGGGGGGGGCAAATGGAATGATAGGGAAGGAGGGAAAAGGGGGGGGGAGGGTTTGGGTTTTCTAGCTGAAAAAATGACCAAAGAAAGAATGAAAAAAAGCAGGGCCCAAAAAAAAGAACCCTCATTCCTAAACGGTTTTTTTAAAAAAAAAAGGGTGGAACTGTCAGTTTATTACAGTCCAACAAAGTCAGGCCAAAAAAAAAAAACATACTGATAATGAACCAAAAGGGAAAAAAGAAAATTGTCACACCACAACACACACACAAAACACGCAACCCGCACGCACCACGCACGGGCCCCACCCCCGCCGCGGGACACACACACACACACACAAAACCACACACCACACACACACACACACACCCCACACACACACCAATTTCCGCGCGCGCAGCACAAACAAAAGGTCCCTCAATCCGGGCAAGAAACAATGCCTATCCTGCAAAAAATACCCGAGCGAAATAAAATGAACATTTTTGGCCAATACATTTGTTCGAGCTTTTTCATCCCTTTTTTTACGATTGGGGCCATTTCAAAAAATGGCCCTTTGGCTTTCCGCCTTTTCTCCCCTGATGAGGTTGAAAAGGGTAGAGGAAAAAAGGGGGGTGACGAGTTTTAACCGGGAAAGGGCAAGGATGGCCCGGGGCACGTTGTTTTCCCCCGAGATTGGCACACCCCTGGGCCCGCAAGCCCAGAACCCCGATGGGGAAAACCAGCACAGGGAAAATCAAGGGCCCCGATGGTGATCCCAAAAGACGAGCGATATTAGGGCCCGGCTGTCGGCCCCGGGGTCTGAAAAAGCCATTGTTTGGGCCTGATTTGGGGTTTAAAAAGATTAGACCCTTTACCAACAGCAAAACATTTTAAAAGGACAAAATTGGGACGAACTGATGCCGAAAGCATAAATCAATTTCCCCCCGAAACTCTTTTCCCCTGGGACCCGGCATGGGGTTTTCAGAGCCAAAACCGGGGATAGAACCCCCCTGAAAGGGGGAGTGGGGGAAAAGGGCCTGAGGCCAAAAGAAAACTGGGCGACCCAATCCAAACCCCCAACAGTTAAGGGGAGCATTTCCCATTTTAAGCCAGCTGACTAAAAGGAAAGGTAGTACCAAAAAACGAACCCGTGTTTAATTTTACGGGTCATTAAAAAGACCCTGACAGGAAAAGCAGAGGGCAGAAAAACCAGCCACCATGCTTTAGGCAAATGTGTCTCCAGCGCTTTTCTTTCCCCCAGATAAGAAACCCAGGGACATACCCACAGCCACTCCCAAAGTGGGGCAAAATTCACCCCCATCAAAAATCTGCAATGCAGGATTTGGGGAAAAACACGGTGAAATCCCCGGGCTTTTTTTTTTTTTCCCCGAATCAAACGGAGAGAAAAGTTGCTAGGTTCCAACAAGGCCCTGACGGGGAAAAAAGAAACAGGAAAAACCCCGGGAAGTGTTTTGAATGAAAAGGGGGGCTTCACACGGGGAAACCCCTTTGAAAGGAAAAAATAGCAGTCATTAAAAAATTTAAATTTCCCGAGGAAGCGTTGCTTCACAACAAATTTTTGAAAAATTTTCAGCGTACTCAGTGTGCAAATGGCGGGGATCCTTTTCCCTCTTTTTCTGGGAACGAGAAAGCTTTAAAAGCCTTTTTAAAGTCCCAAAACCCTTTTAAAACGTTAAATGCATTAAAACCACCTGTACTAATTTCTTTCACTTTCCAAAAAGGGCAAATTTAAAACCCCTTTTAAACCAAAAAAAAGTGGCCCTTAAACTCATCTATATTGGAAAAAATGGGGTATCGAAGAATGATGATCCAGATGGTTTCAAGATGGAATCGTTTGGGTTTTTTTGGAATGCTTTGAAAATTTAAAGGGGGGGAAAAGGGTTTCCGGGGAAAAAAAACAATGCCTTCAATCGGGGAATTGGGTTAAACTGGCTTAACTTTAAACCTTTTTTTATGAAGTTATTTAAAATCCCAAACGGGCTTTTCAGATTACTGAAGGGCAGCATTGGGCCCGCCTAGACAAATTTTTAGGGGCAAGGCCCAAATGGTTTAACGATTTAATTTATTTTAAAAATCCCAAAAAGGCCATACCATGTTCTTGGGGGTCTACATAAAAGTTTAATTTGGGAAAAAGTTTAAGTGGGAAAAATTCTGTCAAAATATGAAAGGCCAGTCCCCAAACCCCTTACACTGCAGTGGAACCCCTCACATCACACCAAAAGCTCATCATCACCCCTGTGGGCCCCTGGACCATGCCATCACCACATGAATGGAATGGGAGACAAGACAGAAGAACTCCGACCCTCGGTAAAACCCTGGACACAAATTGTAAAGTTTTCAGCCTTTTCTTTTCCCCCCAACCCGGACAGTCCCTTTTATTCCATTTTCATCGAAAAAATTAAAAGGGAAAGGCCCAAAAAGGGGCGCTGAAAGGCCCCCAGAAATGTGTGTGTGGAAAATGGTGATCCTTGAGGACTCGACCTTTTACATCCCCTTTTTCCCCCAGAGTGACCATGAAAAGGGGGGGGGCGGAAAAGGGGAAAAACGATCAGAGTTTCGTTCGTGAGGGACCAGCTGGGCTGTCCGTAAACTGCCTTCATCAGCACCCTTCAGCAGTCGTAAAAATCCATCACATTCCTCTTTTTGGTGGTAACACTACGAAAGAATTTAACACAAAAGTAAACAACTTTGGGCACCCCAAACTGTGAAAGAAAAAAAAAGATACTAAAGGTTTTCAGAACAAGTACAGGGCAGGAATTTATCCCTGATTCTTACATGGTTTAAAGGGGGGAATCAACATTATTCTTTGTAAAAGAACAGTGACGAAAATGTCACAAAACAACTTCACCTTCAGCAAGTTTGGAAGAAGGAAAAAACTGAAAAGTTTTTCTGTTTAAAGTTTTTTTTTTGTCGTTTTATGTATATCGGTCCTTTTCCCCATGTTTCCCGAAAACAAAAATTCATTTTTTTTTATTTTCTTTTTTCCCCGAGCGTTCTAAAGTTTCTTTTGTGTTTTTTTGGGTAGGATAATTGGTTTAGGGGGAAGGGTGGCCTTTTACCCCTTCCCCACTCCTCCAGGACTTCCCTCTGGTTTCCCCAACCCCCCCATTTTTACCTTCTCCTTCCCCGCACATACTGCAAACTTTTGAAATGAAAATGTAATTTTCTTTCATTCTGTTCATAGGCTTTGAGAAAAGCCCTTTTATGCAATTAAACCCTTTTTTGTTGGTAAACTGGAAAAATTTTATAACTATTGCCAAACATTTTTTTTTTTTGGGCTCATGTGTTTTTTTTCAGTCTGATAGAAAACAACATTTTACGGTAAAAAATCAAACATGAAACTAAATTTAGTTAGATATGGAATAAACCCCCGGGAAACTACTTAGGGCCCCTTTTTTTCTCCCTTTTATGTAAACGACTTACCTTTTTTTCCCCAAAAGGGAAAATTTTGGGAAAAGTTTTCAGATGAAACATTTGTCATTTCAAAAGAAATTTGGGTTTCCTTAAACGAGAAATAAATAACCGAAGGGATTGAAAGAAGTTAAAATTTGGGCCCCGCTAAACCCCCATGTCCATAAAAAAAAAACAAAAACATTTAAAAAACAAACAAAAAAAGAAAAAAAACCCCAAAAAAGGGATTTTATGATACTCGCACAGAAAAAAAACAATGAATTTTCTCTAATTCGAGCCTTTTTTGGGAACTGTTTAAAAAAAACAAGAAAATTGACTCGCATAAAATTCTGGCGCCCTATTGACGAGATTTTAAACTTTGGGCTGATTTCACCACATCCCCGGGGGAAAAAATCTTTCCAAAAAAAATATGTTAGGGGGAAAAAAAAGATTTAAAAAAAAAAAAAAAAATTTTTGATAAATGTTTTACGGAAGGATTTCTCCCGGTGCTCAAATTCTTTTCAAATTTTGGATTGTGCTTCTTCTCACGGGGGCCGCTGTAGTGAAAACAAGTTTTTAAAAATGGTTTTCCCCAGTTTTAAAAGACAAGAAATAAGCGTTGTTTGGGAAAAAAAGGTCCTTTACCGCGAGGGTTTATAAGCCCAAATCAAAAATTTTTAAATCTCCCCATGGTAGGGTTATCCTAATCAACTCAGTTTCATGCATAAAGTTATAAAGGAAATGCCCCCTAAAAGAATTTTGGGGAAAAAAAACTTTCAAAAATAAATTTTTTACAAACATAAAAAACCCCAATATTGTTTTTCAACCCCAAAACAAAATTTTACCCCATCCAAAAAATTTGGGGCACTGAGGTTGTTTTTTGGAAAAATTTTTCCAATAACGCTGACAAAAATCAAAATGAACTCCAACAAGGAAACCCCAAAAAATTTTTAACTTTGCGAGAAAAAACCCCAATATTCGTGCAACACTTTGATCAATTATGTTTCCCTTTATATCTTACTTTCCATTTAAATTTTATTTATTTTTTGCTTTTATTTTTCGTTCATCCCTTTTTTATTCATGTAATTTTTTTTTAAATTTTCAATCTTTTTATCCCTTTTTTTTCCCTTTTTTTTTCATCTAAATTTAGCATTTATGGGCAGAAAATTTTTATATTTATATATTTATATAAATTATAAATATATATATTTGTGTGTGTGTGTTTGTGTTTTGGGGTGTTGTGTGTTTGATCAAAGTTTACTGGGATACTTTTTTGTGGCCCCCATAGGCCTATGTAAGGGGGTAAACGAAAGGGCTGAAAAAGAGTGAAGGTTTACGATTCCTTGTCCCCCGGGTTTATTGTGTAAAAATTGCTTTCCCCAAAAATTTTTTATTCGGGGTGTGTTTGCATTCGTTTTTAGTTTCGTATGTTCATTTTGTTTTATTTTGCAGAAATCATGTTTGAGGGGGGGAAAAAAAAACAAGCAACAGATTTTTTGCTTTTTCAAAGTGCAAAATTTTTTTTTAAAAAATTCGATTTGACTGGGGACTTTTCCCCCACCCACCCCACACAAACACACACACACACACACGCACCCCGCACACACACACACCCACACCACTAAAAGGGAAAAAACCGCGGCGTGGTCAAAAGGGGAAAACGTGGTAAGGCATGCGTAGGTTTTAAAAGGGTTTTTTTTCATTACTCTTGTGTGTTCCACCCCCCAGTTTTGTTTTGGGATTTGACAGGATTGTGAGCTTTGAGTTTCAAATCTGTGAAGGGATAGGGAAAGAACAATTCTGTGGTTTTGGTAATTTTTGGTAAGTTTAAAGGGGGTACCTCACCCGTCTCGAAAGCCGATGACTGAGAATTTCCCTTTGAGAAAAAATGTCGTAACCTCAATTTCCCAAAAAGCGGTTAAATTGAAAAAGGGGGATGATTCAGGGGGGGTTTTTGGAAATGGGGCCCGCAATGGCCCCCCACAGCAGAAAGGTCGAAAAAAAGGGGGCGGAAATTTTTTTAATCCAGATTGGTAGATTCCCCCTTCTTTGACGAGATCAATTTTGTAAGTTCAGAGTGTAGGGCTGAACTGGAAATAAAAGCGTTTTGGAATATTCTGATTTGGGAAAACTTGATCAAAAAGCGCAGACGTAAACTCGCTTTGTTTTGATGGGAATTTGTCAGAAAAAACTTTCGAAAAGGATGGGAAAATGTTAAACAGTTGGCCCGGCCAAAGGGCGGCCTTGTTGCTTTGAGCTGGGTTTGGGAAACCTTTTTTCGAAAAAAAAAGCAGCAAGATTTAAAGCAAAAAATTTGTATTAAAAAGGATCAATATGGGTGTCCGAAAAAACTGGGGAAAAATACAAAGAATCAAAGTTTAGTGTCAGGATTTAAAAAAAGGGAAAAAGTGTGTATTCCTGAGGGCCCGAAAGAGGGCCCGGGTTTTTTTTTCCAAATTTTTTTCGGAAATTTTTGGTTTAAAAAAACCCGCGAGATTCTTGGGTTCAGAGAGCAGTTTCCCAAATGTTTTAGTTTAAAAATAAACTTTTGGATTTTGGTCAGTGGGTATGTTTCCCCCCCAATTTAATTTAGATGATGACTTAACATTTGGAAGAATTTTAAAGGGTGAAGATCGAAATTGGTACCCCGAGAGAGAAGAACTTTTTAAACAAATTCCTATCCCGAGTAAGGGCCCTTTTCAAAAATGTGAACAGTGACCACTTGTTTTTAGGAAAATAATCAAACATTCCCCAAATTTCCCGTCCCTTGTTGTTTTATTTTTCAGATGTGAAAAAAGGGAAACAAATTTAGTTTTTTTTCTTTCTACATGTTCAACAAAATAGAAATCATAACAGCATATTTACCGAATGGTTTTTTCCCCCAATTATTGGGTTCAGACTGTTTTTTTATTTGGGCACCCAGGGAAAAAAACAAATTTTTCTATCTTTTGACAAAATTTGGGAAAAACCCCATTTCATTTTCATTCCCCGACTCCTATTATTAAAAAAAAACAAAAAATTACTGCATTATTTCCTTGATCCCTTTTGTTGAAGAAACCCATTATTGCATTACATCCTTGATCCCCATCATAAAACACATTTGTGCAATACTTGCTTGACCCCTTTTGTAAAAAGCCTTCATTGCATTACGTCCTTGACCGCTTTTGTAAAATCACATTATTGAATTCCTTCCTTGACCTTTGTTGTAAAACTCATTCTTTCATAACTTCCTTAACCAACATTGTAAAAACTCATTATTGCATGAGTTCCTTGACCCCTATTGTAAAAACCCATCATTGAATTTCTTAATTGACCCTACACCCTTGATTGCATGACTTCCTTGACTGCTATTGTAAAAAAAAACCCTTTGTTGGATGACTTCCTTGACTGCTACTGTAAAACCCTTTTGATTGCATGACTTCCTCGACCCCTGGCTTTTTTCCTCATATGAGACCAAGCTGTCCTCTGAGATTTTGAACTCGTCAGAGAAATCCCCCTCCCCTCTACCTCTTCTGTCCTTTTTAGCTACATTTATAGCCTTTGCTATCCCCGTTTGATACTTACAAAAGTAACAGTGAATGACAACAGAAGAATGCAGTTTTGGCTGCAGACAAACGATAGAATTTTGCTTCTCATACAGTAAAAGATGAGATCCGACTTGTTCTCAATCAGGTATTGGTTTTCAGTATGAAGGGCACACACCTCTTCCATCATGTTATTCACTCCAGTTCATAGTGTAGAATTCTGGTCACCGAGTGCCCTGACCACTTTTGACATGAAGGGAACTTTCTTAGCATGCAGAGCTCAAGGTCTGTATCATGACCATGATGTCAGAGAGCGCGGGTTACCCTGAAGTAGGAGTCGACTGTTCGGTTTTCTTGTTCACCAGTTCTGTCCAGAGAGTCTTGCAGCTACTGATGCCAGCAATTCTGGTCTGCTGTTTGTTGTCAGTCCTGGGGCTGGGGATTTGCTCCACGTCCATACAACTTGAAAGAGGACTGCCTAAAACACGAGGTGAAAGAGGGGAGGTGTGTAGAGATACTGTCTGCCCAGATTTTTTGTTGACAGCACAGAAAATGACTTTTATGGGCTCTCCTTTACATAAAAGTTATGGAAACTGTCACGAGGCAATCAGACACATGAGACCGAGAGATGATCGATGGCTAGTCACGCACCCTCTTCGCAAGTTGCAGTGTCAATATTTTTTTGTGCCGGAGGCGAAAAGGGTTGGAGCTTCTAACATGCAGTGAGTGCTTGCCAGCTGAAAACGCCTTCCAGCCCCATCTTGTGTGTGTGTGTGTGTGTGTGTGTGTGTGTGTGGGGTGTGTGTGGTGTGTTGGTTTTGAGTGCGTGTGTGTTGTGTGTGTGTGTGTGAGTGTGTGGTGTGTGGGTGTGGTGTGTGTGTGTGTGTGCACGCGCGCGCGCGTGCGGCGTTGTGTGTAGGTGTGTGTGTGTGTGTGTTGTGGTGTGTGAGAGAGAGAGAGAGAGAGCGAAGGGGAGAGAGAGAAGAGAGATGTACACGTGCACGAATCCGATAGCAACATATATACCACAAAGGGTTCAGTGATGCGTAGTGAGTCCCACAAAGAAGGTTTGGAGACAAGAATGCTTTTTCTTAGCTCTGTTCACTGTCGCCATCATTTTCAGAGCGAAAGGAAGACAGAGAACCACCAGATCTCATGCAGAAATCTTTGCGTCAAAACGTTGAAATTTCCCCTTAGTTGTTGTATTGCGAGGAAGTAAAAATACGATATCACATAGCAAGAACTCTCGACAACAAACCCCTGGGTTTGATTTGGCACAGTTCATATCCGCATTTCCCTTTCATCATTTCGCATCTATAACACTTGTCATCAAATTACAGGCCAGAGAGCCGAAAATCAGGGCAGTTAGGGACAGAACATTCCACCGTTCACCTGGAGTTTTTTGTTGGCATTTTCGACTTCTGCAAAAATGGAAAAAAAAAACTCAGTTAGGCACAGAACATTTCACCCTTACCTGGAGTTTTGTTGCATTTTCGACTCCTGTCAAATGGAATAAAAAACAACATCCTTTGTTCCCCCTTCCCCACTCCCTCGACGTCTCCCCTAATCCCTCACTTTTCTTCACTTTCATCATCATGATGATCATCGTCATCCTTTGACATACTTGCTCTACTTTTTTTTCTTCATCGTCACTTTTGACAAGAGACTGAGCTATACTTTTGAATGGTAACGTAAAAGTGAGTGTTCACCTTTTTTGCAACCTTTTGTTAAAAAGGTGAGCTTAAA
>CM031607.1:79888984-79890466 GCA_018398815.1 Conus ventricosus | reverse complement strand
CAGAATCCAGCAAGCCCGACAGAGGGTCTTTTCACATGCCCCCTCCCTCTCCTCTGCCTCCATCCCCCTTCCCTCGCTCCCCCCTCCCCATCCCATCCCATTGTTCCATCCTGAACACTGACCACAACGTCCAGCCTCAAATCCCTCTCCAGGTGTGGAAGAGGGTCGAGAAAGGAAATCCCCCGGACCCGGGCAGTTTAATAACGGCGCTAGGCCAACAGGATTTTGACGCCTTGGGGACGCCGCCCTTGTCTGCAGAGACAATGCCACGACGATGCACTGTCCCCCACCGTCCTTTTATGAAGGGGAGTCTGCCACGCTTTGGTTTGGTGGGGATGGGGCTTGGGGTTTGGGGGTAGCGGTGGTGTTCTGCGCCGGACATGATCCCCATCCTTCTCCTCCTCCTCCTCCATCCCCTTCCTCTCCTCCACACCATCCTTCACCCCTCCTAGTGTCGTGACCTCTTTCGGTGATCAGTACCGGTGAAGGTTTCAAGCCAGCTTGGTTTGACCACTGCTTTTGTGGTGATAGTGTTTGTCACCGAGCTGTACCCCTTGTGAGTTTGATTTCCCCATTAAAGAGAAAAGGAGTTTGATTTTCAGTTCAGTATTTGATTACTAATCAGTCGTTAATTCATTTCTTCGTCAGCCCTGAATCGTGCGCAGTGTAGCCTTGAGACTTAGCAGATGTTGTGTAACGTGTCTTGAGACTTAGCAGATGGGGTGTAACGTGTCTAGAGACTTAGCAGATGGGGTGTAACGTGTCTAGAGACTTAGCAGATGTGGTGTAACGTGTCTAGAGACTTAGCAGATGTGGTGTAACGTGTCTAGAGACTTAGCAGATGTGGTGTAACGTGTCTAGAGACTTAGCAGATGTGGTGTAACGTGTCTAGAGACTTAGCAGATGGGGTGTAACGTGTCTAGACTAGCTGCAAAGAGAGGGGACTGCAGGCGGAAATTGAAACACATTTTGAAAGGTCTTTGAATTAACAAGGACAAACGAATTACAAGACAAAACACTGTCTTGTAATTCGTTTGTCCGCGTTATCTGGCAGAATCATTTGAAACACCTTTTAGAATGTGTATAGAGACCAGTCCGCACGTAGTCACACCTCCTTGCTGACACTCAGTATTTAAAGACCATGGGAGGCAATTTTTTTTATTTATTTTTTTTTTTGGGGGGGGGGGGGGGGGGGGGGCGGTGGTCATAGTACAACGGTGACAAGTACGTGAACTCTAATCAGGGACCATCGTACGGGTGATAGCAAACTAGTTAGCTCGCTTCACCGGGCGTTCTGTTAACTTGCAAAAAGGGCCATTTCGACAGGCCAATGGGAAATTTCCTTTATTCCCTTATCTCTGTACACAGGGAACACAGTCTCTTGGGCTGCTGGAAGATGGTGCACCAAACAAATAAGTGTATGAGACAGCCATGTGGCCCAACCGCAAAGAAGTTAGCAGAACTGGGCGAATCACAGACCCC
>CM031607.1:79876484-79883984 GCA_018398815.1 Conus ventricosus | reverse complement strand
CTTTCTGAGATATTCCATAAAGAAGAAAAACTGTTTTGGGCCGTTATAGCCGTAGTAACGGCTGTTCTGGTAAAATAAAATCCGGCATCATCCGTGACCCATAATGAACATACGTACAAATTTTGAGAAATATCGGCAAGAAGTTTTGTCTGGAGCGAGTGGAACACATTTTGACCACAGACAGACACACAGACTGCATTTTTCGTTCCCATTGTAAAGTACTCCCTGCTCTATAAGAGCTGGGAGTTAAAAAAAAGGACGAAGAAAAGGAACAAAAGACACAGAAAAAGAGAGAAAGAACTAAGCAGCAGCAGCAGCAGCAGCAGCAGCAGCAGCAGCAGTCATTGTCGCCGTCGTCATCGTCGTGTCGTGGTCGTTATGATCGTAATAGTAGAGGTAAAGTAAGATGAATAAAGAAGAAGAAGAAGAAGAAGAAGAAGAAGAAGAAGGAAAACAATGTCAACCTCGGTGTAATGTCAGTGGAGGAAGGACTAGCGCACAGCCCAAACACACTCACAGCTTGCTTACAATCTCATTCATATATCATGCATCCGTCACATCAAACCACTAGTAAAGTCTATAACTTTACTACACATGATCATAGAAAGAACATCAATGCATCTGGAATCAAATGAAATAAAACATTCTCTCTTTCCTGAACTTCACAAAATCATTTATCTAAAACATCGTTAACTAACCCTGGTATAAACAGATTTCTACTTTACCTGGCCAGGTGATCTTAACTATCACGAATCACTGTCTTTTCTTTTCTTTTCTTTTTCTTTTCACTGTCACTTTCACAACACGACACAACCGCCGGCACTGGTGTTGGTCTGATGGCGCCTGGTCAGGTGAGACTGTTGGCGTTGGTCTGTGGTTCTGCTTGGCGAAGTGACGCTGCCAGGTATGAGGTCGAACCCCCGGTTAGGGTAGAACAGTGACTATCAACATCGATCTGTTCTCCTTCTTTCTTCCTGCATTAACGCATTGCACTCTCTCTCTCTCTCTCTCTTCTAGTCTGCTCTTATCAAATGGACATGTTGCTTTTCTTTTCTTTTTTCTTTTCTTTCTTTTCTTCTTCATAAATTAGCAACTCTTTCTCTCTCTCCACATCTCTCCTCAGTCCTTCCTCTGCAGACTATCTCATGCTAATCTCTCAACTTGGTTCTCTTCTCTCTCTCATCTCTCTCTCTCTCTGCCCTTCTCTCCTGCAGAGCTCCACTCAGAACCTCTCTCTCTCCCTCTCTCTCTCTATTCCGTTCTTCCCCTCGTTCTCTCCTCTCTTCATCTCTCTGCCTTTTCCCTCGTGCAGAGACTACACTAAAACCTCCTCATCTCTCTGTCTCTGTTCGTTCTCATCTCCCTGCTTCCTGTAGGCGAGAGCCTACTCTCCCGAACCCCCCCTCCTTCTCTCTCGTCTGTTCGTCTTCTTCCCCTCGTTCTGCCGTTCTCTCACTCACGCATCCTTTTATTCGTTCCGATCTGTCCAAAAACGGGCGAGTACCATTGGTCAGTATTTTTACCCCTGACACCCGAGGTTGTCTCCCTAATTCCATGGATGTTCAAATCATGACAGTCCCGTCTACACGCCTTACTCTCTGTGGTGGTCAATTGGTCATTTAATTGATTCAGCCGATTTCACCCCCACCACACACTACCTTCCCCCCTTCCCTACTTCACTGGCGCGGTGTGGCTTAAGTGGTGGACACTGGCAATCTAAATTGGCCAGCTGAGTCTGGGTAGGCACCACGACGTCCGAGTAACAATGACGTTTGGTTCCACAAAGTGGCTAGATGAGCTTGAGCTCGGCTCTGCGACTCGTCTCGCTAGACATCGAGGCGTCGGTCAAAGCTGCTTAGCCCGTATAGCCGGACAGACCGTACTCCTGAAGCCTCTCCGCTAAGCTTAATTGGCCGGACCCGACCTATGGGCCCGTCTCTCTGACGCCTAGAATGTTTGAGTTTGGACTTAGGTCCGAACAAATTGACTGGCGACTCCCAAGTTAGGTTGTTCCCCCCAAGTTAGGTTGTTTTCCCCCAAGTTAGGTTGTTTCATTTTTTTGTCCGTGACAATTTCCCCCTTGCAAAAGACCATGCTCCGCATTGTCTCAAACAACGGTACAAAAAAGACAACAACCGAATTTGCTGACACACAGCTACACGCGCAAAGTTTGGAAAATACTTTACAACCAACGGTTTATAAATTATAAAATATACAATTATGAATACCACTCCAATGAGTTTATCATTGACGTGCGCTCTTGCGTTATTTCACTCATTTTATAAACGACCTCTGTGCACACTTATGCAATTCCCCTACCTGCGGATTTGCCACATCATTCTTTCACAATTCTTATGAAAAGCACAATATAATATGATCACGATCCATGACACTTCACTGAGGAATCTCCATCCTCACTTATTGCAAATAATGCATCATACACAAGCGACTGTATGCTCCAAGCATAACTACATCCACATGAACAAGTCTCACAAAGAAATATGAACAAGTCTCACACAAAAAAAAATATGAACCATAGCCAACTGGGAATGAACCCATAATCCAATCAACATAACTGGAATCAACACATATTATCAACAATGCACCCTGGATATGACTGACTTCCTCTGAGTTGCAGCTTGCTAGACTACACGGCTTAAATAGTCAGCTCCGACATTCTGTCGACCGGGAATGTACTGCACTCGGTACCTGTAGGGCTGCAGTGCCATTGCCCAACGCAGCACTCTGCTGTTTTTCAACTGCGCCTCCTGCAGGAATTTGAGTGGTTGATGATCCGTCTCGATCACGAACTCTTCCCATACAAGTATTTGTGGAACTTCTGCACGGCCCACACAACAGCTAAACACTCCTTCTCCACCGTTGCGTACCCTTCTTCACACTTTGTCAACTTCCTGCTAGCGTATCTCACAGGAAACTCGACTCCTTCATGCTCCTGCAACAATACTGCACCTATCCCACCACCTGATGCATCTGTCCGCAACAAAAATGGTTTGGACATATCTGGTAGCTTCAAGATGGACGGGAACCTAGTCTTTCCAACACCGTCTGCAGTGCTTGCTCTGCAGCGTCTGACCACTCGACCACTGCCGGTTTCCCTGCCTTGACCAAATCACTGAGAGGACTCGTGATTGCTGCGAAATTTGGAACAAACTCCCATAGAACCCAATAAAACCTAGCAGACTCCTGACTTCTGTTTTGGTCTTTGGTCTCTCTGAATTCATCATCTTCTCCACCTTTCCCCTTTCTGGCTGCTTTGTGTCGCCTCCGACAACAAACCTAGGAACTCCTACTGTCTAGCCCTTCATACAGTGACACATCCCTGTATGACTCTTCTGGAAACTTAGGTAACAAAATCTCCCCTTCTTCTGCTGAGTCTCTTTCACCTCATCAATGATTGCTGCTGCGCCTATGTGCTGAGTCTCACGCTGAATATATTTGCGGAGAAAATTTGCATGGAAAAGTTTTGGTTTTCCATTCACATCAATTCGGTAATCCCGACCGACCTTTTCAGTGATGGTGAATGGTCCTTTCCAATGCATCAGCAGCTTGTTGTGACCCGTGGGAAGCAGTACCAGGACTTGATCTCCCGCCTTGAGGGATTGCTTCCTCACCTTCCTGTCATATTGCTTCATCTGAACGACCCTAGCCTTCTGCAAACTTTCCTTGCAACCTTACACGTCCCATACCTGTGCCCACCTTTGGAACAGGCGAGATTGGGCCGATCAGATCAATAGCCACCCTCCTGAACGGTGTGTCAATTAAAGGGGGATGTTTAAGAGGCGCCTTCCTCTTTCACCCCTCTTGTGGCGACCTTTGACACACGTCACATGACATGCAGAACCGCTTTATGTCTGCCATTGCTCCTGGCCAATGAAAGTCATCAAAGACTCGGTCAGACCGTTTTAAACCGGTGCCGAGATGACTCGCCATGAGCGACTCGTGACCCACTGACATGACAGTGTCACGATAACACGCTGGTACCTCTAACTGAGTGGTCACCTTACCTGTCTTCCCTTGGTGAACACTCGGTACAACAGCCCGCCTTTCACAAGAAATTCTGTCTCACCTCCTCTAACCTCCTTGTTTCTCTCCACCTCTTGCCAACTCCCAAGACTTCACGAGCGAAGGGTCTTGTTCCTGCGCTGGCCCTAAACTCATCAGGCGACACATCTATGCCCGACTTCCTTCCTGGAACAACTAACGGTCTCAACAACCTTTTCCTCCTTCTTGCTCCGTGTCTGAACTGCTGCCCCTGTAGCAGTCAACAACTCAGGATCCCCTGGATCCCTTGCACCTGGAATATTTCCAATGATCAAATCGTGAAGGGGTTTCTCCATCACCAACGCAGACAACTCGCCTGAGAAGTAAGGGGTACGTACTTCTATCTTAGCAACTGGAAACTCCCTCACAGTGCCATCGATTAGAGTACAGGTCTGGATTTGCCCTGTCAAATCCCCTTTATCGACCAGCGTTGTTCGTACTACCCCGCATGAACAACCAGTGTCTCGTAACACTTTCACCCTCTGCTGGCCAATCCACCCTTCTTCCACTGGTAACGAACCACTCAGCCTAGTGCCCTCTATCCCTGACACTGACTGCTGTCCATGCTACCATAGGCTGCACTTCACCCTCTTCGACCTGAATCCCTTTGGTTCCACTGCAGGTCGTTTCCCTGACGACCCTTATCCACCTCTTGCAATGGCTGCTGCCTACTGGAACCTCATGCGACAATCCCTCGCCACAGGTCCCTTCTTGGACAAATGAAACACCCTAATTTTCCCTTTGCCTTCCTATGCCCCACCACTGGTTTGCAGACTTTGCAGAAAACTCTCCTAGTCTCCTTGCCACTCTCTCTCCTGTGCCTAGCACCTGTTTCTCCTGCACCTTAGTGCCCAAACGTGCCTCTCTATACACCTCTGCGAACTTCAACAAACTCTCCTGCTGTCTCCCGGCTGTCTCTCTTTTAAATGTATGGTTAACTCAGGGCCGCAACCTGACAAAATCTGTTCTTTCATAACTAGCTCTTTCAACTCAGCAAACTCCTTCTTCGTACCACTCAACTCTAATTGTTGTTCAATAGGGGTTTCTTTCTTCCGCCGTTATATCTCTTTTTTTTTTTTTTTTTGAACAAGATTTTATAACAACGACAGCCAAACTGGTGGTTACCGACACGAGTGACGTGATAGCACAATCCTATGAATGATAATATTAGCTTGGGACAACGTAGTTAGTTTTTATGAGACGCCCAGCGCCTGACCCAACTATGAAGCGAATTATAGGAAATCTGTGCGAAATGAGTACTCTGGGGCTGAAATGCCAAGCCTAGTATAACTATCTTGGAAGCAATGCCAAGCCTAGTATTTAACTATCTTGGAACATACAGTAAGACAACCCCTTGTCTTAGGATTACAATACTTGAATCCCACCCAGCTTCCTCTCTGAGAAGTTGAACAATTATAATAAAAAGGGCCAGAATATCCTGGCAAGCTCGCCAATAAATTGTCAACCTCGGTGTAATGTCAGTGGAGGAAGGACTAGCGCACAGCCCAAACACACTCACAGCTTGCTTACAATCTCATTCTTTATATCATGCACCCGTCACATCAAACCACTAGTAAAGTCTATAACTTTACTAACATGATCATAGAAAGAACATCAATGCATCTGGAATCAAATGAAATAAAACATTCTCTCTTTCCTGAACTTCACAAAATCTTTATCAAAACATCGTTAACTAACCGGGTATAAACAGATTTTACTTTACCTGGCCAGGTGATCTTAACTATTCACGAATCACTGTCTTTCTTTTCTTTCTTTTTCTTTTCACTGTCACTTTCACAACACGACACAACGCCGGCACTGGTGTTGGTCTGATGGCGCTGCGTCAGGTGAGACTGTTGGCGTTGGTCTGTGGTTCTGCTTGGCGAAGTGACGCTGCCAGGATATGAGAGTCGAAAACCCCGTTAGGGTAGAACGTGACTATCAACATCGATCTGTGTCTCCTTTCTTTCTTCCTGCATTAACGCTTGCACTCTCTCTCTCTCTCTCTCTTCTAGTCTGCTCTTATCAAATGGACATGGTTTGCTTTTCTTTTCTTTTTTTTTTCTTTCTTTTCTTCTTCATAATTAGCAACTCTTCTCTCTCTCCAACATCTCTCCTCAGTCCTTCCTCTGCAGACTATCTCATGTAATCTCTCAACTTGGTTCTCTTCTCTCCTCATCTCTCTCTCTCTCGCCCTTCTTCTCCTGCAGGTCCACTCAGAACCTCTCTTCCCTCTCTCTCTATTCGTTCTTCCCCTCGTTCTCTCCTCTCTTCATCTCTCTGCCTTTTCCTCGTGCAGAGACTTACACCTAAACCTCCTCATCTCTCTGTCTCTGTTCGTTTCTCATCTCCCTGCCTTCCTGTAGGCGAGAGCTACTCTCCCGAACTCCCCTCCTTCTCTCTCTGTCTGTTCGTCTTCTTCCCTCGTTCTGCCGTTCTCTCACTCCGCATTCCTTTTCGTTCCGATCTGTCCAAAAACGGCGCGAGTACCATTGGTCAGTATTTTTACCCCTGACACCCGAGGTTGGCTCCCCTCTAATTCCATTGGATGTTCAAATCATGACAGTCCCGTCTACACGCCTACTCTCTGTGGTGGTCATTGGTCATTTAATTGATTAGCCAGATTTCACCCCCACCACACACTACCTTCCCCCCTTCCCTATTCACTGGGCGGTGTGGCTTAAGTGGTGGACACTGGTCAATCTAAATTGGCCAGCTGAGTCTGGGTAGGCACCACGACGTCCGAGTAACAATGACGTTGGTTCCACAAAGTGGCTAGATGAGCTTGAGCTCGGCTCTGCGACTCGTCTCGCTAGACATCGAGGCGTCGGTCAAAGCTGCTTAGCCCGTATAGCCGGACAGACCGTCTTCCTGAAGCCTCTCCGCTAAGCTTAATTGGCCGGACCCGACCTATGGGCCCGTCTCTCTGACGCCTAGAATGTTTGAGTTTGGACTTAGGTCCGAACAAATTGACTGGCGACTCCCCAAGTTAGGTTGTTCCCCCCAAGTTAGGTTGTTTTCCCCCCAAGTTAGGTTGTTTCATTTTTTTGTCCGTGACAAACAATAACAGGAGCATCAACATTAAACGCAAGAAGAACAACGACAAGAACAGCAGCAACAACAAAAACTTAACACTGGCAATAAGAAGGGAAAAAATGGAACACTCCTTGGGTAGTATATTGAAAACTGTTAATGTATAAGCTACACATTACAATAAAAATTGCTTTTTGCTGTTTCGAATTTGCACTAGTTTTCAAGTGCTTTGACCTTTAGTGCGTGTTTTAAAACGCTGCTGAATCTGGCACATCAACAGAAAATTAACAATGATAAGCTTAGTCAATGTCAGATTTAGTTGACTTTATGACTGGGATCAGAGAAACCACGGGCGCAGTGCTCAGCACTTCACCGAGGCACCCTATGGGTCTACACATTGAGGCA
>CM031607.1:79723984-79861484 GCA_018398815.1 Conus ventricosus | reverse complement strand
AAATACGTAGAAGGTACGTAGTACAGTGACATGCAATTAGAAAAAAAAGGACGGAAAGAGAGAGAGAGAGAGAGAGAGAGAGAGAGAGAGAGGGCGAACATCAGAAATGGAAAGAAGTAGCAAAGCACAAATGTAATAATTTTTGACACGGCGTAAACACATGTAGAGGGCATGATAAAACATAGTGGCATGTATTAAAAATAATACAATGGAAAAAAAAACCCAAAATGGAGAGAGAGAGAGAGAGAGAGAGAGAGAGAGAGAGAGAGAGAATTAAACAGATAAAACGATTGAGTGTTCCCTGGTGTGAGCGAGTGGCGTGGGAGGCAGAGAGAATGCAGCGAGTGTGCTCAGTGTGCTCTGTGCGCTGAGTGCGAGAGAGAGAGAGAGAGAGAGAGAGAGAGAGAGGGAGAGTTCCAGGCGGTGATCCTGGTTTGTAGCTCCCGATGAAAGTAGAGAAACTGATAAATGCCAATCCTAGGCCTCATCCAGTTTCGGTGCAGCTGACCCTAGATTGGCATTAATCAGTTTCTCTCATACTCAGTGGATTGATTTCAGTTTTTGCTTATATATTCCTATGTTTTTCCTGATTCATTTTCAATAAAAAAAATAAAAAAAAATGCAAAAATCTTCGCATCTAGCCACATTACTGATCACCCATGGGTCTAAACTTGAGAACTATGGGCCTAGGGCCCCAAGCCAGATCAGTGGATCACAGATAATGTGGCTAGATTGCGAAGAGTTTCCCCCCCCCCTTTCCCCCCCCCCCCCTCCACGGGAATATGCCTCTAAGAGTGGTATTTCTACATTGGTTGTCAACTTGCAGTTTGTTGAATTTGGGGAATTCTCTCACCCCATTTTCAGGGGCCCCCCTTCTAGGAACACACACTGTGGTTTGCGGGGTTTTATAGCCACGCCTGTGACCAGACTTCACATTTGTGGTTTTGCGGGCGTTTATAGCACGCGCCAGTCAGTGACTATGACGTAACAGAAAATGGGAAGGGTCACTATAGGGGCAGAGAGAGGGCCATCAGTTTAAGTCCTTTCCTAACCACACAAACAAGCATCTAATACCACCGCAGGCATATTTACCAACTTTACATTTTTGGATTAATATATATTTCCTGTACATTACTGAAAGCTTTTTATAATTTTCTGGTGTTTATGTTTAATGGGCGGGTAGTTTTTAAAATTGTTTTTATTCAAGCAGGAATAGTTTAAAGGTTAAAACAATCATATACTGTGCTTTTCAAAGTTCTTTTTTGTAGCTACTTTGTACAATATTATATTAATAACTTTAGCAATTACAAACAAATAAGCACAACTTTTAATAATCAATTCTCTCTCACTGATCTATATAAGATAGATAATTTATTCAGGGGGAGGTAATTATATTTTGCTTAATTAAAGGGAGATAAATATCACTTTCAAAAAAAAATAATAAAAAATATAAATAAATAAAATACAAAAAATTAAAAAATAAAAACCAAATAAAAATAAAAGCAATAAAAAAAAATTTAAAAAAAAAAAATTTAAAAAAATATAAATAAAATTTTTTTTAATTTTTTTTTTTTTTTTTTTTCTTAATAGTCCCTTAAGCCAACCTCAAGTTCTGTGTTAAGTTTTTAATCAAGTCACTTCTTAGTTCTTACTCAAGTTGTTCACAAGGCATCCTCAAGTCACTTCTTAGTTCTTACTTAAGGCATCCTCTTGTTGTCCTCAAGTCTCCTCAAGTCATACTTAAGTCACCCAAGTCAACTGCTAAGTTTTACCTTAAGTCACTTCTAGGTCTACTCAAGGTCATCTCAAGTCGTCATCAGTCTTCCTCAAGTCATCCTCAAAGCATCCTCTAAGTACACCATAGTTCTTATTTTAGTTATCTTAATTATTATCAAAAAAAACAAGTCAATATATGTTTTTATCTTAAAAATAGTTAAATGTCTATTATATTACTCACTCGCCTCAAAAAACGCGTCATCGTTGAGGATGTCTGCTCAGCGTCCTTCTGAGCGAAAATCGGGTGAGCATAGATCTTAATGAATTTCTTACATCCTAAGCAACCGCATTGATTACAATTCTGGGCTATGGAAATTCTTTTATAGATACCCTGTCTTTATTTATTGACCCATCATTTTTTATTTAGCCATGTTCTATTTTTATTAAAAAAATTTAAATTTAGTTCCTTTAAAATATTATTGCATCACTAAGGCATCAATATGAACTTTGTGTTGGCGGTTTTGGCAGTATTGTGTTCGGATTCTTTTATGTCGTGAGTGGAGATTGTTCGGGTCTTTGGTTTTGGTTGCCTTTGTTTTATATATTTTTTAACTGTAATTACCACCCCAGCAGCAAGCAATGACGCCAAAAATGACAACAGTTTTAAGTTCAATATGCCAGGTAGAATTTGGCGCCCTTGAATTAACTTGTTCTTGTTCTGCGAGATGGCCATTGAATTAACTGTTGCGTTGGCACGGCGTTATGTTTTCATTATGAGCTTATTCTGTGATTGTAAACTGTAATTTTTTTGTGTGTGCCAACTCAAGCTAATTTTTTTCTGCTGCATGACGGCCAGGATGAGGGGGGCTTTACTGGTTATATTCTCCACCTGATTCAATGTTTTTGTTTCATTGTTTCATGATTCAATGTTTTCTGAAATTCAGCGCTTTCCGGATTCTGCCTGTTTTCTGGCTCGGTCTTTTTTTAAGGGAAATAATTTCTATTTGATTAAAGGTAAATTAATACCATGATTAACGGCGTTAAACAATGTTCCAAATCTGTAATATAAGTCACTATCCTAAGAGGACTTACTGACTTAGTTAAAAAACTGGATCCTGCGTTAATCATACATAATGCTGGTTCAGATATCTATGGGGGCAAATCTCCTGACCTAGTTTATGTGTTACAACAAGATACCGTTTGCCCGACTCTGTTTTCTCCATTCTCGTCCCCAACTGTTCTTCATACCTGTTATGATATCTTTTTAATGTCTTGCGGCGACATCTGTTGAATCTGTTCTCTGCTGAAAACTTCAGTTCCGAGGAAAATGTTTTGTTTTTCACATGATGCCAAAGAATACATCTCTCCTTTTTGGGGCATATAGCTTGGCGTCACTTGGTCACATTAATTTAAGTTCAGGAAGGTTTAGGCTCGCCTTGTAGCTGTAGTAGATCTCCTGTATCATGTTTTTTATTATTATAAGTTGGTTATTCTTGCTTAAAAATGAGCACGAAAAAAAACTGTTGCTAACTTGTATACCATTCTGCTGTTATTGGGGGTTCTAAGTGTAGGATACTCAATGCTTGGTTAAAAGCTTGTTAAGAATTAAACCGGCAGGATCCTTGACCAAACTAGCACTTTGAGGCTATTCAGCTTAGCTGATTGTATTATTGAGCTTCGTTTGCACAAAGATTTTCTTGTCAAGAATGGATAATTCCAGACAGTATTTATGTAATTAAAAATTAATTTATTATTAAATGGCTTCACTCGTATAGGATAGGCGGCGTGTGGTTAATGCGCTCGGCTTTTAGTGGAAAGAAATTACGCATTTTAGTGAACTGCGAGATGAAGCTGAGAGAAAAAGACATAACAAAGCTTGTGGAGCAACTAGCCGAGACAAAGATCGCTATGAAAAGCAAGAATTCAGCAGTTAGATTTTATTAATAACACACTGAAAAAACAGGGGCATGCAGCTTACACATTTAAGGTGTTGATTCAAGCAATAAAACAATATTATCTTTGTAACAGGCAAACAATCGAGCCATTGCCCCCACCAAACTTCAGTGACTTTTATCAACCATTCAGCCCCCCACCCACACCCCCCCCCCACCCCCCCCCCCACACCACCACCCCACAAAAGATGCAAGAAATTGTGTTTATTGTCTTTGGTATGGACCGTGTGTTTTTGTATTATGCAAATAATATTGGCTGAATTAAAAAATGAACAAAATCTATTATTCGCCAAAGGATCAGTGGAAGGAGAATTACAGCAATTAAAAAGATAAGCCAAGCTGCTGGAGTCAGTGTACATACAGCAATAGAAATGGTTATCTTAAACAAGCGATTGGGCAAATTTATTTACCAGAGCCTAGACGAATACAGAGATCCACACTTGGTCAATACAACTCCACGACACCCATCAAATGGATCTTCTATATTTACCCTCTGATACGATTAGACGAAAAGATTTAAGTACGCACTCACAGTCATGACATAGCTTTCAATGATACAAAAGGATGCGGAACCATTAACACAAAGAGTGCTTATGCCTGTTGCTGTTGCCCTAATCAATGATATATCAACGAGGCCCTTTAACTTATACTCGCATGATCAAGTCTCGATGATGGAAAAGATTTAAAGGGGCAAAGTGAATCAATTATAGTTGAAACTTAGAGTTACCTTTTAAAGTGGCATTCCAGGAGTTCATCAGATCACAGGCTTTAGTTGAAACTTTAACAAACAGTTAGCCGAAATGGGTACTTTTCTCCGAACAGTACACAGAGAGGCTGCTTGACAATTCTCGATTTACACGAATGGGTTAGAAGTCGCACTCAGTTTTGCGCGCAATGAATAATGATGAATTTAAAGGGCTAAAACCAGTTACAAGCAATCAAAGTAAAAACAATAAATGGTGCTGAAGACTCCAGTACACCCGCAACCTTTTACGTTTGGTATATAAAGATATAGGTTACTTTATTTACTGGGGGAAGCCAGAAGGTGGACACTGCATCAGGGGCACAGATCCTGTCTGGAGAGTGTTGACCCGTATTGAAATAAAAAGAATTGTAAAGATGAATCCGCCCGTGGTATTATTTACGAGAACTGACACAACAAAAACAACAGCTCCTCAAAGATCTTTTGTGAAGGAAGAACTGCAAATAATCCCCCCAGACCCAGTTCCGCTTTAATTAATTTACGTAAACATATTTTGGTTTAAATCTGGAAAGGCCCAGAAGGAAGCGCCAGATACAAAACAAGAATTGGTAAAGGAAGAGACCTTGAAATTGATACGGGATCATTTCATGCGTGTAATGCTATTAAGGAAAACATGTTCAGGGGATTAATCAATGCATGCTAAATCATCCAGATCACCTACAAACTCTAAACCCCCAATGGGAAAAAGTATTCTTGAAATAATAAAAAAAATTCGACGCATCAAGCAAAACTTGAGAAAAAAGATTTAAATGAATTGGATTGAAGCTATGATCGATTCTTATTAAACAAAAGTTGATGAAAAATTCTTTAACCCCCCTGTTTATGCGGTCCTCCAGTGCCCGATTGATTTTGTAAACTCGGGATTAACAAATTACTAGTTTTGTGTTTGTTCTATCTAACGTCTTCTTTGTTACAACTGGTGTGTGGATCTCATGTAGATTAGATCGCAGTGTTTTTCGGTTGTCATGATGAAAAGTACTTATTGCCTAACTTTGCTTCTATTGTAGGTTGTCTTGGTGGATATGTTTGACTGCACAAACGATGCGAGTTATTCCCCTTTTTTGCTTTCTTAATGATTTTATCTGGCGCGAAATTAATGTTCTGTATGACCTTAAACAACAAACTCCTTGGATCACCTTTCCAGTTAATTCATCCTTCATCTTTCCTTAAAAACTTCTTATAGTATTTGAATGCAAAGGCGAATCTTTAGGATAATTCGGACCGTGTTCTTACCATCATCAGCCCTTTAGCTACTTTATTCCATGTCTTTATTGATGTCTTCAGTAGCGGATATCTATAAACACACGTCGGTATCTGTGGAAAGTACTCTTGGACTCTGGCATACGGGGCTTAAAGTAGTCATATAGAACGCTTACATCAAAAAGCTTTGATAATTTAAAACGGTATTAGTAAACCCAATAAATACAGGCTTGTCCAATTTGACTTTCTTTTTTTTTTCAATCATTATGCCAAATAAAGCTGGATCATATGTAATCGTCTGTATTCCTGATAATTAGGTTTTGAAGTAAGCTCTTAATTGCTTCGTTCGCTTGGTGACTAATCTGAACATCTTTACGTGTGCGGATTCTCCATAGTCTTTCCAAAACAGCTGTTGTTCATCAGCTTGAAAAAGTCTTTTTTGAAGCATCTGTGGATTTTGTTCTGACGATCAGTGTTCTTCCATGATGTATGGTTTCATGAAAACTGGTCTTGTTCAAAAAGCAATTTTGCGATGATATCTGCTTGTCCAACTTCAACCCTGTTTTAACATAACATTGCATGTAGTCTGTAATGACAGACATAATTTTTTTTGCCTCTCGAGATTTAGGCACAAAGTTTTGGTGGTTCGCTTGGATTCCATCGTTAGGCTTTTGCTGCTAATGGGATAGTCATTATATGCAGGTCATGCAGTTCATGAGGATATTTCGAAATCACTTATAGAATGTATCCACGCTGTGGATTTTACGCGTTAAATGCTCCATCAACTTTAATGCCTTTTGAATATTTTTCGGATCGCCGCCTGTGTACATTTTAAGTTTGCCGTATGGAAGTGATTGCGTCCAGAGCCCAACCATACAGTTTGTTTGCATCTAATTGATTAAGATAGTTAGATTTTACTCGGTCATAGTGTCCAAGTATTTGTTGTTTGCTTTTCAGTAATGGTGCGACACGCCATAATAATTCCTCACGCAATCCGTGTTCAATCATCTGAATCATTGGTAGGTCAGGTCAATAAATCAATCTGTACTCCAGTATAAAACTTTAAGGAAAGCATTCCCTCATCTCATCCACTGCGGGCGCTGAAATTTTTATGCGCTAGGATCAGGCCTGTATGTTTCTTGAAAGGTCTTTATTATAGTTTTCATACTATCCGAAAAAACATAATTGCCCCCTCAAGTTAGGAATTCTGGATAGTATCCATCGTTTTTCAATCTAACTTCTGCCACGCATCCTTGAGGGGGGGGGGGGCAATTTTTTGTGGTAATCAGTATCATGATGTCCTTTCCCTTGAGACTTAGAAAAGAACGCACATTTAGGGTGGTGTGTGTCTTCATCAATACTTTCCCAACTGTTCATTGTACTCATAGGGGTTATAACGCCCTTTCTAACAAGAGTTGAGTCATAAATTATTTTCTGGTATTGGGCAGGGACTTTAGTGGACATAGCCTGTGACTCTAATGATCCATCATGTGCTGCCATAGAGTCATATAAAAAAGCATGTTATCTCAGATAAAGCCTTGGACTTTTCTGATGACTGTGCAATGCATGACCCCAGATGGCATCGTCCACTGCTTTCATTATAGATTGAGAGTCGTAGCCTTCGCATAGTTCTGAAAGAATACAGGCAGCTTCATGTCTTTGGTTCAAACTTTAGTTGAAGATTGCAGTTGTTGTGCGCGGCTCCTCTGAACTTTCCTGCTAATGTGTTCATGTCTCTTACTGTTGATTGGCTGCCGCACTGTTTAGTCATTAGTTCTAAAACCGCAAATCCCAACAATGTGTGGCTGATTTATACTGTTGTTGGTCTTCAGGCGTCATTATGATTTCAGATAAGTTTACGATTCTTAGAACAGTCATTACGCACTTTCGGAATGAGTTTAAGAAGTATTCTGCAGCATTAAGTACTCTATATAATTTGGCTTTGGAATGAAACGCCAATCGACCTAAAATAACAATGAAACGCAATTGAAACAAATCTGAGTGATAGTACTCACTATGGCTGTTTTTAGGATAGTCTCTGTTGAGGTTGGTCCTTCATAAGGAAAAGTGCGATTACGAAGTCGGCGTAAACTAAGTATGGAGAATTTTGCATCCGTTTCCAGTTATTAAAACTATCCTGTATGCCTCTGGCGGGTGTAATTTGTTCTGTATTTACAGTCATACTGGGCCGGAAATACAGTGGTTTCTTAGGTTCGCTCGCGGCTTGAACAGATGGTTTAAGGTTTAACATTTTCTGCAGAATTCTTGTTTATGCCCATTCTTTGATGTATGCGGCATTAGTTGTACTCAGGTTGTATCAAGGTGTAATGTGGTGAGCCCTGCTGGTGTAAACATCGTAGTAAGTCAACATGATTTTTGTCTGGATCACCAATCGTTGGGCTGTTCTTAGTCCTACTTTAATGGGTGTTGTTTTGTTTTCCTAATCCCATGTGTATAATTATTAACAGTTAGCTGGTTTGTTCTGTTCTTCAAACTGATCAATTTGATCAACACTAAACAGGATATGGGATATTCCATTGAAGGTTAAGAATCTTTTGGTGTATTGCCGAGGTTAGTCACTTCTCTGGTGTTTCGCGGACTTGATGCAGCCTTGCATCCCAACACACCACATGAAACATTTGTCGGCTGAATTCTTTATGTTTAAAACGCTCTCTTTGAAACCAACTCTCGAGGTAGAGGATATGTAAGCCTTTTGCACTACAATCGGTGCATACTTAGCCTGTTTTAATCTATAGCTCGTAAGACTTCGACCTCTGACAACCAGAGAGAAGCCTCTCTTTTTAGCTCTCTTAGCGTGCCAATCATCAAACTGTTGTACAGCAGTTCGTCTGCCAACCGGGTGGTTTAAGTCGGTATGAGAAGAATGTCTGCTGTTTTTGTTAGAGACCAGACCAGACTTCTGATTTTCGTCATGTTATTGGTATATGTCGGTTTATAACAGCTACATTACTTTTTAACGTGGCGGGGCTATGTGAGAATTCTTGGTTACTTGAGAAATTGCATGTTCTTACGCTTGCCCCGCTCGTTTTTCTGGATTAAATAACGTCTAAATCTTATACATTCAGTGTTTGACAAACGCTCTTTCTCGAGCTTCCTTCTAACTATCTCACTATGGGCCGTTATCCGACGATATATCTTCGCCATGCTGTCTTTCTTTGTAAAGCCAACATATTTATGTAAATTTAAAAAATAATACCAACGGCTTAATCTGATTCATATCACACGGTTCTTTTTGTGCTTGGATCTTAAACTAAAGTTTAACACCTTCGATGTTGTTACTGTGAGCTGTTTAGAACAGAGTTTAATGTCTCGTTTACTTTTTTTATGCATTCCTTGTTATCTGCTCGGCGTCTGGCTGTTGAGAAATATGTTGTCCTGCCCTGTCTTTGAGTCTAAATTTTGTATTTTGTAGTCATCAAAAAAGAAAAAAAAAAATAAAAAAAATCGGTCTGTAATCGATTTTATCTGCTTCTCCGTGATGTTTAGTCTACAGAGCTGTGATTTTTTGTCTGTTTTAATCGAACTATGTTTAGCCGAATTAGGTGAACCATACGGTTTGCTTTTGGAGTGTTTAGTTTTTAAATTTTTTGCCAGCCGCACTTACGCTAATGAACACAGGCCGGAGCCGTTAGACAAACCTCCTAGAAGGTAAGCTGCGGGTGCGTACTATTGCCCGGTGCCTAAGAGGACCTACACTCGTTCCTGCTGATAGTGCAACCTTATAGGCGTGGTTCAGTTTTTTACATTTGTACTGAATTAAAGGCTGCAGAATACCTTCGGTTGGGTTTTGCTGTATGTTGAAAGGTATTGCTCTTGTACGGGCTGATGTGAGTAATGTTTTGTTAATCTGAAGGTTTTTATGTTTGGGGTTTTCTTATAGCTCTTCGGTGGGCGGCGCGGTAGGCACATTGGGGTGAACATGGCATAAATGACATGCTTTTTTTAAAATAAATTTTAGTTAGTTTTGTGAATTCTGGTATCGGTTATTTGCTAAGTATTCAGCTGAGCATCATATTGTATATTCTAATGTACATTTAGAGGGGTAGCGGCGTCAGTGCTTCTTTATCAATTTTGTATGTGTAGGATCGTCTCTCAGTTCTCCGCGTCAGGCATCCTGTGTATCCCTGGTGACCTAGGTCATCCATAAACGTATTCCGTTGGTATATAATCAATCAAGCCTAACATTTGTGAAGATGTAAATCTTTAGACACAAGCGTCAACTGTTGGATTTCTACACCTCCGCTCAAACAGTTTTCTATTTCATCAAATGGCTGATAAGGTTTAAGCCCGCTAGCGTAGATTTGGGTTAGGGACTTCCCTCAACGAAACGTTGTTACTTTCGTTATTTAGGTTTAATAAACTTTTCACTTCCTCTTTCGAACGGGTATTTCATATTCACCACAGCAATTTAAAATACCTTTATAGGCGATTTGCTGCGACACTAAAAACTAAAATTTCATATAGTGTCTGCCCTGCTTTGGGTATGTTGTATGATGAATCACTCTTTCGTAAATCTATTGTATTTTGTAGGATATTTGTTGCTCACTTCAGCCTTGCTAATTTAGGGTTGCTATAAACGTCAACACTCTAAAGTGATGTCAGAAATGCTGTTAATTTGCTCGGTTCGTCTGATGTTTCGTATACCCGTTTGTATTCATTAAAAGTTGTTCATATGACAATCTGTTCTTTTACTGACTCCTTGAAAGTATGTGTGATGCGCTCTCGTAACAATCAAAATCTAAGGGAATGGAAAACGATTTCCAACGCAAAATTGCAGCTTCAGGCCTTTTTGCCGTCTTTAGCATCTCAGCGCACTATGTCTATGTTTTAGAGCTTCTTCATTTTCGATTCCTTGAAACCGCAAAGATCAGGCCTTTCATTTACCAGTTAGACATAGATCCGAATAGGTTAAATATTTGTTGCTTTGGTGTAAGATAATATTTCTTGCCCCTCAAGTTTTTTAGAAATTTTTCTAACGATTGCCCGCCCCAAATTCTGTAACAACTGTACTGTTTGGGTCTGTTGTTGATGCGAGTTTATTTTGGAAAGTAAGAACGAGCCAGTGCCTGGGCACAATCACTTCATCGCTCCTAGGTTTAAATTTAACAGTAAGAATTTGATCCGCATCTATAGTGATTGATTATTTGGACCTGTAATATTCCGCCTTATTTCCCTTCACGCAAGGCTCTTTCCTCTTTCCGCTCTTTATTGGGGTCAAGAATCGTGCCATATGCTTGTGACATTTTTATATAAAATCAATTAAAAAAAGTTTATTATTAAAGAAACATGGCAGGCATTGAAGATGAGAAATTATGTGTTTTTGTTCCTTGGAGACGAAATTGAGTGAAATGATCCATTTGCACAGATCGCTCAGCGCTCTATTGCGGCTCGGTGAAGTAACAGAAAGTATGGTTTGATCATTATACCAAAGTTTAGGCCAAGAAACCTCCCGAATTTCTAGACCCTAATGATTTTGAAGTAAAGATGACCATTTGTTTGTGAGGAGCGACTCAGGACAACTTGTTAGCTTACATCTAAAACCAGACTCTTCAAAGTTTTTTAAAAAAGAGTTACAATTAGACAATGGGCTCAGTGTGTGCGATCAAAAACGACCTTGGCATTACTAACCAAAATAGATAGGGATGCAGTTGCTAAAATTCAAATCACACTGCAGGGAACTCCCAACAGATATACAATGCAAAACATGGAACTTAAAAAATTAATCAATCGGCAGATGACAAAAATAATTTCAATAGAGGCAGAAACAGTTTTTCAGAAGAAAAACAGCATGTAAAGGCTATATACACGACTCACCGCTACCATGCGAGGAAATAGCAGCCCTTGATCATGCTTTAAGAACATTAGAGGCGAATTAACAAACAATTTAGCCAAAAATGGGTGATGAAATAGGATGAGCCATATAAAAAGAGATAAAGAAAACCTCGTTGAGGTGATTGACGCCAACTTAGGGTATGATTTAAAGAAAGAATATAATCCAAAGACTAAAAAGATACTTGAAAGAAGAGCAGCAAGACTTAGAAGCGTTGTCTTACTAACCGAGATCATTTACAAACTCAAGTGAGCGAATAATGTGAAGAACAGAAAAAACTATCCAAAGAATTTTATATGAAGACCCCCCAAAACAACGCAAGCTAGCAAAGAATAAGAACACGTTTAGAGAGAAGCGTGTCACATTAGCAAGCGTTATAACCGGCCTTAGGTTTTGCAATAAGGTAATCATGGTGTTGGCTTTTACAGGCGCAGTGGTCAAAGCCCAGTCCTCCACACCATCGCCTCCATCGCCGCCTGAATAAATTCATGGGTAAAATAACAGCTTGTTCATTCTTACGGATTTTTTAAAAAAAATTAGCCCGGTAAAGCTATCAGACTCTTTTACCAGGTATATGAGGGGGTTGTGTTGTTAGCTGGGCTTTTGTCACTGCAAGCAAAGGAGTTGCGCTGTATGGCGGCACTTCTTGTGCATTAGTTCACTTAATAGTTGGGTTATTATTTTGTAAAATAAAGGACCGAGTAATCCTAGGCCAGTTAATCCAAGAACTACGCTGTTTTTAATATTCATGGTCATCGGAACAGGAGTCCGCGGCTTTGCTGAGGTTTCAACGGGTCTTCGGGCTTTGGGCCACGGGGATTTGGATGTCTTATTCTTGGGGGGGGTTCATCTGTTTTTTACTGCTTGCCATTATTACTGGACTCAGAATTTATGTCGGTTTTGTCCAACCTTCTGTTCATTTCCTGAACAAGAATTTCATGTTGTAGTTCTTTTTGCGTTACTACCTGGGTTGAGGTCCAGAAGGTAGCATTGGTTAATTCCGTGCCAACAGCAAATGTCTACTTTTGCTCTTGCGTATTGTTAAAACATTTTCGTACCTTTTTATCTTTGAAGGTAAATCAACTGTAGAATACTGGATCCTATAAATTTGCTAATATTGTTTTTGTGCATCAAAGCCAGTAGAAGGATCTGTGATGTCGATTCTTGCCTGTGTTGTGAACTAGCATACACCAAACGTAAGTAGAATAGAGTCATGTATTCGTTTTTTCCTGCTTTAGTGATGGCCCCTTTGAAGTGTCTAAGATAATGTTGTCATGCTGTTTTATGCTCGGGCCTCTGGACCGAGAGTGATCAAGCTGTGCCCCTGAGAGAAAAGATGTGTAAGGAGGATTCCCAGTCATTAGTGATATTTTGGTGCACGCCCCAATAATTAAGGGGTGCATAAGCCCATGATTCGGTCAATTTTGTCTAAAGTTGACTTGATGTTAATATTGTATTCGTTCAGTCTCTTTCAAAAGCCTGCATGTCTATTCTGTTGACTGTATGGAGGTAAACGGTTTGTCATTGGGCAATGCGCTTGCAATTCAGTTATTAGTCAAAATTACGTAGAAGGTGTATAGATAAAAATGTAATCTGTCTCTGACATAACAAAGGTAGAAATTTGGGGATTTAAATGAGCGGATACGACCACTCCACACCCCGTAGCTGCACAAAACACTGGCAAAGTTTTTAACTGGTTTCTGATAAAACTGCATCGGTTGACTATAACCACACTTTAGCGTTGTTAGTCTTCGTTTACCAGGGGGGTTATGATATCTGCCTTAATGGGAGTACTTACATTTGAGGTACAGGTGTCCTGTCTGGGTAACAGAAATGTCTGAGGGTGCTCACGTTGTTTATTTTTAAGATTGTAGGGCGGCCCACAGAATATTTTGCGTCTGTTATATTTGAATGCAGCATTTTTTAATTTGTTTTAAAAAAGGTTTGTAACAATAACAATCAAGACCGCCCCTTCGTTTTTTTAGAAACATGCTATTAATAACGAAGGCGGGACCTGACGAATCGGTCGCGCTCCTTGAAATATTCTAACAAGTCGTTTGGTGTATATAAGCAAAGCAAGGAGTAATAATAGATTAAAAAAGTTAATAATAGAGCGCCAATTAGGTTGCCAGTGAACCATACATGTTGGTTATTACGGGTTTTGCTCGCTAAAAGAAGCAATGTGTATCTTAGTCATTGCTTCTTCAAACTTAACAATGAGAATCCTGAAACAATGTTGACCTTCAACCTGAAGGAAGAAGAAAGTAGGGTACTATTTTGATAAAGAGATAGCTAAAAATGTTTTGGCTTTACAACTGAAATCGGGGAGTTCATAGTTTTAGAGTTACGTCAACAAAATACTTATGAGGAAGAAAATCCGCTTGATCTTTGAATTAATTTCTTTTACTCTTTGTTCCTTTGGGATGCGCTGAGCACTGATGAAAAACTTAGTGTTGGAAGGCCTCAACTGTTTTAAGAGCTCTTCCGTCATGGGAAAGCTGCATTATTGCGATTTTGAATTTATAACAATTCCTAATTTACAGTTTTAAAAGATTAGTTTGTGGGGAGGGTCGGATCATTTATTATAATAATCAAGACACAAAGCGGGGAATGTGTGATGTGATAACCTGCACTTTGTTTTGGAAAAATTAATACGGTACTAAATAATAATGTGCGTGGCCAGAAGATTCAGGAGTTACAGTAGCGCCTGTTAAGGTGTCTAACTTAGAATTAATAAAAGACCTTGCAGATGTTGCGGACTTTGAAACAGATCCGGTGTGATAGGCGCTTTGTATGGTTTTGAGTAACTAAAGATTGGCTCTGATTATAAACGCAAAGAGGTTGGCGGCAGCAAAAAAGTTTCCTAATCTAGAACTACCTTGCGAATTCTTGTGGCAAATATGTTGGGCCCGTATGTATATAAAATAGTTCGACAACCTGACCTCAATTGGCACTTTGAACAATATTTGACTGGGAAATAAAATTTGAATTATAGCCATTACTATTTTAAGACGTCAAAAAAATGTTTCTGAAAAGAATTCAAACTCTGGCCCTTTACTATGTTAAGTATATGACGGTCGGACTATAGTCGGAAGAAAAAGAACATTGAATTAACGCCGCTATGGGAAAAAACAGTTAACATCTCCACAGAAAGTAAACAGTTGTGAAAAAAAGCTTCTACAAAATTACAGTTCTTTCCAGCAGGAAAATTAAGGAGACACCGTTCACAAATGATATTTCGAAAATTTCTGTCTTAAGACTGTGAGAGAGGGATGGGTTGTGGGCCGTTAGTGACGTCCTTATTAAAAGGTATTATTAGGAGCTGGCAAAACTTTATAAGGGACGTTAAACGCCTTAACGTACCATAGTCGTTCTTACACAATGGTGAGGATATAATGATCATTAACAACCAAGCAACAAAATCAATGTTGACTTAAATAGAAAACAATCTTACAGAACTGAATTGGATTTATCTTACAACTTTAGGCCTCATAGGGTTTTATATACTGATACAAGTTTTGACGGAGAGTATGTTAAATATAATATCTGGAGTAGATTAATTCTTTGGTACTATAACTAGGGAGCAGTTAAACTGTTATGACAAAAACCCCTCATTGGTCATTGATTTGTGGACAGAGGTCTGTTGTGGAAAACAATATTTAGCCTCGACCTGTTAACAAACAGTTTATCGTTATAATTTTGCTTATATGGTAATTTTCTGCACAACACTTAAATGGAACAAAGCATATTATGATAGAGGCTCTATTTGGACGGAGGATGCCCATATTTTTTAGTTGACCCAGCAAGAAGTGAGTGAGTGATTTAGAAGCCTTTTTTAGATTGTTTGAGGAGAAGCAGACACTATTATTATTGATGGACTGCTCGCCAGAAAGCGACATAGTTAAAAAAAGAAACGCTTGTCGAAACTAGCTTTCAGTGGAAGACATGCTGGGAATAAGTGTGTGGATTTTAGTCAAAAATTATACTCGGTTTTAAAAGGGACTTTAGAGAACAGTTAAAGACTGTAGTTCTTTTACTTATGAAAGACAGAGACTCATTTGATGAATGTTTGCGCGAAAAATGATTTTATTGAAAATGATCAGGAGAAAAACACAGGATTAAACAAAAATTAAAGTCTGATAATTAGGGTTTTAGTAAATTAGTATTAAAAAACGGAATAACCATACACATATGTTTGTTTGTAGGGCGGTTATTTTTGGTTATGAAAAGTCTTACTTGTTAGAGAGCAGTAAATGCCGCTTTCTAGAGTCAACCAATCGAACTGGTGAACTGTGTGTAATGCAGGTTGGTTTTTTACCTCGTTAATGCGCTGCCTGTTGAATCAAGTCAGCTGAGTATGAGTGAACTTATAAATGCCAATTCCTAGGGTCCGCTGCTACGAATACTGGTGGAGGAGCAGCTGAGCACTAGGATTGGCATTTATCAGTTCTTAAGGAAAATAAAAGAGAAAAACTCTCTGCTTCGTCCACTGCGTCGGCTTGACCAGGTGCTTGTTCCTGGTTCCTGAACCTATCACCATTGCTGTTTCCACCTGCACACCCTTACCCCTCCACACAATCACAACTGTTTTTTTTTGCGTTGTGTGACTGGTAGTGTGGAGCACAGATTAGTATCTTGATATCAATGACACTTGACTCTGTTGTGTTAGAGAATGACTGGGCAGACTGTCGGGGGGTATCTGTGGAGGGAGGCACTGGCCTCCATGTGGCCAGTTGTCGTTCCGCTGGCAGGGGAATTTTTTCTGTAGTGGATTCTGCTACTGTACCTTGAGCATGCCTGTACCGCGAGGTTTGACTTTGGATACTGTTTGCAGCCCCGTGAAACCGGAGCCTGCTAATGGGCGTGTCACAACATGGTTGTTAAAAAGTGAATGTCGTGAAAAATTTCAATGCATTGCAAAATAAAGCAATAGATAAAATGAAGGATTCGGCTTCATTGCAAATCCAATTCCATCAAATGCATAAAAGGAGAGAGGAATGAGAGGGGGTGTAGGAAGAAAAAAAGAAGAGGGTTTGGGGGTGGAGGTGATGTGTGGGAAGGGTTTTTTTATGAAAAACTGATAATAGTTTTCATGGCTTTGTTGTTGACTCCTAGGTTCGGCTGGTCTGGAAACAACATGACCGATGTGGTGCAAAACGAAAATGTTGGTCTATGGGAGGTAATCTGTGGTCTGGGACAAAGTAAGGACGAATATATTTGAAGTCTTCCCTTGAAAATATGCAACATGGATTTCTTTTCGTTGTGTCATAGTTTCTTTTATTTTTCGTAGTATGTCAAAGTTTCTTCGTTCTTTTCTTTTTTCGGTGAGGGAGGGGGTGATTCATTAATTTATCTCTTTTGTCTTTATTCCATTCCCCTTCGCCCTCACACAATACACACGTCTCTCCTCTTTCCCACCCCTCCCTCTTGTCAGTCTCTAAGTTGTTCCACATTAGTTTATGTTTTGAGTTCCTTTTTTAACTGCCCAGTCACTTGAAACACATTGCACATACTCCTAAGTACTAAGACTAGGTAGTAGTGCTGAGCGACGCTTTGTAGGGTTTAACAATCCCAGAAAAATAAACTTCTTTCGATAATTTTACCGGGAAGTTGCTTCTTCCACTACTGGTAAGAGAAAGATTGAGAATGAAACGTGACTTGACAAAAAATACTTTTTTCACTTTGTCGAGGCCGCACGCTGGTCATTCCGATAGAGGGAGCCCACACTTCCATGACCATTTTGTCACAGTTTATTTGATAATATTTACATTGTTTGCTTGCTTTTTGGGGGTTTGAATGACTGGATATATAATTTGGGTTGATTTGTGGGATATATTATATTAAGATTCCTCTTTGAAATTGTTTTATCTATATATATATATATATATATATTTATATGTATATTATTTCTATATCTATATATGTGGTGTGTGTGTGTGTGTGTGTGTGTGTAGAAAAAACTTGCCCTTTCAACAGTTGTTTCGACGTGTATTCATCGAGATTATTGTTTCAGTCTTTCCTGGGCAAGGGGAAATTACCAATTTTCGCCCCAAACGGTTCTTTCTTTTCTTTTTTTTTCCCCCGACACGTCTATTGTAGGGAAGTCGGATACATGGGCGGGGACTGGGAGAAGGGAAGGGGTGAAAGGAGGAGGGGGTTGGGTTCAGGAGAGCCGGGGGAGAAGTGGGTAAGGATAGGGTGGTGAAAGGGGTGGGGAAACGTCACATCATATTGATATTGCCGACAGTTAGAATGTGACACCAAGTTGCGTTAACACAAAGGAAGCAAACTTACACTAGCTATACAAGATTCAGTTATAATAAATTACTGCCTCTACAGCTGTGTTAATTGCAGTTATGCGTAGCTTTCTTGGAAAGCCAGAAGAGTTATAATATATTGTAGTTATGTATTTACTAATCTATTTTTACTATTTATTTTTACTCTTAGCTTTATTATTGATTTAATTTAAATAACAAATTCATTATTTTGTTATGTCTTCATTTCTCATATTTTAATTATTTATTTATTTATTCTTTTTCTTTTTTCAATCTTTGCTTTCGTTGTCTTATTGGTTTTTAGTATTTGTTTGCTTGTTCTTTAGATGATCAATTGTTGTCTATAAAATGCCATGTTTCGTGGAGAGAGAGAGAGGAGAGAGAGAGTCCGGACCGACGCCCGCCCGCCCGTTATACACGGTAAACTCCCACTGACATACCTGTTCACACGGATTCGATAATACGTACGACACAACATGCTCACACTTGACCGCATCAGCATCATGATGCACTCGCTGAACTCGTCACACCACAACACAGCTGAGCGTGTGCACTTCATCATAACGGAGCAACACTACCACGAGCTGACGAAATACAGCGGGTTACGTTCCTATGACTCTGCTTTGTAATGGTCCACTCATAACTTGTGAAGTGTTGTTTAGGTTTTTGTGTTGAAGTCGTTGGTAACTGGGGCCTGACTTTAATGCGAGAATTGTGTTTTTTCTACGTTTTAAAATGAGAAGGATGCTTTACCCAAAACAGCATTATTTATTTTAAGCGGGCCCACACATCGCTCAAAACTTTTCATAATAGTATTGACGTCAATGATGTGCACTTTTTTGATCTGTGTAGCGGGCGATAATTGTTGGGCTCTAAAAAGTATTGACCGCAATATATTGACGGGATCTTTTGCAGTTGATATTTTTTGCGCAACCGCCAATTTATTGAGCGTGGGTGGGTCTCATCAATATTTTGCGGCCTAAATTTCACTTTTTGATTTGCCGCAAGGAGGAGAAACGTCATCATGGCGCCATAAAAAGAAGAAAAGAAATTCTTCTTGAGTCATAGATGTTTATCGGAGTTTACCTGCGCTGTGGAAAATTAAAGCAAGGAATACAGTGACAGAACAGAAAAAAAGGACCCACTGCGGTATGGACTCTTCTGAGAATACCCGCGAAAACTACAAGGAAAAAAAGGCCCACTTAGTTCGGTGTTTTTAGCGGGGTTCTTCGCTTGCACGCTAGCGCAAGAGCCAACGCTGTTCTGCTCCGTCCATCGCGATGCACAGACTGAATTTTGCACAATGATATTGACGTGTAGGGCAAACGTCTAACTGTCAAATAATTTGGACAGTCAATAAAAACTTATTTGGGATGAATTGGAAAAAGTTTGCATCGTGTGTGGGCCGCTTTAAGAGTGATTATATGTGCTAGTGCATTGCAATTGCTTTTGGTAATCAGTACCGATTAAGAGTGGTGATGCTGCTATATGTTTGAATTGCAAAAAAATAACAGTTAGGTGTGAAACGAGCAATTATGATAGAGGGTTTTTGATTGGTTTCATCGCTGCCTTTGGGCGGGTTCTCATTTCATATTCAGCTCTCCCCCTACCTCCTCTAAAATTTTACTCCCCTTCCCACTGCCGAATTGCAAGTTGCAGTGTTGCATTCTCTAAACCGGGGATTTCATCCCAGGTTTGATTGATATCAAAATAATTGTGTGTTTGCATAATTCAACTCCGCCTGGGTGTAACCTTCGGGGAACTAAACCCAGCCGGTCCCAAGCCCGGATAAAGGAGGAGGGTTGGGCACGGGTTAACACCCCATTCCCGGAAAAACCAACTTGTTACAGGACATCGACAACAGCAGACCAAGGCAACTTCTACCCCCCTTTGGAAGAGGAACGGGTCATCCTCAGAGGGACGCATGACGCCGTTTGTAGTGAAAGCGCGAGTCTACGGAAACGCCACAAGGCGACACCCCCCCCCCCCCCCCGCCACCCCTTCTATCAACTAGGACCAGCAAAGGTCGGAACATGGAATGGGGGACCAGCTGTATGAGACGGGAGGAAAAACATCACAGTAGCGGCTGAGAAGAAAGAAATGATAAAGCTACCAACTCACACTACTTGGAACAGCGAGACACGTTGGACACAGGACAAAAGAGACGGCTCAGCGGAGAGATGTTGCTGTATTAGGACAAGAAGAAGACAGACGCTCCACCCGAAGGTGTTGCCAATCATGCTGTCTGGACCTTGCTCAGCAAGTCGGGTAGATGGGGAAGCACAGGACAAGAATCAATTGCAGCATCTCAGAATAAGAAGAAGAAGATCAGATGATTGTCATACCAGTGCTATGCTCCAACCAATGACAGCGGTAAAGAAGCAAAAGACTGTTTCTACGACAGACCGCAGGACGTCATAGCCAAGTACCAGAGAAGACAGACAGACAGACAGACGGACGGGACGGACGTCAGGCAGAGAGAGAGACAGGCAGAGGCAGACAGACAAGCGAAAGAGATAGAGAAATAAAAAAATATAATTCCATACCAGAGAGTGAGAGTGATGAGAGAGGAGAGATGAAGAGAGAGTCGAGAGGAGATGAGAGAGAGAGAGAGGGAGTGGCGGCAGCTAATAGGGCGGGACTGTTCGGCAGGATGCCGGATACCGACCGTCGCAGACAAACTGAGAGAGAGAGAGACTATTCAGAGAGGAGAGAGGGGGGGGGGGGGGGGGGGGGTTACAGGCTTCTAGCAATACATTTCAAATGGCAGAGGTATCTGCTGGTAAACAAGTGCCTATCAATAGGAGTTTGTGGCAGGTAGCTGTTTCCACTATATTTAAAAGAGTGGTGTACGTTTTCTATGTTTAGGTTGTTGTTTTTTTTTTTTCAAAATTTGTCTGCAGAACGAGAAAGAATCGTTTTTTTTTATTGCTTATACAACATCTTCTCAGCTATAAGATAATGTTGTTAATAATTTGTTATTTACAAGTTTTAGGGAACTAGTTTTGTTACTCAAACAGTATGTCCTATAAAGATAGCCTTATTCTGATATCTGTTTGTTATGTATATTAAGTTCTCGACAAAAAAAAAAAAAATAACAAATTCGTGTGTATGTGTCGTGGGTGGCGTGTGTGTGTGTGTGGAGGGGGGGGGGGGGAGCGTGGGGGGTCATGATGAACCATTGAAGATCATCTTGTATTTTTGTCTCTGTACTGTAAATCTGACAAACAGAACAAGCTTGATTGTAAATAGTCAATGAAATGGCGGGAATAAAGCAGATTAATGCTCGAGGTCACAAGATGGGCCAATGGTAAAAAGAGTTGGGGCACAACGATCATGGACGTATGAACCAGGTTTTCAAACGTCTTCATCAGTGATTGGTGATGGGCAGGTCTTCAGTATATTGAACTTTAAGTCAGAGGTCAAGGCCGTCTTAAATTATAGAAATGGTTTTTGATTCCATTGACAAGACTAGGATTTTGATCCGTCCCTCATACTTCACAATGTCTAAAGGCTGAATGTAGTTGAAAAGAAAAGAAAAATAGGAATTTAGAGCTCTTACTTTTACCTTCATTTTCAACGTATGGTTTTCAAACGGCAGCCTACAGGCCAAATTAGCACGAGCCATTTATAGCTCACCTTTTCTCAACACAAGGTTGCAAACAAAGGGGCTAAACACTCACTTTTATGTTGGACCATTCAAAACGTATAGCTCAGTCTCTTTGTAAAAGTGACGATGAAGAAAAAAAAGTAGAAGCAAAGTATGTCTAAAGGATGACGATGATCATCATGTGATGAAAGTGAAGAAAATTGGGGATTAGGGGGATGACGTCTGAGGGAGTGGGAAGGAGGAACATAAGGATGTTGTTTTTTATTTCCATTTGACAGGAGTCGAAAATGCCAACAAATAACTCACAGAGTGAAGGGTGAATATGTTCTGTGCCTAACAGAGCTGTTTTTTTTCCAATTTTTGCTGAAGTCGAAAATGCCTACGAAACTCACAGGTGAAACGGTGGAACTGTTCTGTGCTAACTGGCCTGATTTTCGGCCTCTCTAGGCCTGTAACTTGATGACAAGTGTATAGATGCGGATGATGAAATGGATTGGGATATGAACTGTGCCGATCTAAACACAGGGTTTGTTGTCGAGAGTTCTTGCTATGTGATATCGTACTTTTACTTCCTCGCACATACAACATCTAAGTGGATTTCAAGTATTTGACTGCAAACGATTTCTGCATGAGTTCTGGTGGTTCTCTGGTCTTCCTTTCGCTCTGTAAACGATGGCGACAGATGACAGAGCTAAGGAAAAAGCATTCTTGTCTCAAAACTTCATGTGGACTACACTACGCATCAGCTGAATCTTTGTGGTTAATTGATGCTATCGGATTCGTGTGCACGTGTACATCTCTCTCTCTCTCTCTTCTCCTCTCTCTCTCTCTCTCTCTCTCACACACCACAACACACACCCACACACACCCTCACACACACACGCACGCACGCGCGCGCGCGTGCACAACACACACACACCACAACACACACACACACACCAACACACTACACAAACAGTCACACGCACTACACAACACAAAACAAACAACACAACACACACACACACACACACACAACCAAAGATGGGGCTGGGAAGGCGTTTTCAGCTGGCAAGCCTCACTGCAGTTAGATAGCTCCAACCCTTTTGCTCGGCACAAAGAAAATTGACACTGCAACTTTGCGAAGAGGTAGCGTGATTGCTTCGATCATCTCTGGTCTCATGTGTCTGATTGCTCGTGACGTTTCCATAACTTTTATGTAAAGGAAGAGCGAGAAAAGTCATTTTCGGTGCTGTCATCAATATCTGGGTGACAGTATCTCTACACACTCCCCTTCTTTCACCTCGTGTTTTAGGCAAGTCTCTTTCAAGTGTATGGACGTGGGTGAACTCCCAGCCCAGGACTGACAACAACACAGCAGACCAGCATGCTGGCATCAGTAGCTGCAAGACTCTTGGGACAGAAATGGTGAAAAGGAAAACCGAACGTCGACTCCCTACTTCAGGGTAACCGCGCTCTCTGTCATCATGGTCATTATACAGACTTGAGCTCTGCATGCTAAGGTTAAGTTCCCTTTGTCAAAATTGGTCAGTGGCACTCGGTGACCAGAATTTCTACACTATGAAGGGAGTGAATAACATGAGGGACGAGGAGTGTGCCCTTATATGAAAACCAATACCTGATTGAGAACAGTCGGAGCTCATCTTTTACTGTTATTGAGAAGCAATAATTCTATCGTTTGTCTGCAGCCAAAACTGCATTTTCTGTTGTCATTCCTGTAACTTTTGTAAGTATCGTAAACGGAGATAGCAATGGCTATAAAGGTAGCTAAAAAGGAAAGAAGAGGTAGAGGGGAGGGGGTTTCTCTGACGAGTTCACAATCTCAGAGGACAGGCTTGGTCTCATATGAGGAAAAGCCAGGGGGCGAGGATGTCATGCACTCAAAAGGGTTTTACAGTTGCAGTCAAGGAAGTCATCCAACAAAAGGGTTTTTTTTACAATAGCAGTCAAGGAATATGCAAGCAAGGGTTGTAGGGTCAATTAAGAAAATTCATGATGGGTTTTGAGAATAGTGGTCAAAGGAACATGCAATATTGCGAGTTTTACTATGATGGTTAAGGAGTTATGATAGGTATGAGTTTTCAACAAAGGTCAAGGAAGGAATTAATTAATGTGATTTTACAAATGCGTCAAGGAGTAATGCAATGAAGGCTTTTTACAAAAGGGGTTCCAAGCAAGTAGTGCACAAATGTGTTTTAGTGGGGATCAAGGGATGGTAATGCAATAAGGGTTTCTTCAACAAAAGGATAAGGGAAATTAAGTGCAGAGTATTTTCGTGTTGTTTTATAACGGAGTAAGGGAAGCAAAGAATAAGTAGGATTTTCACTATCTTGGTCACAGATAGTAAATTTGATTTTTCCCTGGGTGACCATGACAGTTGAGAGCAAACTAATTGGAGGAAGAAAAACCATTCTGGTCATATGCTGTCTATGATTTTCTATTTTGTTGAACATGATAGGAAAGAAACAATCTGAATGATTACATTTTCACACTGTAATTGAACAGGACAATGACTGTTATTTGGAATGTTTGATTATATCCTGAAAACATAAGTGGTCAGCTGTTATCAGAGTTGTAAAGGCCTTACTTGATAGACAACTTGCTCTCAGTTCTTCTCTCTCAGGTACAAGTCGATCTTCAGTCCTAATGCTTCCAAATGTAAGTCATTCATCTAAATTTGATCTGGGAGAGAAACATATCACTGACCAATCCTAAAGTTTATTCTATATCTGAATTTGAATGCTCTCTGAACCAAGAATTCTCGCTGCTTTTTCACCTATACTTCCGCTATGAAATTTGAAAAACAACCGGGCCTCTATTCTGCCCTAAGGAATCAAATGTTCCCATTTTTTAAAATCATGGACAATGAACTTTGGGTTTCTTTGTGATTTTCCAGATTTAAGAAATTCATTAGTGTCCTTTTTAATACAAGATGTTCGGCTTTGATCTTGCAGCTTTTTTTTTTCGCAAAAGGATTCCACCAGCTCTATGCATTACAAGGCGTCCTTGCCATGCGAACTGGTTTTTAACACTTCCATCCTTTTCGCAAGAGTGTTTTCTGACGATTCCCCAGTTCTAACGAGCGTGATACGTACTGTGTTAGGATCAAGGTTCCAATCAAGACTTCAAAACGCATTCTATTTACAGTTCAGCACTACACGGCTGAACCTTACACACTGGATCTCGTCTAAGTCAGGTTGATCTACCAATCCGGTTCTAAGAAATTTACCGTCTCTTTCGACCTTTTGCTGTGGAGGCATTGCGGCCATATCTAAAACACCTGAACTCATTGAATTTCAGACTTAACGCTTCTCTGAAATCTGATGGTTACGACATTGTTCTCGATTAGGATTCTCAGTCATGTGGCATTCGAGACAGTGAGGTAGCCATCATCTTACCAAGATATAACCACACAATCCACAGAATTGTTCAGTTCACCACTTATCCCTTCACAGATTTGAAACTCAAAGCTCACATCCTGTCAATACACGATTGAGGGCTGGAACACACAAGAGTAATGAATAAAACCCTTTTCATAAGAACTACGCAGGCTTACCACGTTTTTCACCTTTTGACAACGCAAAGCGCGGTGTTTCCATTAGTGTGTGTGCTGTGTGTGTGTGTGCGTGGAGTTGTGTGTGTGTGACTGTGTGTGTGTGTGTGTGTTGTGACAGTCACAGTTCAATGTCGTACTTTTTTAAAGTTGCACATTGAATAAGAGAATCTGTTGGTGTTGTTTTTCCCATCAATCATGCTTTCTGCAAAAAATAAAACAAAAATGCCCAGGCTACGAAACTAAAAACGATATGCATACACATCCGAAGAAAGAATATGTGGAGCTATAGCTACAAATGGACGAGGACAAAGGAATCTGTAAACCTTCACTCATTCAGTTACCATCGTCTCTCATACTGGCTTATGTGGCATCACAATGTAATATACCCGTAAACATGATATCAACCACACACAACACACACACACACACACCCCATTTTTCTATAAATATATATATATATAGATATAGATATATATATATATATTTTCTGACACTCATGGCTGAAATAGATGAACATAGAGAAGGCCAAAAAAGGGAATTAATAGTTTTGAATATTAAAAAAAAATACATGAATGAAAAATGTGGATGAACGACTAATAACAGCACAAATAAATGAAATAAATGGAAAGTAAGATATGAAGGAAACATCATGATCAGAAGTGTTGCACTGACTATTAGGTTTTCGCTAGATGAACATTTTTTGTTCGTGATTTGGAGTTCCACTTTTGATATTGTCAGCGTTATTGGCAAACCTGTTCCACAAACAACTTCAGTGCTTTTACTACTTTTTGGATGTGTATAAATTAGTTTTAGGTCTGAAAAAACAATATTGAGTGTTTATGTTTGTAACAATTTATTTTGAAAGTTTTTTTTCACCCTAATCTTTTAGGTGCATTTCCCATTCATAACAGTATGCATGCATACTGAGTTTGATTAGGATAACCCTACCATGGAGAGTTAATGTTTGAGTTGCTTATGACCTCAGAGGTCAGAGACTCCTATGATTTCAACAAAGCTTATTTCCTTGCTCTTTAACACTACGGGGAAACAGTTTAAACTTGTGACACTACAAGCTGTCCCGTGAGAATGAAGCACAATCCATAATTGATGAATATGAGACCAGAGAAAACCTTCGTAACATATTCAAGAAAATTTTATTTTTTTTTTAAATCTTTTATTCACTAACATATTTTGTTGAAAGATATTTACCTGGGGATGTGGTGTAATCAGCCCAGATAAATCAATGGCAATAGTGACGCCAGTATTTTATGCGGAGTCAACTTCTTGTTTTTATTATCAGATAAAATAATGGCTCGAATTATGAGATAATTCATTGTATTTTCTGTCTCGAGTATTCTTACATACACTTTGATGGTTTCTTTTATTGTTTGTTTGTTTATGTTTTGTTTTGTTTTATGGACATGTGGTTTAGCTGGGCTCCAATTTACAAGTCTTTCAATGCTCTTGATTTTATTTCTACGTTTACAGGCCACTTCCGTACATCTTTTGAATGATAATTGTTCATCTGAAAACATTCACAATTACCTTTGGGATAGCAGGCTAAGTCGTTTTCATTTAGGATGAACAAAAGGGGTCCTAAGATAGATCCTGTGGTATTCCATATCTAATGACATAAGTTTCTGTTTGATTGTTTACGTATATGATTTTTTCTATAGACTGAAAGATACATGGAGACAAAAAAAATGATTGGCAATAGTTTATAGAATCCTGTTTACGCTAACAACAAAGGAATAATTGCTTCAAAGGCTTTCTCAAAGACATGAAAGATTGTATGTAAATACATTTTCATTTCTATATGTGTGCATGTATGTGCGTGAAGGAGAGGTAAGAAATGTGGGGGGGGTTGGGATACAGAGGAAGTTGGCGGAGTGAGGGAAGAGTTAAAACGGCAGTCTTCACGTAATCCGACATTATCCTACCCACTACTACACAAGAACTTTTAGACGCTCATGAGAAAAAAGAAAAATAAATAAAATGAACTTTCGTTTCAGGAATTGTGGAAGACCGTTATACATAGAACGAAAAAAAAAACCATTGACAGCAAACTTTTTCAGTCTTTTTCCTTCTTGCCAACTTGTGAAGGTGCAGTTGTTTTTGTGACATGTTCGATCACTGTTCGTTACTAAGAATAATGTTGATTTCCTGCCCTTACATGTAAGAAATCATGATGAATACTGACCTGTTGCATTGTTCTGTAATCCGTAGTATCTGTTTGTTTTCTATTCACAGGCATGTGGTGCACCAAGTTGATACTTTTGTGTTGATTCTTTCTGTAGTGTTACCCAAAAAGAGGAATGGATGGCGTTTACGACTGTCACTGAAACGGTGCTGATGAGATGCAGTGTACGGAAGTCAGCTGGAATCCTCACTGGCACGCAGCTCTGATGTCTTTCGCCCGCTCTCCTTTCATGGTCACTCTGGATGGAAAAGGTTGTATAAGGTTCGAGTCTCTCTATGATCAGCCTGTCCACACACACATTTATGGTGCTCCCTCAGCGACAAGTTTTGCCTTCCTGTCTACGTTCGATGCACAATGGAAATCAATGGCTGTCCTGGTGGAGGATGGAAATATGGCTGTAACAAGACAAACTGGTGTCCAGGGTTTTACGAGGTCGGAAGTTCTTCTGTCTGTCTCCTATCCAGTCATGTGTTGTGATGGCTGGTCAGTGTCCACAGGTGATGATGAGCTGTGGTGTGATGTGACGTGTCCACTGCAGGTGTGTCAGTGTGGGGACTGGCCTTCATTGTGAACAGAAGTTTTCACTTGATTCGTTTTTTTTTTCTAACTTACGTTATGTAGACGCCAAGAAAAGTGGGTATGGCCTTATTGGATTTTTCAATCCAGTATCGTTGATTCATTTGGGCCTTGCCCACTGTGTGAATTGTCTAGGCTTGGCATTGCTTTTCAGTAAATCTGAAAAGCCTCGATCTGAGTAATAACTTCATTACAAAGGTGGAGATAAGCCAGTTTAAGCAATTCCCTCGACTGAAAGGCACTGTTTCTTTCCGGGAATGATCCTTCCGCCCTTATGTTTCAAAGCATTCCACAAAACTAACGATTACATTTGCACCATTGGATCTATCAGTCATCGATTATCCAGTTTTACATATAGATGAGCTAAGGCCACTTTGTTTGTTGATATCGTGGTTATTTGTTGTTTGTGAGTGAAAGAAATTTGTACAGGTGGTTTTATGCATTCACGAGTAAAGGTGTTGACATTAAAGGTGTACTTTCTCAGTTCCAGAGAAGAAAGAGTAAAGAGATCTCGCTCATTTGCACACATGAGTACGCTGACAAATTTCAGATTTGTTGTGAAGCAACGTTCCTCAGGAATTCGATCTTTAATGTCTGCGATGTTCTTTGATGAGGTATCCTGTGAGTGAAGCCTCCTTCATTTAACACTTAACCGTGTGTCTGTGTCTTTATGTGTCATGGCCTTAGTTGCAACCTAGCACTTTTCTCTTCCGTTTGATTCGAGGGTAAAAAAAGAAGAAGTCCGGATTGCACGTGTTTGTCATAACTATTTGCATTGCAGATTCTTGATGGGGGTGTATTGTCCTCATTGGAGTGGCTGATCGTAATATGTAATGGGTTTTATTGTGGAAAGACTCGCGCGGGAGACACGTGCCTCATGCATGGTGGCTGGTTTTCTGTCTCTGCTGTCCTGTCAGGTGTCTGTCTTCATGATCTGTCTCATTAACTGGATCCGTTTCTTGGTATACGCTTTCCTTTTAGTCAGCTGCCGCTTCCATCGAAAGCTGCATACTGTTTGAGCAGGCATTGTGCTAAGTATTGTTTTGTGCATCAAAGCCAGTAGATAGATCAGTTAATGCTCGATCTGCCTGTGCTTGGGAACACTAGCAAAACACCAAACGTAAGTTACGCATAAGTCATTTTATTCGTTCTATTCCTGCTACATTAGTTAGCCCTTAAAATGCCCTAAGAACAATGTTGTCCATGCTGTTTTATGCTCTTGCTCTATGACCCGAGGTGAACAGCTGTGCCCTGAAGAGGAAAGATTGTAATGGAGGATTCCAGTCATAGTTATATTTCGTGCTACCCCCAATAATAAGGTGCCTAAGCCATATTGCGGTCCAACTTTGTCTAAGAGTCTGACTTGATGTTAATATTGAATTCGTTACAGATCGTTCAAAAGGCCTTCATGTCTATTCTGTTCTGAATGGATTAAACGTTTGTCATTTGCAGTATGGCGCTTGCAATTCAGTCAAAATACGTCTGAAGGTGTAATAAAATTGGAAATCTGTACACGACCTAGACCAAAGGATCAGGATGATTTAAATGATCGGCATACGACACTCCACACCCATTGTGAGCACAAAAACACGGCAAAGATTAACTGGTTCTGACAAACAGAATCGGATGACTAACACACTTTCGCGATGTAGTCCTTTTTTAACAGGGGGGTTAAGATATCTGCTTAATGGAGAAACTTACCTTTTTAATGAAAGGTGTCATTCCTGGGTTCACAGAAATGTCCGAGGTGTCAGTTGTTATATTTAAGATTGTAATGCGGCCCAACAGAATTTTTGCATCAGTATATTGAAAATGCCCCTCATTTTTAATTTGTTTTAAAAAATGTTTGTAACAATAACAACTCAAGAACCGCCCTTCGTTTTTAGAACATGCTATTAATAACGAATGCGGAACCAGAACGGTCGCGCCCATGAAATATTCTCAAAGTCGTATGGTTTAATATAAGCAAAGCCAAGGAGAATAATAAGATTAAAAAAAATTAATAATAGAGGCCCAATTAGTTAGCCAGTTAACCATCCCTGAATGTTATTTACGGGTTTTGCTTCGCTCAAAGAAGCAATGAGTAACTTCGACATTGCTCTCAAACTTAACAATGCAATCTAAAACATGTTGACACTTCAAACCTGAAGAAGAAGAATTAGGGTACTATTTTGATATAGAGCTAGCTTAAAATGTTAGGCTTTACAACTGCCATCGGGCCGTTCATAGTTTTAGAGTTACGTCAACAAAAACTACTTATGAGGGAAAATCCGCTTGATCTTGCATTACATTCATTACTCTATGTTTCATTTTTGATGACTGAGGCACTGATGAAAACTTATATGATGGAAGTCCCTCAACTGTTTTAAACGACTCTTCCGTCAGGAAAAGCTGCATAATGCATTATAAATTATACAATTCCCTAATTTACAGTTAACAGATTAGTTTGTGGGAGGTCGGATCATTTAAATATAAAAATCAAAGACAAAGCGGGGAAAGTTGGAAATGTGATAACCTGCCACATTGTTTTTGGAAAATAAATAATACGTTACTAAAAATAATGTCGCGTGGGCCAGAAGAATCAGAGTTACATTATGCGCCTGTAAAGGTGTATAACCTTAGAAATTAAAAGACCTTGCAGATGTTAGCTGAACCTTTGAACAGAACGTGAGATAGCGCTTTGTATGGTTTTGAGACACTAAAGAATGGTGATTATAAACGCAAAGAGGTTGGCGACAGTCAAAAAGTTTCCTAAACTAGAACAACCTGCGCAATCAAGAGCAAATAATAGTTGGCCAGTATGAATATAAAATAGTTCGAAAACCTGACCTCAAATGAGCACTTAGAACCTATTTTAGAATGGGAAATAAAATTCGAATTCATAGCCCATTTACAATTTTAGCCAGTCAAAAAAGTTTCAGAAAAGCATTCCAACTCTGGCCCTTTACATGTAAGTCTTATCCGACACAACAGTCGGAAAGAAATTGAAATAACGCCGTATGGAAAAAACAGTACAACCTCCACAGAAAGAAACAGTTGTAAAAAAAGCTCTACAAAATTACAGTTCTTTCCAAGCAGAAAATTAGAACACGTTTCACAATGATAATTTGAAATCCCTGTCTAAAATTTTGGAGAGGGATGGGTTGTGGGCGTTAGTGACTCCAATAAAAGGAATTAATATAAGCTGCAAAACTTTAACGTTAAAAACGCCTTAACGTTACCATCGTCGTTCTCACAATGGAGAGGATATTAAGATCAAACAACAAAGCACAAAATCAATGTTGACCTTAAATATAAACAAATCTACAGAACTGAATTGGATTAATCATACACATTTAGGCCTCATAGGGATATTATTATACAGAACAAGTTTTGACGGAGATATTATAAAAATAATAACTGGATTAGATTAAAATTCTGTTATAAAAACTATGGAGCAGTTTAAACTTTAAGACAAAAACCACCTCCATTGTTCATTTGATTTGTGACAGACTGGTTGTGGGAAAACAATATTATCCTCGACCTGTTACAAAACAGTTTATCGTTATAATTTTGCTCATATTGTAATTTCTTTTTCTTGCACAACACTTAAATGGAACAAAGCATATATTAAGAAGGTTTATATGGACGGGATGATGCCATATTTTTGTTGATCCCAGCACTAAATTGAGTGAGAGTTTAGAAGCCTTTTTTAGATTGTTTGAGGGAACGCAAGGACACCTATTTAAATAGATGACTGCTCGGCAGAAAGAGACATAGTATAAAAAAAGAAACGCTCTTTGTCCAAACTAGCTTTCAGTGGAAGTACATGCTGGATAAGTGTGTGGATTTTAGTCAAAAATATAACCTCGTTTTTAAAGACCTTTAGAGAACAGTTTAAAGACTGTAGTTCTATTTCAAATAAAGACAGAGCCTCATTTTTATGAATGTTTGCGCGAAAATGATATTATTGAAATTGATCAGAAAAACTACAGGATTAAACAAAAATAAAGTCTGAAAGTTTAAGTAAATTAATAATTAAAAAACGATAAGCCCTACACAATATGTTTGTTTGTAGGCAGTTATTTTTTGGTATTGAAGTCTTAGCTGTTATAGAACAGTAATATGCCGCTTCTAGAGTCAACCAATCGAACTGGTTGAACGTGTAATGCCAGGTTGGTTTTTACCTCGTAATGCGCATCCCAGTAGAATCAAGTCCGCTGAGTATGATAAACTGATAAATGCCAATTGCCCTAGGTCAGCTGCTCCGACAACTGGTTGAGGAGCAGCTGCTCTAGGAATTGGCATTTATCAGTTCTCTAATGAAAATTAAAAGAAGAAAAACTCTGCTTCGTCCACTGCGTCTTCTTGACCTCTAGCGGCCCGGTGGACCTGCACTAATCACCATCTGCCTGTCTCACCTGCACACCCCTTTACCCTCCACAAAACATCACAACAGTTTTTTTTGCATGTTTTGATGGTAGTGAGGAAGCACAGATTTAGTCCTCATTGATATCAAATGACACTTGCTCTGTGGTGTTAGAGAATTGACTGGGCAGACTGTCGGGGTGGTATCTGTGGAGGAGCACGGCCTCCTGTGGGCCAGTTGTCGCCGCTTGCAGTGGAATTTTTTTTCTGTAGTGGAATCTGCTGTACCTTGAAGCATGCGTACGAGAAGGTTCTTGGATACTGTTGCAGCCCCCGTGAAACCGGAGCCTGCTAATGGGCGTGTCACACATGGTTGTTAAAAAAAGTGAATGTCGTGAACAATCAAAGCATTTCAAAATAAAGCAATAGAAAAATGAAAGGATTCGTCTTCATTGCAAATCCAATCCATCAATTCATAAAAGGGAGAGAAAGAGAGGGGGTGTAGGAAGAAAAAAAGAAGAGGGTGGGGGTGGGGTGATGTGTGGGAAGGCGTTCTTTTATGAAAAATGATCATAGTTTTCATGTGCTTTGATGTTGACTCCTAGGTCGGCTGGTCTGGAAACAACATGACAGATGTGGTGGCAAAACGAAATGTGGTCTATGGGAGGTAATCAGTGGTCTGGGACAAAGTAAGGACGAAAATATTTGAAGTTCTCTCCCTTGAAAAAATGCCACATGGATTTTCTTTTCGTAGTGTCATAGTTTCTTATTATTTTCGTAGTATGTCATAGTTTCTTTTTCTTTTCTTTTTTCGGTGAGGGAGGGGGTGATTCATTATTTATCTCTTCTTTTCTCTTATTCCATCCCCTTCCGCCCTCACACAATACACACGTCTCTCCTCTTTCCCACCCCTCCCCTCTTGTCAGTCTCTTAGTTGTTCCCACATTATTTTATGTTTGGTCCTATTTCTAATTCCACCAGTCACTTGAAACACAAGCACTTACTCCTAAGTACCTAAGACTAAGGTAGTAGTGCCTGAGCGACTCTTTTGTAGGTTTAACAATCCCAAGAAAAATAAACTTCTTTCGATAACTTTTACCGGGAAGTTGCTTCTTCCACTACTGGTAAGAGAAAGATTGAGAATGAAACTTGACTGACAAAAAAATCACTTTTTCACTTTGACAGAGGACGCACGCTGAGTCCATCCGATAGAGGACCACACCTTCCATGACCATTTGTCACAGTTTATTTGATAAATTGTTACATTGTTTGCTTGCTTTTTGGGGGTATGAATTACTGGATATATAAATTTGGGTATGATTTGCTGGATATATATAATTTAAGATTCCTCTTTTAACTTGTTTTATCTATATATATATATATATATATATATATATATATATATATATATATATATATATATGTGTGTGTGTGTGTGTGTGGTGTGTGTGTGTAGAAAACTTGCCCTTTCAACAGTTGTTTCGACGTGTATTCATCGAGATTATTTGTTTCAGTCTTTCCTGTGGCAGGGAAAATTACAATTTCGCCCCAAACGTTTCTTTCTTTTCTTTTTTTTTCCCCCGACACGTCTCTTGTAGGGAAGATGGATACATGGGAGGGGACTGGGAGAAGGGAAGGGGTGAAAGGAGGAGGGGGTGTGGGTACAGGAAGAGACTGGGGAGTAGGGTAAGGATAGGGTGGTGACAAGGGGTGGGGAACGTCAATCATAATGATAATGCCGACAGTTTAGAATGTGACACAATGTTGCGTTAACCAAGGGAAGCAAACTTACACAAGCTATAAAGATTCAGTTATAATAATTACTTCCCCTACAGCTGTGTAATTGCAGTATGCCGTAGCTTTCTGAAAGCCAGAAGAGTTTAATATATTGTATTTATTTATTTACTAATCTATTTTTACTATTTATTTTTACTCATCTATCTTTATTATTTATTTATTTAAATAACTAATTTCATTATTTTGTATGTCTTCATTTCATCATATTTAATTATTTATTTATTTATTCTTTTCTTTCAATCTTTGCTTTCGTTGTCTTATTGGTATTAGTATTTGTTTGCTTGTTCTTTCGTGTCATTGTTGTCTATAAAATAGCATGATACGTGGAGAGAGAGAGAGAGAGAGAGAGTCCCCGACCGACCGCCCGCCCGCCCGTATACACGGTACTCCCACTGACATACCTGTACACACGGATACGATAATACGTCCGCACAACATGCTCACACATGACCGCATCAGCATCCATGCATGCACTCGCAGAAACATTCGTCACACACACACAGAGCGTGTGCACTTCATCAACGGACGCAACACTACCAAGAGCTGACGAAAAATACAGCGGTTACTTCCCTTTGACTATCAGCTTTGTAATGGTCACCTCATAACTTGTGAAGTGTTGCTTAGGTTTTTGTTGTTGAAGTCGTGTAACTGGGGCTGACTTAATGCGGAATTCGTGTTATTTTCTACGTTTAAAATGAGAAGGATGCTTACCCAAACAGCATTATTTATTTTAAGCGGCCCACACACGCTCAAACTTTTTCATCAATAGTAATTGACGTCAAATTATTTGACACTTTTTTGATCGTGTAGGGGCGATATTGATGGCCTAAAAAGTATTGACGTCAATATATTGACGGATCTTTTTCAGTTGATATTTTTTGCGCAAACCGCCAATTTATTGAGCGTGTGTGGGTACTCATCAATATTTTGCGCCAATTTCACTTTTTGATTTGCCGCAGGAGAGAACGGATCATCATGGCGCCATCAAAAGAAGAAAAGAAATTTCTTCTTGAGCTCATAGATGTTTATCGGAGTTTACCTGCGCTGTGGAAAATTAAAAGCAAGGAATACAGTGACAGACAGAAAAAAGACACTGCGTATGAGACTCTTCTGAAGAAATACCGCGAATACTACAAGGAAAAAAGGCCCACTTAGTTCGGTTTTTTTGGGTGTTTCTTCGCTTGCACGCTAGCGCAAGAGCCAACGCTGTTGCTCCGTCCATCGCGATGCACAGACTGAATTTTGCACAATGATATTGAACGTGTAGGGCAAACGTCAAACTGTCAAATAATTTGACGTCAATACTATTGATGAAAAAGTTTGATCGTGTGTGGGCCGCTTTAGAGATGAAATATGTGCTAGTGCATTGCAACTGCTTTTTGGTAATCATTACCGATAAGAGTGGTGATGATGCTATATGTTTGAATTGCAAAAAAAAACACGTTAGTTGTGAAACGATCAATTCTGATCTAGGGATTTTGACTTGTTTCATCGCTGCTATGGGCGGTTTCATTTCATATTCCTCACCTCCCCCTACCTCCCCCTACCTCCCCTCCCCACAGCCGAATTGCAAGTTGCAGTGTGCATTCTCTAAACCGGGGACTTTCATCCAGTTTGATAGATATCAAAATAAATGTTGCTTTGGCATAATTCAACTCCGCCTGGGTGTAACCTTCGGGGAACACCCAGCCGGTCCCAAGCCCGGATAAAGGAGGAGGGTTGGGCATGGGGTTAACACCCCCATCCCGTAAAAACCAACTTGTTACAGAAACGCCAACAGCAGACCAAGGAACTTCTACCCTGGAAGAGGAAGGGTCATCCTCAAGAGGACGCATGACGCCGTGTAGTGAAAGCCGCGAGTCAACGGAAGCCACAAGGCCGACACCCCCCCCCCCCCCCCCCCACCCCCCTTCTATCAACTAGGACCATCAAAGTCGGAACATGGAATGTGAGGACCATGTATGAGACGGGAAAAACATCACAAGTAGCGGCAGAAATGAAAAGCTACCACCTCACACTACTTGGAATCAGCGAGACACGTTGGACACAGGACAAAAGAGACTGCTCAGCGGAGAGATGTTGCTGTATTCCGGACATGAAGAAGACAACGCTCCACACACAGAAGGTGTAGCACTCATGCTGTCTGGACCTGCTCAGCAAGCTCTGGTAGCATGGGGAAGCACACGGACCAAGAATCATTGCAGCATCCTTCAGAACTAAGAAGAAGAAGATCAAGATGAATGTCATCCAGTGCTATGCTCCAACCAATGACAGCGATAAAGAAGCAAAAGACCGTTTCTACGACAGACCGCAGGACGTCATAGCCAAGTACCCAGAGACAGACAGACAGACAGACAGACGGACGGACGGACGGGCAGGCAGAGAGACAGGCAGAGGCAGACAGACAAGCGAAGATATAGAGAAATAAAAAAATATAATTCACATACACAGAGAGAGAGAGAGAGAGAGAGAGAGAGAGAGAGAGAGAGAGGAGTGGCAGGCAGACAAATAGGCGGACAGACAGGCAGACTGACGGGCCGACCGACCGTCAGACAAACTGAGAGAGAGAGAGACTATCAGAGAGAGAGAGAGGGGTGGGGGGGGGGGGGGGGTTACAGGCTTCCTAGCATACATTTCAAAACGGCAGAGGTAACTGCTTTGTAAACAAGTGCTATCAAAGGAGTTCTGTGGCAGGTAGCATGTTTCCACTCTATTTAAAAGAGAGGTGATGTTTTCTAATGTTTAGTTGTTGTTTTTTTCAAAAATATGTTGCAGAACGAAGAAAGAATCGTTTTTTTTTAATGCTTATACACATCTCAGCTATAAGAATAATGTAGTTAATAAATTTGTTATTTACAAGATTTAGACTAGATTTGTTTACTCCAAACAGTATGTCCAATACTGATAGCCTTATTCTTATATCTGTTTTTTATGTATATTAAGTTCTCGACAAAAAAAAAAAAAAAAAAATTCGTGTGTATGTGTGTGTGTGGCGGTGTGTGTGTGTGGGGGGGGGGGGGGAGGTGGGGGGTCATGATGAACATTGAAGATCATCTGGTATTGTCTCAGCTACTGTAACATCTGACAAAACAGAACAAGCTTGATTGTAAATAGTCAATGAAATGCGGGATAAGAGATTAGTGCTCAAGGTCACAAGATGGGCCAGGTAAAAAGAGGTTGTGGGCACAACAGATCATGGACGTAAGAACCAGTTTTCAACGTCTTCATACAGTGATTGGTGATGGCAAGATCTTCAGATATATTGAACATCAACGTCAGAGGTCAAGGACCGTCTTAAATATAGAAAATGGTCTTTTGATTACCATTGACAAGACTAGGATTTTGACGTCCCTCATACTTTCACAATGTCTAAGCTGACTGTAGTTGAAAAGAAAAGAAAATTAGGAATTTAGATCTCTTACCTTCTTACCTTCATTTCACGTATGTGTTCAAACGGCAGCCTACAGGCCAAATTAGCACGAGCCATTTAAGCTCACCTTTTCATAACACAAGGTTGCAAACAAAGGTGAAACACTCACTTTTACTGTTGACCATTCAAAACGTATAGCTCAGTCTCTTTGTCAAAAGTGACGATGAACGAAAAAAAAGTAGAAGCAAAGTATGTCAAAAGGATGACGATGATCATCATGATGATGAAAGTGAAGAAAAGTGAGGGATTAGGGGGATGACGGTCGAGGGAGTGGGAAGGAGGAACAAAAGGATGTTGTTTTTTATTTCCATTTTTGACAGGAGTCGAAAATGCCAACAAAACTCCCAGGTGAAGGGTGAAACTGTTCTGTGCCTAACTGATGCTGTTTTTTATTTCCATTTTTGACAGAAGTCGAAAATGCCAACGAAACTCACAGGTGAACGGTGGAACTGTTCTGTGCCTAACTGGCCTGATTTTCGGCCTCATCTGGCCTGTAACTTGATGACACAGTGTATAGATGCGGAAGATGAAATGGATTGCGGATATGAACTGTGCCGATCAAACCAGGGTTTGTTGTCGAGAGTTCTTGCTATGTGATATCGTACTTTACTTCCTCGCATACACAACTAAGTGGATTTCCAACGTATTATGACGCAAAAGATTTCTGCATGAGATCTGGTGGTTCTCTGTCTTCCTTTCGCTCTGAAAAACGATGGCGACAGATGACAGAGCTAATGAAAAAGCATCTCTTGTCTCCAAACCTTCATGTGGGACTCACTACGCATCAGCTGAATCCTTTGTGAGTATATATGTTGCTATCGGATTCGTGCACGTGTACATCTCTCTCTCTCTCTCTCTCTCTCTCTCTCTCTCTCTCTCTCTCTCACACACACACACACACACACACACACACACACACACACACACGCACGCACGCGCGCGCGCGTGCACACACACACACACACACACACACACACACACACACACACACACACACACACACACACAAACACACTCACTCACACACACACACACACACACACACACACACACACACACACACACACACACACACACAAGATGGGGCTGGAAGGCGTTTTCAGCTGGCAAGCACTCACTGCATGTTAGAAGCTCCAACCCTTTTCGCCTCCGGCACAAAGAAATATTGACACTGCAACTTGCGAAGAGGGTGCGTGACTAGCCATCGATCATCTCTCGGTCTCATGTGTCTGATTGCCTCGTGACAGTTTCCATAACTTTTATGTAAAGGAGAGCCGATAAAAGTCATTTTCTGTGCTGTCAACAAATATCTGGGCAGACAGTATCTCTACACACCTCCCCTCTTTCACCTCGTGTTTTAGGCAGTCCTCTTTCAAGTTGTATGGACGTGGAGCAAATCCCCAGCCCCCAGGACTGACAACAAACAGCAGACCAGAATTGCTGGCATCAGTAGCTGCAAGACTCTCTGGACAGAACTGGTGAACAAGAAAACCGAACAGTCGACTCCTACTTCAGGGTAACCCGCGCTCTCTGACATCATGGTCATGATACAGACCTTGAGCTCTGCATGCTAAGAAAGTTCCCTTTCATGTAAAAAGTGGTCAGGGCACTCGGTGACCAGAATTCTACACTATGAACTGGAGTGAATAACATGATGGAAGAGGTGTGTGCCCTTCATACTGAAAACCAATACCTGATTGAGAACAAGTCGGATCTCATCTTTTACTGTATGAGAAGCAAAATTCTATCGTTTGTCTGCAGCCAAAACTGCATTCTTCTGTTGTCATTCACTGTTACTTTTGTAAGTATCAAACGGGGATAGCAAAGGCTAAAATGTAGCTAAAAAGGACAGAAGAGGTAGAGGGGAGGGGGATTTCTCTGACGAGTTCAAAATCTCAGAGGACAGCTTGGTCTCATATGAGGAAAAAAGCCAGGGGTCGAGGAAGTCATGCAATCAAAGGGTTTTACAGTAGCGGTCAAGGAAGTCATCCAACAAAGGTTTTTTTTTACAATAGCAGTCAAGGAAGTCATGCAATCAAGGGTGTAGGGTCAATTAAGAAATTCAATGATGGGTTTTTACAATAGGGGTCAAGGAACTCATGCAATAATGAGTTTTTACAATGTTGGTTAAGGAAGTTATGAAAGAATGAGTTTTACAACAAAGGTCAAGGAAGGAATTCAATAATGTGATTTTACAAAAGCGGTCAAGGACGTAATGCAATGAAGGCTTTTTACAAAAGGGGTCAAGCAAGTATTGCACAAATGTGTTTTATGATGGGGATCAAGGATGTAATGCAATAATGGGTTTCTTCAACAAAAGGGATCAAGGAAATAATGCAGTAATTTTCTTGTTGTTTTATAATAGGAGTCAGGGAAGCAATGCAATAGTGGATTTTCACAATCTTGTCACAGATAGTAAATTTGATTTTTCCCTGGGTGACCATGACAGTCTGAGAGCAACTAATTGGGGAAGAAACCATTCTGGTCATATGCTGTCTATGATTTCTATTTTGTTGAACATGATAGAAAGAAACAATCTGAATGATTACATTTTCACATCTGTAAAATGAACAGACAATGACTGTAATTTGGAATGTTTGATTATATCCTGAAACATAGTGGTCAGCTGTTCACAGAGTTGTAAAGGCCTTACTCTGATAGACATCTTGCTCTCAGTTCTTCTCTCTCAGGTACCAAGTCGATCTTCAGTCCTTAATTCTTCCAAATGTAAGTCATCATCTAAATTTGAATGGGGAGAACATACCTCACTGACCAGATCCTAAAGTTTATTCTAAACTGACATTTGAACTGCTCTCTGAACCCAAGAATCTCGCTGCTTTTTCACCTAAACTTCCGCAAGAAATTTGAAAAACAACCCGGCTCTATTCTGCCCTCAGGAATACACACTGTTCCCATTTTAAAATCACTGACACTGAACTTTGATTCTTTGTGATCTTTCCAGATTTTCAGACATCCATAGTGATCCTTTTTAATACAAGATGTTTGCTTTGATCTTGCTGCTTTTTTTTCGCAAAAGGATTCCACCAGCTCTATGCATACAAGGCCGTCCTTGCCATGCCGAACTGTTTAACACTTCCATCCTTTCGAAGAGTGTTTTCTGACGATTCCCAGTCTAACGAGCGAGATACGTCTGCTGCTTATTGATCAAGTGTTCCAAATCAAGAATATTCAAAACGCATTCTATTTCACAGTTCAGCACCTACACTGCTGAACTTACACACTTGATCTCGTCAAAGAAGGTGTCTACCAATCTGGATCTAAGAAATTTACCGCTCTCTTTCGACCTTTCTGCTGTGGAGGCCATTGCTGGCCATAACTAAACCACCCTGAACTCATGAACTTTTCAGACTTAACGCTTCTCTGAAATCTGATGGTTACGACATTGTTCTCGATTGGATTCTCAGTCATGCTGGCATTCGAGACAGTGAGGTAGCCCATCATCTTACCAAGATTACCACAACCACAGAATTGTTCAGTTCACCTATCCCTTCACAGATTTGAAACTCAAAGCTCACAATCCTGTCAAATACCACAGATCTGAGGGCTGGAACACACAAGAGTAATGAAAAAAACCCTTTTAGAACTACGCATGCCTTACCACGATTTTCACCTTTTGACCACGCGCGCGTGTGTTTCCATTAGTGTGTGTGTGTGTGTGTGTGTGGTGTGCGTGTGTGTGTGTGTGTGGGTGTGTGTGTGTGTGTGTGACAGTCACAGTCAAAGTCGAACTTTTTTAAAGATTGCACATTGAATAAGCAGAATCTGTTGCTGTTGTTTTTTCCCCCATCAAAACATGATATCTGCAAAAATAAAACAAAATGAACAGTACGAAACTAAAAACGATATGCAAACACATCCGAATAAAGAATATGTGGAGCAATATCTACACAATGAACGAGGACAAGGAATCTGTAAACCTTCACTCATTTCAGTACCATCGCTCACTCTTACATAGGCCTATGTGGCATCACAATGTATACCAGTAAACATGTATCACACACACCACACACACACACACACACACACACACACACATATATATATATATATATATATAAAATATATATATATATATATATATATATTTCTGCACATCATTGCTGAAATAGATGAACAAAGAGAAGGCAAAAAAGGGATAAATAGATTGAATATTTAAAAAAAAATACATGAATGAAAATGTGGATGAACGAATAATAAAAGCACAAATAAATGAAATAAATGGAAAGTAAGATATGAAGGAAACATCAATGATCTAAGTGTTGCACTGAATATTCGGTTTCTCGCTAGATGAACATTTTTTGTTCCGTGATTTGGAGTTCACTTTTGATATTTGTCAGCGTTATTGGCAAACTGTTCCACAAACAACCTCAGTGTCCAACTTTCTGGATGTGTATAAATTAGTTTTAGGTCTGAAAAACAATATTGAGTGTTTATGTTTGTAACAATTTATTTTGAAAGTTTTTTTTCCCTAATCTTTTAGGTGCATTTCCATTCATAACATTATGCATGCATACTGAGTTGATTAGGATAACCCTACCATGGAGAGTTAAAAGTTTGAGTTGCTTATGACCCTCAGCGGTCAGAGACCTTGATTTCAACAACGCTTATTTCATTGCTCTTTTACACTACGGGAAATCAGTTTTAAACTTGTGTCACTACAGCTGTCCCGTGAGAATGAAGCACAATCCATAATTGATAGAATATGAGCACCAGAGAAATCCTTCCGTACACATATATCAAGAAATTTTTTTATTTTTTTTTAAATCTTTTATTCACCTAACATATTTTGTTGGAAAGATATTTACCTGGGGATGTGGTGTAATCAGTCCAAGATAAATCTCTGTCAATAGTGACGCCCAGTATTTTATGCGAGTCAACTTCTTGTTTTATTATCAGATACAAATAATGGCTCGAATTATGAGATAATTCATTGTCTTTTTCTGTCGCGAGTATACATACATACACTTTGATGGTTTTTCTTTTTTTGTTTGTTTGTTTATGTTTTGTTTTGTTTTATGGACATGTGGTTTAGCTGGGTCCAATTTACAAGTCTTTCAATGCCATCTTGATATTTATTTCTACGTTTACAGGCATCCGAATCTTTTGAATGACTAAATGTTTCATCTGAAAACATTTCACAATTACCTTTGGGAAAGCAAGGTAAGTCGTTTACATATATGGAGAACAAAAGGGGTCCTAAGATAGATCCCTGTGGTATTCCATATCTAACTGACATAAGTTCTCATGTTTGATTATTTACCGTATATGATTGTTTTCTATCAGACTGAAAAGATCACATGAGACAAAAAAAAAAATGATTGGCAATAGTTTATAGAATTCCAGTTTACGCAACAACAAAGGATTAATTGCATCAAAGGCTTTCTCAAAGTCTATGAACAGAATGTAAGTAAATACATTTTCATTTCTATATGTGTGCATGTATGTGCGTGAAGGAGAAGGTAAGAAATGAGGGGGTTGGGATACCAGAGGAAGTCCTGGAGGAGTGAGGGAAGAGTAAAACGGCCAGTCTTCACGTAAACCGACATTATCCTACCCACTAACACACAAGAAACTTTAGAACGCTCATGGGAAAAAAGAAAAATAAATAAAAATGAACTTTGTTTCAGGAACATGTGGAAAGACCGATATACATAAGAACGACAAAACAAAACATTGACAGCAAACTTTTTCAGTCTTTTTCCTTCTTCCAAACTTGCTGAAGGTGCAGTTGTTTTGTGACATGTTCGATCACTGTTCGTTACATAAGAATAATGTTGATTCCTGCCCTTACCATGTAAGAATCATGATGATTCCTGCCCTGTAGCATTGTTCTGTAAACCTTAGTATCTGTTTGTTTTCTTTCACAGCATGTGGTGCACCAAGTTGATACTTTTGTGTTGATTCTTTCTGTAGTGTTACCACCAAAAAGAGGAATGTGATGGAGTTTACGACTGTCTGAACGGTGCTGATGAGATGCAGTGTACGGACAGTCAGCTGGATCCCTCACTGAACGCAGCTCTGATCGTCTTTCCGCCCGCTCCTCCTTTCATGGTCACTCTGGATGGAAAAGGGATGTACAAGGTCGAGTCTCTCTATGATCAGCCATGTCCACACACACATTTCTGGTGCCTCAGCGACAAGTTTTGCCTTCCTGTCTACGTTCGATGCAATGGAATCAATGACTGTCCTGGATGGGAGGATGAAAATGGCTGTAACATGAACAACTTGTGTCCAGGGTTTTACCGATGTCGGAGTTCTTCTGTCTGTCTCCATTCCAGTCATGTGTGTGATGGCATGGTCCAGTGTCCACAGCGTGATGATGAGCTGTGGTGTGATGTGACGTGTCCACGCAGTGTCAGTGCTGGGGACTGGCCTTCATATGTAGACAGAAGTTTTCACTTGATTCGTTTTCTAACTTACGTTATGTAGACGCCAAGAACAGTGGTATGGCCTTATTGGATTTTTCAAATCAATTATCGTTGATTCATTTGGGCCTTGCCCACTGTGAATTGTCTAGGCTTGGCAATGCTGTCTTCAGTAATCTGAAAAGCCTCGATCTGAGTAATAACTTCATACAAAGGTTTGAGATAAGCCAGTTTAAGCAATTCCCTCGACTGAAGGCACTGTTTCTTTCCGGAAATCCTTCCGCCCTTATGTTTCAAAGCATTCCAACAAACCTAACGATTACATCTCTGCACCATCTGGATCTATCATTCATCGATATCCCAGTTTTACATATAGATGAGCTAAGCCACTTTGTTGGTTTGAAAGTGGTTAATTTGTCTGGTTGTGAAGTGAATGAAATTAGTACAGGTGGTTTTAATGCATTCAACGATTTACAGGTGTTGGACATTAAAGGCTGTCAGCTTTCTCAGTTCCCAGAGAAGATGTTAAGAGATCTCGCTCATTTGCACACTGAGTACGCTGACAATTTCAAGATTTGTTGTGAAGCAACGCTTCCTCAGGAATTCAATCTTAATGACTGCTATGTTCCTTTCGATGAGGTATCCTCGTGTGAAGCCCTCCTTCATTCTAACACTTACCGTGTGTTCCTGTGTCTTTCTGCTGTCATGGCTTTAGTTGGCAACCTAGCAACTTTTCTCTTCCGTTTGATTCGAGGAAAAAAAGAAAAGTCCGGATTTCACGTGTTTGTCACCAATCTCTGCATTGCAGATTTCTTGATGGGGGTGTACTTGTCCATCATTGGAGTGGCTGATCGTATGTACCTGGGTTCTTATCTGTGGAAAGACACGCGCTGGAGACACAGTGCCTCATGCATGGTGGCTGGTTTTCTGTCTCTGCTGTCCTGTCAGGTGTCTGTCTTCATGATCTGTCTCATTACACTGGATCGTTTCTTGGTACTACGCTTTCCTTTTAGTCAGCTGCGCTTCCATCGCAATGCTGCCATACTGTTGAGCATGGCATTGTGGTCAGTCAGTCTCTTTCTGGCCTCAGTGCCCTTGTTCCCCCACTCTCCCTTTCAGGAGTTCTATAACCAGGTTGGCATCTGCATACCACTGCCTGTGCCACGGAAAGAGTTTCAGGGGGATGACTATGCTTTCGGCATCATGATCGTCCTCAACTTTGTCCTTTTTATACTGATTGCTGTTGGTCAAGGTCTGATCTATTTAACCATCAGGTCCAACACCATGGCAGCTTCAGACACCGGCCGACAGTCTCAGGACCTGAATATCGCTCGTCGTTTGATCACCATCGCTGTCTCTGACTTTCTGTGCTGGTTTCCCATCGGGCTTCTGGGCTTGCTGGCCCGTCAGGGTGTGCCAATCTCAGGGGAAGTCAACGTGGCCCTGGCCATCCTTGTCCTTCCGGTCAACTCTGTCATCAACCCTTTCCTCTACACCTTCAACCTCATCATGGAGCAAAGGCGGAAAGCCAAAGAGGCCAGTTTGTTGAAATGGCTCAATGCTAATAAAAGATGATAGCAAACTGCTCGAACAAATGTTTGGCTCTTAATGTTCATTTTATTTCGCTCTGTATTTGTGCAGAGATAGGCATTGTTCTTGTCAGAAATGAGGGACTCTTTTGTATGTGCGTGCGCGCGCGCGCGCACGTGTGTGTGTGTGTGTGTGTGTGTGTGTGTGTGTGTGTGTGTGTGTGTGTGTGGTGTGTGGCGTGCGTGTCGCGTGCGTGTGTGCGTGCTTGCGTGTGTGTGTGTGTGTGTTGTGTGACGAATTATCTTCTTTCTTTTGGTTCACTTTATCAGTATGTTATTTGATTTGGCCTGACTTTGTTGGACTGTAATAAACTGACAGTCATCTTTGTAGTTAAAAACCGTTTAGGAATGACGTTCTGTAATAGTGCTGCTTTTTATCATTCTTTCTTTGTCATTCTTTCAGCTAGATAACAAACCTCTCCGCCGCCCCTTTTCCTCCTATCTCCTATCTATTCCACTTGCCCCCCCCCCCCCCCCCCCCCCCCCTTCATCTTTCACTTCTCTCCTTCCCACAACTCCACCACCTCCGTTGAATCCCTGCCCAAATTACATCCAGTTCCTACAGACATTCGAATTAAACCCGATTTAAATTATTAATAGACAGTGTGAGCTGTGCTGTTTGTGTGTGTGCAAGCGTGCTGCGTGCGTGCTGTGTTGTGCGCGCACGCGCGCGTGTATGTGTGTGTGTGTAATGATAAAAATAAAACATAATAAAACTCAAGTTATAACACTAATACTACCCTGCCAAGCAAAAGCCACCACTACAACACACATATTTAGTTCAAATGGACAGACAATGAAAGATTGAGCACACTTATTCCTCTGCAGATCAGAGGCTTACAGTTACTTGACGTTCCCTGTACATGTCTCGCCAACTAATAACTACTCAATAACGTTCTATTATAGTATCAAATCAACAGTCCTAGTAAACGATGAATCGTCTCCAAGGTTGGAAATAAAAAGAGGCTGCCGACAGGGTGACCCGATTTCACCGTATCTATTCATACTCTCTGCTGAAATTTTAGCAATTATGATACCAGAAAACACAAGCATCAAAGGAATTCAAATAGGACAAACAGAACATAAGATATCCCAATTTGCCGATGACACCGAACTATTCCAACATGGGGACAGAAAATCTGAATTAAATTTCAAGGTATTAACAGATTTTCTAAACAGATCGGGATTACAGCTTAATGTTGGGAAAACGTTTGTTGTTTGGCTAGGCAGAAAGATGAACAGTGATATCAAATTCATGCCCCACCTCAAATTCAACTGGAATCCTCCAAAATTTAAAATACTTGGTATATATTTTGCTAATGACCTGGAAGATTGTGCGCAGCTGAATTTTGATGAAAAATACCAAGAAATAAAAATATTATTAAATATTTGGATGAAGCGATGAATAACCCCCGTTGGAAGGGTTGCTGTACTAAAATCAATGGTTCTGCGAAACTAGTTCATCTATTGTTGTTACTTCCAAACCCTTCCAACAACTTTATTGAAAATCTAAAAAAAAAAGTGCTTTAAGTTTATATGGAACGATAAACATGATAGAATTAATAGAGACACGTCAGTAAATATACGTAACGGTGGAATGGGAATTCCAAATATTTACTACTATATGAATGCATTGAAATTAACGTGGGTTCGAAAATTACGTAACAGTAATCATAAATGGAAACAAGTGTTCGTTCATTGTTTTAAAGATGCAGAAAACTGGACGCTATTTGGTCCTGATTTCTTCTCCAAATACAAGCACACCTACAAACTTTGGAAGGACACTTTTGAGATATATATACGACTATAGGAATATTCCATATTGGTAACTTGATTGATAACTACGGTAACGTAGTTTCACACCAAGATTTCTGCTCAAAGTACATCACCTTAAATCCACTAACATATTTAAGTAGCATGATCTCCATTAAGAAATACGTGAAAACGACCAAAATAAAAATTGAAGATTCTAAAAGACAGAGTGAGCATATGTTAAACAGAAAATGTAAGGGGTTCAAGAAAATACTACGACGTGCTCATAAAGATAGAAAAAGACCACACTGTTGCAATAAAATGGGAAACTAGTTTTGAAATAGAGATAGATTGGAAATTAAAAGCTGTTTTTAAAAAAATCGTCAAAATTAACGAGATAAAACTCAGGTGGTTTCAGGTTAGAGTTCTCCATCGTATACTGGCGACAATTATGGTTTTGAGAGAAATGGGAATTGTACAAAGCAACAGCTGTAGTTTGTGCTAAAGAGAAAAATGCAGTATAAAGCATGGTCTGTGGGAATGCGTTCACACACAAAACTTCTGGAAAGAGTTTCAAAACCATCTCAAAGCATATTGCTCCAATATAGATAAAGTAGATTTAAACGAACGCATCATCATTCTTGGTATTGATCAAAACTTTAAGATTGACCTTTTGTTATTATATTTGTTGTGCGCAAAATTTCATATGTATTAATGCAACTGGACAAACTAATTCCTACACTGAGCTCTTTCCGGAAAAAAAAAGATGAGAAATGAGATACAAGATAGAACTTTTTAACCATAAACTGTTGATGAAATCTGATCAATATGAAATTGACTGGGCCTGCTGTAAATCCATAACAGAAATTTCAATTACGATTACTTTATGTTGTTAGTCAACGCTGTGTTTCACACATCCAGGCTCTACCTCTTAACCCATAGTTCCACTATAATCAGTATGATACCCACCTTAAACCTTATTTTGGTTATATTTTCTGATTCATATATTGAGTCACAGAGAAAGTATGACTGGACATGAACCAAAACAAACAATGTGTAAAATCAGATACATTTGTGTTTGAGAATGAGAGTAAGACAGAGAAGAAGAGAGTGAGTGAGTCTGAGATAAAATAAGAAAATTGAGTGGGAGGAGGGAAGGGACGGGTTTAGAAGAAGGATGAATAAGACAGAAAAGATACGACCATGAAACTTACTTCAAATATTTAGCCTACTTCGAGTCATAGAACGTCTCTTTTTCCAATTTTACTTCTGGTGATAAACATTTCCTTATTGAAAATAAATGTCTCCACAGAGATCATATCCCAAATTCCTATAACCTTCTAGTAGTGTGTATGTATGTTACAGTGTGTATTCATTGTTGTATATGTGTAAACATGTGGCGCACCGTTGTGTTTAGTGGAAAATGTGTTTTAGTGGAAAATGTGTTTAGTGGAAAATGTATAGGCCTATTAGTAGAAATATTGAAAACATGCATGGGATATGCATGCAAAAACCTACCTACTGCTCGATGGATGATATGATCGTGATTAAAAAAAAATTAATAAAAAAGAACAAAACAAACAACAACAACAAAAAACTACTCAATAATGCTAAATTGTTACACAGCCCAATCGACATCGAAAGTGTAGATTTCTTGGCGTTAAATGATTTATAAGCTGGTGTAACAAAATAGCTTACATAGCCTAAGCAGTTTAAAGGCCCATTTCCACTAAATTCATGGCGCAATTTCTGGACTCTATCATGTCTTAGCATTGTAGCCTGTATGCTGTGACTGTAATGGCTTCGCCAAGTATAAAATAATAAAAATAATCATACACAAGCATATATAGCAGTGAAAACCCAAACTCACTGCTTCTTAACGATGTATGGTTAGTTGAGTAGATTAAACATTATGGTGTTGAGCGTCACCAACAATTACTGGCCGATTTGAGAACCCTGGCAGACACGCAGGTCGCTCAGTGAGTGACTGGCATCAGACTGCCGCCACCAGCCTTGAAGGAAGACGTTCTTCTAAAGTGTTGTAGAGCAAGTGGCGGCCGTTTTCAGGTAAAAAAGGAAGTAGACGCTATCTCTGTTTACAAGGTTATTACCGGCTTGTACTATCACTGTCAACGTCGAATAAGATCAGAATTCTTAGACTGTCCCACTTCTGGCACCGTATCAACATGTTTTGGTGTTGAGTTGGATGGATGAGTGGGGAACATGTGATGTACCCTACAAACTTGCATTTTGACCCAAGGATACGGTGAACTGAAGTCAGCCGTTTAATCCGGTTCAAAGGTAGCAATTCTCGTTGAACAACGTAGGCCTACTAGCCAGGCCCGGTTAGTTCCCTTATATGACAAGGCCATAACAACTGAATCTGATCTGTGTTCTCTTGCTTATGTTTTATCTCGAAGTCAGCGTCATCCATTAAAGTGCCTGTCGCATGCCCGGCAGCCTAAATTTAATTGGTCTTATTTTGTTTTCACACGATGTGAATAGCGTACAACAACACCGTTTTTACATCGCAGACTACACTATTTAAACATCAAAAATTAGTTTCTAGAAACGGACATGATTAAATTGTTCTGAGAATCTTTGCGTCTGAAAGTTAACATCAAAATACATGCCAAGTGTTTCCAAGAAGACAGTTTAAAGGATCACGGATGACCCTAAGGCCTGAAATGTGACGTGAACTAGATGTTCAGATACGAGTCCAGCAGTCACTGATAAGGCCCCAAACGCTATAAATTCTCTATTACACTCGCATTCTTTTTTCTTTTTCACAGAACCAGAGGCGGTGGAGAGATACAAGACAACTTTCAAGTACATGGTAAAATATTAAATACTTCACTGACAGCTATGGGAACCATTGACCAGTAGGCTACTTTGAACAGAATCATTAATTTTGTTTATGCCCATCAGAGTCAAATTTTTCGTGTAAAAATTTGGGGTTAGAAGTTAAGTGGAATGCGCAGGGCTCGTGCAGTTAATTGTCTCGATTGCTTTCAGTTTCAATGTGAGGCGACTACAGGCAGAAATTTAAACAATTTTTTCAAGGAATTTCAAGTAACACCGGTTAACATGGACGAACAATTTACAAGACAGAACACGACGCGTTTCAACTTCTCAGGTCTTCTTTTGGCAAGATACACAACATTCAGAACAATGAAAACGAAGAACGGGCAATCACTTATCTTCTCAAATTCGACGAAAGATGCGTGTTAATCAACGAATTATTGGCAGGCATTTTACACTTTTCATACATAAAAATTTGGTTATCCAAAACTGTGTCTGAGCGGAGAACTTTTAAAATTAATACAAAACACGACTGGTTTTCTTTCTCGCCCAGCTGCCGATAGGCTATAAGCTTTTGATTCAATTTTCGATTAGAAGGTATTCTGTTAAAATGGACTACCGAATTATTATTTTTATACAGTTTCAGCAGCGTTTGTCATAGAAATAGAATAATTAACAGGGTTTAAATCGAAAAGTCTGAATTTTGTAGATCGATAATTTAGCCAAAATCTCCGACAATGACAGTGATGCAGTACGAAGGAAGCGACATTTCAGGAAGGTCAGCATCGTCATTCATTTCGTATAGTCGCAAGCTTGTGAGGAAAATAATTATCCTGAGCATGCAATATATACGAACTGAGGGCTTATAAACTTTACTTTTAATGTCCGTGTTTTGATTTTGCAGTTTTTCTCATATTCTGAGCGAAATAAAAAAAATATACTCAAGGTTTGACCGGCGATACTCGAAACTGGCGACGGAATTAAATTGTACAAAATATCGATTTAGAGAAGGCATTCCAGTCTACTACTGTTGAGACGAATACAACTTATTAATTTTCATTTCTTGAGTAACGCATATTTTTTTTCAATTTTATGGGTTCTGAGGCATTCACATTTTAAAGATTTTCACGAAATAGTCCTAGATCCTGATTCATCCAACCAATGTGGTAAGGGGAAAGGTAGCTCTGAAACAAAACATTTTGTCTACTAAAAAAAGTAAAAGGTGACCAAAATGTAAGTGCATACGGTAGAAACCTGGCTATATCTGTCTATCTTTATCTCAATGAATCTATCTATCTGTCTCTCTGAATTAAAAAAAAAAATGTACACGAATGGCTCGTAAATTGTGACATATTCAATCAGATTGTAACTTTCTAGTCTGTTACAATGATCCCGCTGATTAACCTATTTGATCCGGATCTGAATCTTTGATTCGCCCTGATTGTGACTTGGGTTCGTTCCTGGGCACAAGAACTTGAACATAAAAACAACAAGAACAACAAAGATTATACCGCACTGACTATAAACGTCCGTCGACGATCAACTTCTTTGCGTCAACCTACCACTGTCGTGTTCCGTAAAGGGAAGCTATCGCAGCCAGTGAGCTAAACCCTGCTCCAGAGTGAACTGTCTTTTCCAGGAAAACTGCTTTCTGTCATAGGCCTACTGTTTCCGGTTAATTCCAAGCAGTGCATGCAGCGAGAGTGAAACTCCAAAGCTTTGCTGGTTTGACGCAGTGCCTTGGTTTAGTGTATGAATCAGATTTAAAGTATGTAAATGAGCTAAGGTGTAGTTCTTTGTTACGCTAACGTCACATAACTCATTCGCACTGTCGTCGATATAAGGAGAAACGAATTGCTGAGTGACGTTGGTAAGTTTGCATAGGCCTAATGAATTTCGATCTCTCATTGAGTCATTCTCAGATTCTGATGTCTTCTAAACTTCGCATTTTGTCTGCCACGATTTGTCGGCCAGAGTTGATGACCGAAATGAGCAACATTGCAGTCTTTCTTCTGAGTCCCATTAACAAAAAGACAAGTCAGTGAATCCCAAACATGAAAGTAAACAACACGGATGGGACTATAAACCGAGGTCTAGTCTGTGTCACATGCACTAAGATCATACAGGGACTCTAAAGATCCCGATGCTCATGTCCTAAGACGGGTGAGCACCGGCTACACGAAAATACACAATGCATGCAACCTGTGTGCCAGAATAGTCTACGTGAAGACTGTGGGCACGGATCAGGTTAAACATCCCCATCTGGAAGAAGAAGAAGAAGAACATCAACATCGAGAATATGGCAAAAGTGGCAAAATCATCAACCGGTTGATGGCGGCTGCTATACGAAAGAAGAATGTGCTACATATCATGTGCACACCACTCGGCTCTTGATTGGTACCTCGTTATGTTGAAACAGGCTTTAACACACACACACACACACACACACACACACACACACACACACACACACACACACAAGTCAAAGTAGATAAAAATCCAATTAAACAAGATTAAAATTTCCCAAATTTTCAGCTTTAATTACCTTCTTCAGGGGATACAGACTGTAAAAGTATAAACGCTCAAATTCTTCACCCTTGGTCCTTGAGCATGAATCATGATTGTATGTAGTTGGATAAAGGCACATTCATTGAAATGTTTTAACTTTACAATAAAACACATCACTGCCATCGAGGCAGTGCAAAAAAGAGCAGCCCGTTTTGTCAACAACAATTACTACCGACATGCAAGTGTTCAACAAATGATCAGTGAGTTAGGTTGGACATCATTGCAAAACCGGAGAAAGGTTGCTCAGCTCGCCATGCTCTATATGATCAGACGGGACTTAGTACATGTGGAGTTTGGAAAGGCCTTGTCTGATGGAAAATCCAAACTCAGAGCTGCAACCTCATGTGACAGAAGACTGCATTCCCATCTGTCAGCTAAACCGCCTCCAGTGTGTACGAGACTATAGACTGAACTCGTTCCTGCCACGTACCATCCAGGAGTGGAACAACAACTTGACAGAGACTGCTGTGTCATCAGAGACTCTTGACCTATTCAGGTCAAGAGCTAGCAGCCTCCTGCAGTAAATAGGGTGGATTTTTTTTTTTTTTTTTTTAAGGCGTCAACCTCCCAAAAGTGTCAGAATAATCAACCTGATGATTGTGGACACTCGATGGATGAAGATGTAGAAACATTCAGAATAAAACATCGCATCAATAGGAAGCATATCATTAGGAGGGGAGGGTGGGGCAAAGGGGGGTGAAATGACAACAGTAGGTTGGCCATAATTTTGATTACCACTACAGGCCATGACATTGATATACAATGTGAAAGAGAGAGGGTGTTCCACGTTTGGAGGAGAAAAAGAACAACGTCCACCAGGTGCCTGTTACATAGGAGTGAAGTAAAAGACCACACACGAGAACCATTAGCAGCCTGCTACATTGTTGTAATGAACTAACGTCAATGATAACATGCTCATAATCATATACAAACAAATGCACAAGCACATGCATAGAATGTATTTATATATAACAATATATGGAAAATACACTGAAACCAAATGGACGGACAAAATGATGTGGAAACCGAAAGAAATTGTTCATTAAATCAATATAAATTTGTCCATAAACTGTCTGTTCACATTGACGGAAACCGAAAGATATTGTTTATTGTCAAATCAATATTTCAGTTATTTGTCCAGTGATAGACACATGGTTGGTTCATGAAATAAATACCTGTCCATAAGAGTCTATTCACATCCAGTGCAATGACCCCATCATGGCATCAGGTAATCTGTGCTCAAGGACTGCAACATTTTGACATGGTGGCCAGCTTGTAAACAGAGTTTATTTTGATTAGTTTATTGGCCTTTTCCTTCTTTGTGGGCTGCTGCCGGTGCAATTGTAAATTGATTACAATGTAATCAGTTTATTCTAAAATATAGTCCTATTGCTTCTGAAACAGTTTGTGCTCCCATTCAGCTGTGATTTTCAATGGTCCCATGTTCATTAAAAAAAATTATAAAAAAAATTTCTTGTTATTGAGGTATTCTTTGAACTTTTGAAGTGCTAGATAAATATAACTTTAGAAGAGAACATGAGAACAACCTTGACTGACAGGGCATCTGCTGGGGTGAAAATCTTTCCGGTCCCAGGGACCCCTTCATCAGATTTTTAAGGGGTCCTAGGCTAACATTAAGGGGTTCCTACACCACAATAAAACAACAAAATATACGTTAAAAAATTGCATCCCTGCACGCCACTGCAATTGTCACAGACACATCGTCACAATAAAAACAACAAAATAAACATCAAAAGTTGTATCCGTTCTCGATCTTGCTCCTCTGCTACGCTTTTTCGCTTTTGCAATGATGATTTTGTTAACCACGCTTCGAGAGACATGTTGGAAACAAAGGCTTCGCGGAAATGCCTCTCTCCTGCCGGGAAAATGAAAAGCGTCATCACATGGCTCAAAGTAGGAAAATTCGGTCAACTGAAAACGATGCTGTGGCCTAGCGTTAAGCTTAGTCAGTCAGCCTCAGCAGACGACAAAAGTGACCGATGTATGTTGTAAGGAGGCTGCCCTACTCGCTTTGTTACTGTTCAAACTTGAAAAGGGATGGGGTCAGTCCGAAGTGTAGCAGACCTACGATGTTACGGCACCCAACTTACGATGTTGAAGGCAGTCTTTTCTCACTTTATGTCTGACTTCACCAAATTTGTCTGGGACCTTCAGAACCGTGCGTCCCGTAGAGTTTTAATGCGTACTGTACGCAATTTTTTGCATTTTCAGAAGCCCTGCTGACAGTTTTCATTGCAACAGACAATCTCACCAGATATAGTGCACTTAGTACGGTCATGATGCACTGGCTAGTACACCTAGCAGTCTTCATCTCTGCGACTTGACATGAAAACGAGACCTAGTAGGAACAGCATAGCTAAGAAAGTTCTTTTCCAACAGAATTACTGACTGGAATGTTCTTCCAGCACAAACTATGCATTGCAGAATCTAGACCACTTTTGAAAAAAACCTCCAACACTTGTAGAAAACTTACATGAAATTTATTTTCAGTGTCAGCACTACTAGATGGTTTCAATATTAGGAAAAACTGCATTGATTGGAACTCTCATAAAAGAAAGTCATTTTGTCCCTGAGAATGCCAGTCAATGACATTAAGGTAAAGGGGGATGCTGAATTAGGACATAGCATTCCTGGAATTATTTGACTGAAAAATTAAAAAGAAAAGTAAAAAAAAAAAAAATGTGACCTGCCCAAAACATGATGCAAATTTAGACATTTGGGTCATTAGTTTCGGGTATTGGACTTGGAGATGAACACAAGTAAAATGGAGATCAAAAGTCAAAACTTTAGGAAGGTTGGCTAATTTTTTGTTTGTTTGTTTACAGTAGAACACAAATTATTTTGATTGTTTACTCATACTGAGGGAGGAAGTAACGAAATGTGTTTTAAAACATTTTAGTTGCAAAACTAGTTTATGATTATATTTAGATATTGATGGTCATTCAGTTTTTAAGACACATAACTTTGTCTGTAAAGAATTTTTTTTTATGCTCTTCTAATGAGAACAGAAAAAAAGATTTTAGAATGATTGATGCCTCAGTTTTGTGCCTTTTGTAGACTGTGAAAGAATATGGCTAGAAAATCACGTCATAAGTTCATAATAACATCCTGTACATAATAATTTGTAGGAAAATATACCACAGCTTACTTCTAATACTCCGGATCATACATACTTACATGTATACATAATATATCGAAAGAGAGAGAGAGAGAGAGAAAGATGTTGTTTAGTAGCGGGGGAAAACAAGTGCAGGCTACCAATTTTTCCATCATTACATTAATGACTTAGCTTTACACAGATAGATAAATAGATCTAGATATCGGTTTCATTTATTCAGTGTGTGTGCATGCATGCATGTGCATGTTTGTGTGTTTCTCTCTGTGTGTGTGTGTGTGTGTGTGTGTGGTGTGTGTGTGTGTGGACCGTTGCATATATGCACTGAAAACATAAGAAGTTGAAATTCATTTTCATTTGTTATGAGAACTGTTTCTATTTTCCATTTGATATGAAAATTGTTTTCGTTGAATGTTTACTTCTGGATCTGTGAAGTGCATGTGAAATGGAAATATATGGCATCCATCTTCATTTCTAATGACTGGGAGAACACAGTTATATTTTTTTTAACTGACCTCAAAGCATTCCTATCATTTTCTATGCTTTAAAAAAAGATCTTTGCTGCAAATAATGCCTTGGTTGGATTAAACCATAGGAATTTGCCATGTCTTCAAATTAGATGTTTTGAAGACTGAATACAGTGAACCATCTCAAGGAATGGTAAGGAGGGGTGAGGATGGAATGCCTCCCCTGTTATAAAGGTGTAAAGGATTGTGTTTTTTTCCAGGTTTGTTTCCATCTCCATCAGCCCTACTTATACAGAAAGATGCCACAGCAGTTACCATTTTGAGATGGCTTTCTCTTGAAAATCATCACAGAGGCTTACAACTTACTTACGAGGTCAGGACTCCTCCATCCATAAAGCAAGGGTGTTATTGCCTGCCATTGCTGTGGCATTCCAACATTTTCAGCGCCTCTGTAATGCCTCTTGGACACAGCATCCTAGCACTCTAGAAATCCCATCATTCATCATTGCCTTCAGGATTTCTGGCTTACCAGGGCTGATGGTGTCAGGGGTATTTCTGTCACTCTGGCCAACTTGGTCGTTTCAAACTGAAGGATTGACCGTTAAGTCATATGCCCTCCTCCTTATCATTCAAATTCTGCTCTCAGTTGAGTAAGATGTACAGTATGGTGTTAGTACGGGGAGTTTTAATTCATACTCTGTTTGACTGAATCAGTGAATGTACTTGCCATGTTAAAAAAAAAAAAAGAGAGATGACAAGTTGAAAAGAAAGATTTCATTAGATTTCACTTGGATAGTTTAAGCCAAACAATAAAATGAATTACATTCTTTTTCTTCACAATCCATCTACTGTGTATTTTTTTCTCTGCTTGGCTGAAAATCATGTCAGTTAAAAATGATGAATAGGGGCAAATCCACATATAGACAGGGCTTGATGTGACATGCCTGACTTTATTACTGTACATTTAGATTCCTGGATGTAGGTGGACATAGATAATTTTTAGTTGTCCCTCCCAGGAATGGGGGAAATCCCAGATTATTTTTTAGTTGTCCTGAGGACAAACAGGTTTTTTATTTAAATGCTCTAGTCCCCTCAAATTTCTACTTTCCCACTCGATGTAAAGAGGCAGTTGATAAATGATGTCCGATCCAAAGTCAGTTAAAAAATGCCAGCAATGACATGCTCTGCACACACGTGATGCTCACCTGAGGGGGAGAAAGAAAAGGAACAAATGCATTGTTTCTGCGCTGACCATAAACAGTTTTTGCATGCTGCAGACATGTCTTATATGCAGAGAATGCTCGAATTGGTGAGACAACACTCTAATGGGTTCAGATCTTAAAGAAGAAGAAAGAATGGAGAGAAAAAATAAAACCAAACCTGAAGGAGAAAAGAGGTAGAGGTTGGTGGGGGAGAGAAAGAGGACAAGAGGGGGAGGGGCAGGGAGGTGGTGGATGCAGACCTAGGGAAAAAAAAAGGAGGGGGGAGGGGGAGTGTAAATGGTCTGCTGTAATTAAAGCTGAATACTCCTGGTTATCTCCCTTTGACACAATCAAAAATAGGTTGCCCAATGGATTAGTTGAGAGAATATTTCCACTTGTCCGTGGGAAGATTTAGTTGTCTTAGACAGTTAGACGGATATGGGTATTTCAAGCCCTCACTCATTCAGTGTACACTGTTCAAGCCAATGCGTTTACGTAACATGGTCCATGCAGCGTCAGCTTCTTGACTATTAGTGTTACTGTTAATATTGTTAAGCTGAAGTCAGAGGACTCAAATTTCACATAAGAGCGCACAAAACAAAAATTTGTGCTGAAAGTCACGGGTACTGTGATGGCATGGCTGTATTTTGTCAGTCTCCCAGGTCGCTGTTGTTAACATGAAATCATTGTGTTCCAGGCCGTCGCTTCTTGCTGGTGTGGTGGACGCTGGCTGCGGCGTGGAGGAAAGAAAAGCAAGGTGTAGAGGAAAGAAAAGGGAGATCATGCAGGTGTAGAGTGGGACTCACTCCCCGTGACCATGTTCAGTGACAGTGACAGTGATGACCAGGGCCTCATCTCTGAAAATCTCCGCAGACTGAAAAAACACAGTCTGTTCTCAGAGATTCTTTTCTCCCAGTCCCTTGCAGGTGAGTTATCTTTTGCTTGGTATATGTATGGAGTCTCTGCTGTCAAAGTGTATGTGCCTCAAAAGTCAGATTCTCAGACACACTGTCTACTTATTCCACATGCCTATACTATTCTGCTAAGCACCGAGTCGCGTGTGCGTGTCTGTGTGAGAGTGTTCGTCTGTGTGACCGTGAGAACAAACTTCATGGTAGCAGAAGGGGTATTTTCATTCGGCATGTGCACTGAGAGATGTTTCTGTTGTGCGTGCAAAGCAAGAGTCGTGCATGTGTTTGTATTTATATGTTCTTCGTAGATGTCCTTTCAGACAGTGTATTGTTGTTGCCTGCAGTACCTGGTGGCTTGAATGGTGGGAGTATCGTTAGATTATTTTATTTAAATTTCATTTGAATAAAATGTGTTGCACCAGTTAAAATTCATACGATGAGTGCTGCTACGAAACAGCGAGACTATTTTAGATGCGCAGGTATGTGGAGTGTGTGCATAGTTCTTACGTTGTTTTGAGAAAAGTAGCCGTATAGCCGTTTTTCTATTTGTTATTTTGATGCATTCATTGATTTGTGTGGTCATGATAACAGGGGTTGTACTGTTGGGCTTCTAGCCTAATGGTATGTCTATAGCTTTGACTGGTGAGTTGATTTTAACGTGGTGACAGCCCTGATGTGGCCCTTTGCGGTCGGCTGGGCTATAAGCAACATTATCTTATCTTATCTTATGTCTATAGCTTAGTTGCTAAGTTGCATTGCTATAGAAGTGGGCAGTGCTCTGTGTAGATCTGCGTAGTTCTTCAATTGCTGTAGGTGGTACAGAGGAGAACTGTGTTTTGTTCTAGTGTGTTTGTGTGCTCTTTGTGGACTGTTTTCATGCTAGTGCCTCTGGACTACATTGGTACATCGTCAGGACTTACCTGGAGTGTTTTCTGGAGTGGTGTGCAAGAGGAGTCGTCGCTGTATTCTGCTCGGATTGTACCAGAGCTTTCGTATTGGATTACTGCGAGTCTTACCCCTAATGAGGGGTGGTTGTGCGAATGGTAGCCTGGTGCAGGGTGCTGTGGGAGTAAATGGGCGGAGGTGTTCCTGTTTGTACTCTTCGTCCCAGCCCTTTCCCAGAGGAGGTCTACGGTGAAGGACCGCAAGCTCCCAGTACGGATCAGGGCCATGTGCCGTTGACATTATTGACACAGTGAAGCGAGCGTTTGAGTGAGCGAGTGAGCACTGAAGATGATCATTGTGGGCATTCGAGAACGCAAGAGAATAACTTTGGATTAGAGTGACGTCAGTGCACAATTGAAGCACAAGCTGAAACTCAAGCAGTAGTAGCTGTTTGTGTGTGGCTGGCGGGTGTAACATGAAATATTCGGTTGTTGTACGGTTGCATGGAGACAGAATGTGTACGTATAAGATCGGTCTTGAGACTCTAACATAATTCTGACAAGAAATCGTTTTGTGCTTCCTAGTTCGGAACTGAGTTCAGTTTTGATGTCAAGCTTGGAGAGCTGAACTCAAATCTGACTGGTTAAAAGTGTTTGCCCGTGAATTGTTTCATCTTGTATGTAATTGTGATTGCTAGAACGATTGTGCAGGGAGGGAACAGAGGTTTGTTCCATGCTGTGGTTGGTTGCCACTTATTTTTAGTGGAAGTTGGCTAAGTTTAAGGTGTGATTGATTCACAGCAATTATCACTATGTGAATCTTGCCGCGCACAGTGTGATTCACGGTATTCATAGGCAAAGGTCCATAGTGATATTAGCCGCGAGTGCATTGTTGCGTGTTGTGCGACATTGCACCCAAGGAGAATATACTGTTGGACATTAGCTTTTCCAAGGTTGGATGTGTTAAGTGTGCTTATGGATTGAACCTATGAGTGCTTGATGGTGTGTGCAATTGTCGTGCCTGTCTGTCTGGAGAGTGTGCAGTTAAATGTAAAATATACCCCTGTGTCGTCAGATAGATGAAGAATATATGCATACGAACTTGATTCGGTATTAGGACTGCATTGTGTGTAGGGGAAAGTAGTTTAGTTAGGTCTTTGAGACTGTCTATCACTCTGTAGGGAAGTTCAGACCTTAGTTAGCCTGACACAGATGATTAGAGTACTTGCCTGTGGAGGTGACGGTCAAATGTGATTTTAAACCACTCTTAGGGTGAGGGTTTTACAGCTTGAAAGCACAGTCCTTCAATCCAGCAGGAAACAGGTAGGCTACCCTGTTCAGGGCTGCCAGCCAGGCCAGTGCATCAGAAAGTTACACTACTCCATCAAAGTTTTAGCACTAGTCTGAGATATCAGTATACTGTCACATAATTCTTTTTCTTCCAACTTCAAAATCAAAAGCAAACTGAGTTCAAACACTGGTGACAAATCATGATCAAGCAGCCGTGTTTTTCACAGTACTGTTATTAAGATAATAAATGGATTCATGTTTTTCAAAGCAGGTGATGAAGCTCTGAGCCCATTTCTTGCCATTTTAGTCTGCCTCCATCACCCCACTTTCGCATTTTGTTTTTGAATTTAGAAAAGTTTTTGTTTGATCATACTGAGTGAAGACTTCAGTGGCAAAACGGAAAGTAAGGCAATGACGTTGCAACTGAGCTCACGCACAAGTAAGAGTCAACTGGGTATCAGTTAGAGGCTACTGTATGGTTTAAAAGTAAGTGTATCTTTGGAGAAGTGGGTTTTTCTTATGTGCTGTATCTGATTTGTTTGCAGTAAGTAAATACAATCAAGAAGATATAGATTAAATCACTTGAATTTCCAGACAAATCTCAGAGAAAAATGGTTGGTGGAAACAGCGCATGGTGGAAACAGCGCAGTTTGTCCTTTCACTTGAAGCCCTCTTCAGTTTTCAAGTTAAATTTATATGTGGACGGCTAGCTGTAAAAAAAAAAAAAAGAGTTCAATAGAAAATTTTAATTTTGTGATCAATAAAGCTTAATTTTCAAAGGCTTAATTTATCAGAAATTAAAAAATCAAGTTAAAAGACACCAAGGATATAAAATGTAACTGAAAGGTTAGGAAACAAAAGAGTGATAAGTATGACATACAAGTAGTACCAAGCATACAGTTCCTTTTTTTGTTTTATGTTTTCCCCACCTCACTGTTCCCTTCAAGCCAAGCTCATGATCTATTTCATTGCATGAATTGTCTTGTCCCCTCCTCTCTCTTTCTCTCTGAGTCTCTCTCTCTCTCTCTCTCTCTCTCTCTCTCTCTCTCTCTCCTCTCTCTCTCTCTCTCAACTTTTCTTTTTTTTTCTTTTCTTTTCCCACCCTTGCCTGAATCCCTAATTTATTATGTTGTATTGTTTTTGCACGGAGTTTGTGATTGCAGTTAACAGGGTATCAAAGTCTGAAAATGTATAGTAACAGAAAACCATGGATTGTTGAAATTATAAATACTATGTTGATTGGAAATACCTATGACTTATTTAACTGCAGTTGTGTTATTAATAGTGCTATGATGATTATAATAGTGTTGATGATGATGATGATGATGGTTGCTGATTTTGTCTCTAAAAGCAGTTTCATTGTGTTTAAACAGGTACAAGCTCTTATAGCCCAATTTCTTTTGAAATGGTGTGTTCTGTGTAAATTCTGATGTTGTGTGTACATGAGGTGGATGTCTGAGAGTCGTGGGGAGAATGTGGTGTGGGTAGAATCTCCTTTGTGCCCCTCTCCCAACACGATTCCCTTTTACTGATGGACTTTAAAAAGGGGAAAAAAATTAAAGTCCATCCCTGATTTTTATATTTTTTTTTTTAACTGCTCCAGTCACTCTTTATTTCCCATACATTTGTTTGCCAGATTTTTTTTCGACTTCCTTTTGCTTTCAAAGGAGAGACAGAGAGGGGGGGAGGGAAGGTGACAGTGAGAACGCGTATGTATGCACATGCGCCTCTTGGTGTTTGTGTGTATGGTTGGGTGGGTTAAGTGGAGGTGCGCGTGAGTGCTCGCTAGAGCGGGCTTGTGTGGATGAGTGTGTGTTTGTGTGTGTGTGTACGCATGTTTAGAAACTGAATATCACTGCAATGGACATGTTTTTATTGTTAAACGGAATGTGTTACGTTCTACAAAGATGCCCTTTTACTTTTATTACTTTTATGTGACTATGTGAAATATCATTACTTCATACTACACTTCAGTAATTTTTGAAACGAGATGGATTCATGTCTACTTCAACAAAAATCTTGTTGGGAAGTGATGAAATATGTGTAGTGTATGCTTTGTCTTATTGTGTTGTTTGTGCTTTTGCAGTGGTGCGCATTTTGTTGTGTGTGGAGTTTGTATGTGTGTGTGTGTGTGTGTGTGTGTGGTGTGTGTGTGTTTGAATGAGTGAGTGGGTGAGTGCGTGAGTCACTGCATATATGTGTGCTTGTATTTATGTGTGCATGTACGCTTTTGTATTTGTGTGTGTATGGAAGGGGGGGGGGGGGGGGGGGGGGGGGGGGCTGTGTGTATGTGTAAGTATGCATGCTTGTGTTTCTGTGAGTCTGTTTATGTGTGTGTGTGTGTGCGTGCGTCCACGCGCATGCTTTTGCTTACAAGTGTGTGTGTGTGAAACAATAGATAATAAGGCAGAGTGTGTGTTTAGGCCTTTTGTAAATAATGGATGACAGTGGATTAAAAGTTTGCCGGTTGTCAACACAATACTGTACTTGAAAATCCCATGATGTTAAGGCCCCTGCCCCTCCCATTCCCCCCCCCCCCCCCCCTTTTTTTGTTGTTGTTGTTGTTGTCATCTTGCATGTGTGAACACGTGTTCAACTGAATTAGAATAACGGGTGGAATGTTTTATATCCATCTGTTGCTTTTCTGCCCAATACGGATGTACCCAGAAACTTTAATTCATTATGTGTCTGTCCTTGCATATGTATGCATGCATTCTTTTCTCCTTTTGAAGCAAACGTTTCAGTTCTCTCAAACGTTTATGTTTTTGATATCTTGAAGCCGCTCTTAGAGTGTGCCGCTGTGCTTGGCTGTGTAAAAAATTCTCATCTGAATGTTGCCGAAAATTTCTTCTGTGGAGCAACTGTTGTTTTTTACTTAAACATGATTTGCTCTGATTTTCATTGTTCATTTTTGGTTTGATTTTATTATGTCAGTATTGTAATGTGTCCAAATGTTGGTATGACCCATATTAAATTTTGGTCTTAATATGAGTAGCAAAATAACCATTGCATCCATGAATTGTCAGGGTCTGGCCAACCCACAGAAAGGTCTTTTTATTTTTTATCATTATTGTTTTTTTTTTTTATGGTCATCAGTTCTATTTTCAGACAATAGGGTTCTGTTCTTTGAAGGATGGGAATGAAATGGAATGGAGCTATGGTTGGTGTCTGCATCTGTTGAGGCTGAAGTGACCATTTCCATTCACTTGGCTGTCTCCAGTGTGGACTGAACCCAAAACCTAGGGATCAAGAGAATATTGCTTCTTCCCTCTGGGCCAGCCAGACCCAAGACAATACAATAAAGACAATATTTGTCATGTCGTGTCAGCGTTACAGGGCTTCTCATTTCATTAATGTTTGAAGGATTGCTTCACTTTTTGGGGGTTAACTTTTAGGGGATGTTATAACACTGACTTGGAAATTTTTAAGAATGAAAACCAGATACCTTGCCCATGCAGTGAACAGTGTTCAAGTTAAGATTATGCTGTTGATACATCTTTTTCTCGATTGAACCTTCTGTCCAATCAAAACTAATTCAGTGCTTCATAGGTACCTGTAAGCCTTAACCCTCTTGACAGCGGAGCGCCCGCTAGCGCCCAACCGGAAATCACACAGCCAAAACGCTGAGCGCCTGCCAGCGCCCGGTAAAACACGTGGCAACAATGGGCGCCGCCATATTTCTCGTAGAAAAGGAAGTCTCGCGAGAACGTGACTTCCTTCTTCCTGTGGCCATTTACTTCCGTTTGCAAAAAACCGCGAGTCGATACGTGCCGTAGTTCTTGAGTTACGAATTTTTAAAGTTTTGTGGTCGAAATGCTGTTTTTCGCCATCGCTAACATTGATTTCTGCCGTTCTATAACGAGATCTAGTGATGAAGATACTGTGATTTGCAGGATTTAGGGCATAACACTTAGTGAAAGTGCTGGGTAATGAAGCTTAGAGTGACCTAGATTTCGACTGGGATGATGTTCCAGGTATGATTCGGAAGAAAGTTCTGAAGAAGATTTTTTTTTTTTTTTTTTTCCCCCGAGTAAATGGCTCATGTGATATTCTTCAAACTTATGATGTAGCAACATATATATTCGTAGGACTTTTAAAAATTATTTTCATTTGACTATTTCCTTTCCTCTCTTTTAAATTAATTTTTTAATTGGGTAACCATGTTCAAATTACGGAGTTACTTACCTTGCCAACGGTTTTTCGGCGTAACTAAGCTAAGGTAAGTGCATGCAAAAGAGGGTTAAAAACAGGACAGCTGCTGTGCTTATTGTAAGCACAGTTTTGTTTTCAACAGCCTTGATGTGGCTGTCTAGGTATCTCAGTTGTATGTGGACACCATATCAGGAGGTATCAGAAACTCTGTGGCTGCCATGACTGAAGCTTCAAACTTATCTGCTCACTTTAGTTAGCTAAACATGCTTGGTGTACTTTTACCGTGTGATCACGCACCATACAATATTTTTGAGAGTAATTATATGCACAAATTGAAAGTGAAACTGAAAGGAAAGAACTTGAGCTTCAAAGCCTGAAATACTAAGAAAGTTTGCTTCGTTGGCAGCCCTGTGTATTTTGCCGACTTTCTTTTTTTCTAACACACTCCATGCTCATATCTGGCTAGTATGCAGAGAAATGGCAGGAAAAATGGAATTGTGGAGAGAGAATTTGAACATAAGATTATGATGTGAGAAGCAGGAGATCAGATGTGCCACGTCTACTTTTCATCTAAGAATCGGAGCAGGACAGCATATTTACAGGAGACAGTTTTGAGTGCAGGGTGAAATGGGATCTGTCACTGGAACAGGGATGCAAGCACGCATTGATTTATAGATATTGACTTCTATTTAATAAATATGAATTTGATTTGCCATTTTATCCATGGATTAATTCATTCTTGGGTTTATTTTCTATACATGTCTTTGTTTACTTATTTCTTTGATTTGTATTTTCCAGACTCTCAGGCACATAGTCAACGCAATGGGAGGGTATCCCTCAGAAAAAACAAGCATGATCCAGATAGCCTGCAAGACAACCTCATTCCAAACCATCCTCCAGCTTCCAACAAGCAGCGGGAGAAAGGATCACATCCTTTACCAGTTTCCAGTTCACAGCGTTCCAGTCAACAAAATTTCAGCCCACCCCCCGGCACTTCATCAGATAAAGACGGAGACTCGTCTGGAGAGAGTACATCTGATTTCCCGTCTTCTGGAATCCAGGGCCCGCCGGTCATGCTGTCACTGTGCAGAGGCCGTACAAGACAAGCAGGACAGGCCAGAGGGAGTGGTGTGGAAGGGCCAAGAGTGTGTGGTGAACTACAGGACAGCAGTGAAGACATAGTGATTGCCGAAACCAGCGAAGAAGATCTGGACACTCAGAACGAAGGCACCGAGGAGGAGAGAACGAACGTGTCCCGTGGCTTGGTGCTTAAACCTTTAACAGTCCCTCATGAATCCAATGCAGCCCATGGCAGTCCTTCATTTCATTTGCCTTCCCCCATCTGCCGGGCCAGCGATGTCACCCCAGATCCTGCTGCACCAGTGGAAAGGCAAGGACAAAAGAAGATGCCATACATTAAGACTAACTGGCGGGTAGAACGTCTTGCTTCAGATGAAGATGAGGATGAGAGTGACGAGGAGTATTTCCACAGCAAGACACCCAAAGTGATGGCCCCCATACACTCTACTCCACTGAGTGCACATACTGCTGCAGTAAGTGACCAGCAGGCAGCAGGGAAATCTCTTGCCTGCAGTGATGATGAAGATGAAGATTGTAATGATGTAGAGCTTCCACAGTTGACATTTTCTTCAAAGCGAAAACAAAATGAAAGTCAAAGTCTTTCACATCCACTAAAAAAATGTGCTGTGCCTACAGGATCCCAGTCAGGGGAGGGTAGACTGGACAGTAAGGCGGCAGAAACTGTGCCCCCAAAGCAAGGTGAAGGATCAGGAATTGGGCAGTCAAAGCACAGTGCACCAAAACGAAGCAAGCCAGAAGCATGTGGTTCAGACACAGACAATGAGTCAGCTAGCTCAGAAACTGAGGATTATGACAACACACCACATCAAGTCTCCACAAAATCAAAAGAGTGTGGGAACTCTGATCAAAAGGCTGTGCCATTGAAAATGATACTGCCTGAAAGGGAAAAGCTATCAGAAAGTCAGAGCAGTGAAGCTGAGGTTATGGGTGAGGAGACTCAGCAGAGTGACGCAACAACTGTGATTTATGAAGGATCCACTATGGAGTATTCCCAGTTGTCTCCCAGTTTTCTGGATCAAGACACACAAGTGGCAGATGAACCGGACCAGACTGAAGGTACCCTTGACAGAGTGAAAATAATTAGTGTTGTGAGTTTGAATCCAGATGTCTTGAACATTCACAATGAAGAGGCAGTCCAGAGTCACAACCGTGTGAATGCAGATTCTGTTTTACAGACCGTAAGCAGAGAATTCAGTACCTCTTCAGACACTCAGCCATTGCTTGCAGACAATGACAGCACTATTGTTTTTCATGGCACCTCAGCAGTGATGGGTGAGGGAGTGGCACTACCGCATCTCAAGTCAGAGGACTCTGACATGACGCAACCGTATGCGTTCTCTGATGAAGAGGATTATCAGGGACCACCCTGTCTGACTGCTGTCCCCAGCATTCCATCCATTATTGGTCGTCAGGTATCAGAGGACTTGCCTCCGCCGCCTGTGCTCTCGAAGGTCTCATCCAACATTATTTCAGATAGTTCCATTTCTGCTACTGACAGCAATATTTGGCCAGCTTTGTCTCATTCAGCTTTAGAAAGAATCAAAACAGAAGACAGAGACAGTGATGTCACAGCGACTGCTGGAAGTACAAGTGGTGTGCAAACTTTACCTCCTTCAGAACATAACATTCAAAAGCATGGCCAACCGAGGACACTGTCTGTGACTGTGGCATTGCCAAAAAGTGACAACACCTCACAAAACGTGAAAACTGGACAAGTTGGTTTGCCAGACCAATTGACCCTATCGCTAAGATTGCCTGAAAAAGCTGATGATTGTACTGACTTGCAAAGTTTTAAAACGGAAGAGAGTCCACAGAGTCAGGAATATCCTCCAGTGCTGCTTGTAAAACTAGAAGCAGAAACTTCCCCTGTGCATACTAAAGTTACTTCAACTTCTAACTCACAGGACTGTGATGTGGATGATACAGACAGTGATAACAGCCAGTGCTTGTTTGATGACCTGCCAACGCACACAACAGAGCAGGAATCAGCAGCTGATGCAGAAGAAGACATTCCCATCAGGACGCTTGTGGAACTTAGAGCTGGATCCACTTTGGTTGAGCACCAGATCCGTTCTGCAGATTCAGGTTCTGCTGCAGTCAGGGCCCAGCAAACCGAGTCTGGCAACTCTGAGGTCCTGCCGATGCAGGAGACAGAAGATGGGGCACCAGACAGAAGCGATGCTAAAAAGGTATCGGAGGCTGGGACCAGCATATCTGTGTCGGATGCTGTGGCTGTGGTGAAAGATGAACAAGTGAGCTACACCCTGGAGGATGATTTTGTGATGGTTTTTGATTCAGATGAAGAAGAGCTGTTCACCAGCTTCACGCAGGTGGAGATGAAACATGAAGCCATAGATGATCTTGATGAGGACTTGTGGTCTGATGACATCACAGAAAGACAGTACCTTGAAATAGACATTGACACAGATCACGAGAGTGCTGATAAGGATTCCATGACTGCTGATACTGATAAGACCAGCGCAGTGAACAACGATGTTGCTATGGACACAGATGATGATGATGATCTGTTGGCAGCCTCAGACAGTGCTGAGACTGACGTAGCACAGAAGGAGAAGATGTATTCATTGTATTCCCAACCCACTTTGATTGATGATGTTTATGAGGATATTAGTGTCGATGAAGATGTGTATTTGATTTCAACTCAGATTGATGATGACAGTGAAGCTTCTTTGAAGGAGACTCCAGTGACTGAGGAAAAGTATGAAGATATCAGCAGTGATGATGATGTGTATGTGGTTGGCACTCAGATTGATACAAGCAGGTTTTCCGGTTTGAATGAGACTGGGGATGACAAACCTGGTATTTCTGTTACTCCCCATTCAGATGAGACTGGGGCGAATACTGATAGGTTCAAAGGCAGTCACATGAAGGAAACATGCAGTGACATGAAAGGAGTGAAAAGTGTGTCTAAAAAACCAGCACCAGAACAGTCAGAACAACAGGATGCTGAGGTAGAGGATTGCTTGAAAGACGACTTTGATGATGATATGGATAATACTTTATTTGCAGCAGCAACTCAGCTTGACAGTGATGAAGAGACAGCTCTCCTTTATTCACCAGACAGCGTTCCAGGAAGCAATGCGTTGTCTTCTGATTCAAGGAATGAAAAATTACAAAGTGACATTCCTGAGGCTGAAAAGTCAAAGCAAGAAATGGTGACAGGGAACAGCAGGACAGGTTCAGATTCAAGTTCACGATCTGAGTCCATTTGCCAGGATATAGGTTCAGATTTGGTTGACTTAACACAGGAAGGAAGTGATAAGCAGACTGCAGGAGAGGACTCCATCAACAAATTGACCAACCAGACAGAAGATCTTCAGGAAAACAAAGAAGACATGAAAGTGGATAAAGGTAAGGCTCAAGATATCTTTGATCATCCCACGTTGATAGACGAACAGTGGCTAGCTATCAGTGATAGCGATGGTGACAACTCTTCTTCAGGAGCCTGTGGACAGAGTGAACCAGAGCTTGGGTGCAAGGGTGTCTATGAAGCTGAAACTTTGGGCGATGTGGAGGTTGTTTCATCGGAAGAAGAGGAGGAATTCGACTTATATTCTATGGCAACACAGAGAGATGAGGATCCATACTTTGCTCCAACACAGGTTGATCCAGAAATTTTCACAGTGTCTGAGGAATCAGATCTAGAGACTGAGGAAGAGAAAACAGACAAAAATGAAACAGTGGTATTATTGGAAGACAAGGAAGGTACTGATGTCTCAAGAGCAGTATGTTTAAGGAAGGAAGAGGATCTAACAGCTGGGACATCGGAATCATCTATCATTCAAAGAAGGCATTCAGCGGAAGATGATAGTAAAAGTCAGCCCCCATGTTCCTCTGACTCTCAGAGGAGGGTAAGACATTATTCAGCAGAAGATAAATCAGGGAGCAAAACCACACTGGAGAATCAACAGAAGCATTTATTTGTCAGAATTAACAGTTGGGAGGTACCATTGCCCAGTAGAACATTAGAATGTGCACGAGAGACAATGGTTGAAATCAACAAGAAGAATGCAAAGGGGAGTGTGATTGAGATAGAACCTCTGCCAGAGGCCAGAAGGAGAGGAAAAAAGCGTGGCTTGCATCAGAAGCTCTGTAATGCAGAAAATTTCAAGACTGTGCCTGAAAAGGAGCCTCTTGAACAGATAGAAAAGAACAGTACTCCTGCAGACAAATACCTTTCTGCTGAGGGCAAGAGTAAGCGGCAGAAGGCTTCTGCCCATGCAGCTGTTCTGGGACAGGAGATTCAAGAAACCAGGACTTCCTCAGACTCGGTGTGGTTGGGAAAAAAGCCTGCTGTGGATGCTGCTGATAGAAAACGATTCTCTGACAGGGTGCCAAAACCGCGAAAACGGAAGAATGTGCCTGGAACTCTTGACATTTCAGAGTATACCAAGAAAGCCAGACAAGAACTGGCGGCAAGGACAAAGAAGGTGAATCTCAATCCTTCCCAGTACAGAGCTGGCCGCCGACAAGATGCAGCCCCTCGGAGTGATTGTGCCATGGACATGGATGTAGAGCTGCCCAGCACTCAGGAGGTGTTTGACAAAGGTCTCCCTCTCTTGACAGCCACCATGCCTGTCTCCAAGCAGCGGCTGATGAGGACTGAGAAAGGGGAGGAGGATGCATCTTGTAAAGGTTCAAAATCAGAATCGTTGCCCGTATCCACAGCAGAAGCTGGCAGCATTGCTAAGCCAGCTGATGTCAAGAGGGATAAAGCAGCCGAAGAAACCAAGGAACTGGAACTGAAAACAAACTCTTCTCGGAAAGATAGAGATGGAGACAGAGACAGTCGAAACGATTCCAGTTCTAAAATGGAATCAAATCAATGCAGAGACTTATTGAACATAAACAGTCGTGAACGTCATACCGATCCCGGTTATTCGGGAAGCAAAGCATCAACAAAGTCATCAAGGGCATCTCGAGAATCCTCTGAGACCAAAGAAACTGTAGAGAAATCTGCATCAAAACACACAAAGACTACGATGGAGACTGGACACAAGCATCGTGATAAGGTGAGATGAAACACTAGGACAATGCACAGTATGCTTATGTTTTAGTAGATTTTCAGTAGATTGTCACTGAATCTGTGTTCACTGTCCGTCGTAGTTAGTCTTTATCCCAAGGTTTCAACCCTTTTAGTTTACAGCCTGGGCAGTCTTTCCTGCCATACCTGTGGGCTGATCTGCTTGAATGGAAGGGATGCTTCACTTACACTCTGTTCTCAAAACTTTTGGTTAAGAGACAAAAAAAAAGAAAAAGAAAGTTAAAGACATTTTTTTCCCTAAGAGATTAATTTCATGTCATATGATGAGCTTTTGGACTTTTGATACTTTGATCAAAAACATTGTTTCATTATTACAGTCAGGGTACTTTGTTCATTTCAGCTTTAAATAAATGAAAACCTATTCTGCCAAGAAGCGAAAAACTTGGTATTGTTACAACAATGTTCATTACAACTGGCAACATATTAAAATTCCCTATCGTGTTTACAAATTCAGACATGTTCTTACTTTATAAATAACTGTGTTTGCATGTAAATGGAAGACTCAATTTTGGACCAAAAACGGTAAAGTTTTAAGTAAGTTTTTGTTTTTATTTATGTCAAATTTGAAAACTGGAACGTATAGTTTTGGAGTCATACTGGTTCCAGTACATCAGGTCTGTTGTCCGAGAATTTGCTCAGGAATGGGCTCATGACCCTGTTTAGGGACTCCTGAGCATTGCTCAGGTGCAGGATTGTATGGGTTAATGGGTAAGTGCCAGATGTAGGTTATGATTTCAAAACTGGTGAAATTTGAACTTGTATTTTGTATGTGTGTGGGGTCAACCAATTGCAGATTTACTACTGTTTCAAATTGATCTCATTTTTAGATTTTGGTTTCAGTGCTTCCTATTCTGTACTTTTGTCTTTATGTTTTGTTTGTTTGATTAAAAAAAATTCATCCTGTGTACAAATGGAACAAGCACATAATTTGCATGTTGTTTGACATAGTTTGAGATATTCATGTCGTGCTTTTGAATACAAGTTACGAGTACAAAATTGACTGACTATATATATGATTTTGGGTCTGAAAGCCACTTTAGATTAAAATAGGAAGCACATGGTACACAAAAACATAGGTTAAGTTGGTGAGTAAAGGACTTCAGAATTTTTTTATGGAGGCAAACTGAGCTTAGGCATGTTTGCAGGGTTGATGTGCAGACAGTGTGTACAGTACATGATCCGTGCTTTGAGCTGTGTAGACACAGACCCTGACATGACTGAAGTACACATTCATGCAGGGTTGCACATCCACGTCGGACATCGGACATAGACCGATTGCACATGCAAAATGTCCGATATAACTGGCAGTGAAGAGGACAAATGTCCCATTACTTTGCCGAAAACGCGGTCACTGTCCGATAGCTTTCCGATGCTCACGGACATGGCACCGGCCATTTATATCAAGCCCGCATAATTATTTGAGTCCGACCGTCGTACAGAACTCCAGTCTGTAACTTTAGTGTAAGCCCAGTGAATCACTAGGCCTATTACTAGTCCCGTGTGCCACTGGCACTAAGCTTAGTGGCGAGCCGTGGCGGTCTATTTTTAGCTCGTTGGCTTGCAACTCTGCCTCCCTGACTCGCAGAGGCTGAACCAGCGAGGTACACAGCTCGCAGCTGAGAGCTCGCAGCCAGCTTGTGTCAGGGTTATTTTTAGCGTAAAGCGGCTAAAGAGCGATAAGCCTTGTACTTGTTACGTGTTGTAGGCCAGAATTTGAATTTGATTTTGACAAGTCAAAGGAACAGACTGACAGCAGAAAACCAGGCCATGCTGATGAGGGTGCAAATGGAAGGACCAAGTGATGTCAAGGGGGAATCAGAATGGGTGTTCAGGGTGACAGAAAAGTGGGGAGAGAAAAGGAAAAGAATGCTCTTCAACCAAAAAGACGACTCCAAATGAATCAATATTGTACTTGAATACTAGCATTAGCAATGAATAGTGATTTAGGAAAGACACTGCCTCTGTGTGTGTGACTGTGTGTGTGTGTGGACTAGTAATAGTATGTTTACCAAACATGGCTTCCCACTCTAGGAATATAGTCAGCTTTTGTAATACCATTTTTGTGTGCATAAAACTTAATATACATTCAATCTGGCTTGCGTTCAAAATGTCTGATTGATTTTGTTATGAAGAGGACAAATGTCCTATTACTTCAGGGTGGTCCAGGACATTTGTCCTATAGATACTGCTAAGGATGTACAACCCTGTTCATGATCCATGCTTTAAAGTTTAAGCTGTATGGACACAGACCCTGAACATGACTGAAGTACACATTGCATGATATGTGCTTTGAGCTGTGTAGACACAGACCCTGACCATGACTGAAGTACACATTGCATGATCTGTGCTTTAAGCTGTGTAGACACAGACCCTGAACATGACTGAAGTACACATTGCATGATCCATGCTATGAGCTGTGTAGACACAGACCTTGACCATAATTGATGTTTGCATTTCATGATCCATGCTGTGAGCTGTGTAGACACAGACCATCACTGAAGTACACATTGCATGATCCATGCTGTGAGCTGTGTAGACACAGACCATCACTGAACTTGTACACATTGCATGATCCATGCTGTGAGCTGTGTAGACACAGACCGTGACTGAAGTACACATTGCATGATCCATGCAGTGAGCTGTGTAGACACAGACCGTGACTGAAGTACACATTGCATGATCCATGCAGTGAGCTGTGTAGACACAGACCATGACTGAAGTACACATTGCATGATCCATGCAGTGAGCTGCGTAGACACAGACCATGACTGAACTTGTACACATTGCATGATCCATGCTGTGAGCTGTGTAGACACAGACCATGACTGAACTTGTACACATTGCATGATCCATGCTGTGAGCTGTGTAGACACAGACCATGACTGAAGTACACATTGCATGATTCATGCAGTGAGCTGTGTAGACACAGACCGTGACTGAAGTACACATTGCATGATCCATGCAGTGAGCTGTGTAGACACAGACCATGACTGAAGTACACATTGCATGAACCATGCAGTGAGCTGTGTAGACACAGACCGTGACTGAAGTACATATTGCATGATCCATGCAGTGAGCTGTGTAGACACAGACCGTGACTGAAGTACACATTGCATGATCCATGCAGTGAGCTGTGTAGACACAGACCATGACCATGATTGATTCGCTCATTGCATTGATCCATGTGTTGAGCTATCTGGACAGGAACCCTGACCAAAATTGCGGAGATCTAAGTTGGCCAACACACCTGGGTGCCCAAAAGTGATTTAACCATATATACAGTAGGATTCTTTTTCAGAATACAAGACACCAAAGTCAGAATTAAATGGAATAGTTACATCACTGATTTCTGTTGTCTGGAGACTGCATTATGGTTTAAACTGAATTTAGGTTCTAAAAAGTCTAATGCAAGTAATAGAATAATTTGCATAATTTGCTGTGCTGCGGTTGAATCAGTGTGCATTGTTATACTCTGTGTACAGCATGTGCAAAGTATGTGTGCACATTGCACATATATACATGCTTGTGTGTTAGTAACATGTGCATGTGTGTGTGTGTATGTGTGTTTTGCATGCAGGCGTGTGCATGAGCATGCGTGCATACATGCATCATCAAATAATCTAGCTTTTCTTTACAACCACAATATTGTCAACTTTTGCAGACTGGAGGTGGTAACGAAAGGGACCGAGAGTTGGGTAGCAGAAAGGACAAGGCAGCAGCACCATCAACATCCAGGACAGACCAGGGCAAAGTTGTCAAAGACAGTGTTGCAAAATACTGTGATAAGCATCACCATGACAAAACTGCAGCTAGTGATGAAAAGCATGCTGACAGTTCAAGGTCCAAATCTAGTGGGAATAAACATTCAGTTAGTTCAGGATCAGGATCCACAGAAAGAAAAAGTGGCAGGTGTTCAAAATCTGGGTCCGAAGACAGAAAACAGCGTGACAGTTCAACATCAGGGCTGATGCCAATCAACAGGGTTACTATTCAAAGTCAGGGTCTGGTGGTGCCTCAGAATCAAGACAAAGGGATATCATGCATGGCCCCAGTTCAGGATCTGTTCCCCATTCAAAAAGAGACATGTCTAGGTCAGAGACTGAATCTCTTGAAGGAAAACTGGATAGGTCCAGGTCAAGATCAGGCAGCTCTGACGCCAAACAGAACAGCACTTCAGCGTCAGGATCTGCTGATGTCAGACAAGACAGTGATTCCAGATCACAATCTGTTGAAAGGAAGCAAGGTGATAATGGTAGCAGTTCAGAGTCGATGCCTGGTAATCCTACCATTTCATTTTCAAAGGGGGTTGCTAGACCACCTACGCCACCAAGGACAAAACCAGATAATGCTCCTGACGAAACGGGCCAAGAGAATGAGAACCGGTCACCAACCTCTGACAACATACAGCCTGATTCACACACACATGAGGCAGTGAAAAGTCTGCCAAAGAAGAGCAAAAGTGTACGGTTTGACCTCAAGCGGAACAAGTACCTAGAACCATTTAAGTCCCCTCCCCAAACCCTACCAACATTTCAGGAGATGCTCATGCAAAAGAAGCCGGCTTCCACACAGCCGAGGCGGCCTTTCTTTCAGGGGAACCCTTTGCAGAAAAGGCCAGCGCCGTTGCAGGAGCAGCAGCAGTATGTGTTCAAGCCCTTGGTACCATGGGCGGCAGGAAACAGCGTGGCAGGGTCATCAAGTCGGGAAACTGGACAGTCTGCCCGTCTGCTTACTGTGGAGGACTTTCTCTTTCAAGTCCTGTCCTGGTCACCTCTGTGGTTTGCAGAGTATGGTACGTCTTGGTTTATATGTCGCGCAAATCATGCAGATTTGTAACTCATGCACATATGTACGCACGCACACATGCATGCACACACACTCACACACACTCATACCACAGAGTCGTATGTACTGAAGTGAATTTGTAGCATTGCAGTGACAATCAAGCCAATCATTAAATATCATGATATTTGAAAGGGAGTTTGGATTATGTTCTAATTTTTCTACTCCCCTACCCTGTCCTCCCACCCCCTCACCACCCACCCCCCTCCTCCTGATAGCTGCCATGCATCAATTTGAACGAAACAAATAAGATATAGTGACACTGCAATGCAAGGGACAATTTTTGTGTGTGCTGATCAAAAGAAATGATTGAAAAATATGTATTAATATATATATATATATATATATATATATATATGAAAAAGAAACATATATAGGGATTACTGAAAACCATTTCAAAACCAGATATGCAAACCACAAACAGTCATTCAAAAAAGTAAAATACAAAAACCAAACAGAACTGAGCAAATACATTTGGAAACTCAAAGATGCAAAAACAAACTATAATATATCCTGGAAAATCATAAAAAGAGCATCGCCATACAACAACATTTCAAAAAGATGCAATTTATGTCAACTGAAAAATGGTTAATACTATGCAAACCACACTTAGCAACCCTAAACACTAAAACAGAAATAGTAAACAACTGTGGGCACAAGTGGAAATCGTTGGTGACACACCCCAAGCAATAACCTGAAATTCCAGAAAAAAACACGTGCAATCTATCTGCACGTGAAAACAACAATAACTGGGCCCCACACGCTATAAAACACGGCAGTGGGTGACCCAAGTATTCATCCTGACGAGAGCCCAGCTTGAAACAGTGCTGTGGATGATTTTAGACTTCGTTTTAATCTTTAACTTTAAACAATATATATATATATATATATATATATATATATATATATATATATATATATATATATATATATATATATATATATATATATAATAAACTAATAAATTCCAAGGATAAATAACCAAGCACCATACAGAGAGAGAGAGAGAGAGAGGGTCCAGGATTGAGCCAGAGCAACATTCAAAACAATGCCCCTGTAGTGTGCATAAATCAGGCTTGTGTTTAGTTTGATCCATGTATCATTGTATGAGATATTAAATGCCCCACACTGGGTTTTTTTCGTACCTGTCCTTTGTTGAAAGTGAGGCATTACTGCTTTCCTTACTCTTCCTCGGTCTCAGGTAGCTTCTCCCCCCCCCCTCCCCCCCCCTCCCCCCCCCCCAATCTGAAAAGCTTACCCACCTTTTCTCCCCATTGTACCCTTCCTCCCACCCACGGTATTTTCTCATCGAGCAATGTTCTTGCCAGCTTTCTCTTCACACACCTTTAAACCCCTCCACATACCTTTTCTTCCTCACCCTCTCCTGTCTAGTGTGCCTTACTCTTCCATCTTCATCCCCTTTCTTCCCCATTCCTCTAGATATTTCTCCAGTGGCATGGAGTGATGGACTCCCATCCGTTCTTTCGCCTGTCTTGTCTGCCCCGGTTTTGTTGTTGTTGTTTGTTTTCTCTCTATACTGACTTTTCTCACTCACCCATTCACCATTTCTTGCCTCCCCTCCCCCCCTTCCCCCCCCCCTCCCCCCCCCCCCCCCCCCCACATTCTCCCTTTCCTTCCCAGTCCCTTCCATTTTCATTTTCCTTCTGTTTTCCAGTCCATCGAGTTGTACCTTTTTTACCTGTTCCTTCTCTTTTGCCTGTCTGCTTTAAACTCTTCCTTTGTCTGTTCAGAGACTTTGACTTCACTTCTTCTCCCGCTCTTTCCCAGTCACTTTCCTCCTTTACCCGCATGTTTCCACTGCGTAGGTTGCAATGTTTACTGATCGCAGTGAAGTTGAAACATTGTTGGTGTTTCATTCATCAAATTTTGTTTTGATTTGTCCACAGCCTTGATTGTTGTCCATTGACTGTGAATGAAAGCTGGAACCCTGTTTTTTTGCTAATTGTTTTCTTACCTGAAGGTTTTTTTTTTATCGTAGAGGAAACGCTTTTTGTTTTGTTTCAAGTGATTGGTTGATCGTTTTTTGGTGAAGGCATTTATCAGAAAGGCTTATAAAAATGGAATAACCTTTTCACAACAGTTTCTGTTAAAAAGTACATGTGAATTTGGGGTTGGTCAGGAAAAAAATGATAAACAGAAGGATCAGGTTTTGGTTGTTTTTGTTTGGTTTTGTTTTGTTTTTTATAAGAATTGTTTGGCCCCATCTTCATTCAAGTAGAATAGTGATTTCAGAACACTAGCTGCAGATAATACGCATGCATTATTGTTTTACAGTTCAGTATGTATCTGTCTTTTGTCAGAAAAATTCCGAGAGCAGTCAGCCAATGTCAAGCCGGACTCCTTGACGCCTCCTCCAGTGGTGGATTTCAAGAAGCTCTACCCATTGGTGACCAATTATGGGGATCGCATTGAGGAGTACCAGAGCATCTCTTTTAAGCTGCTGCTGTTGGAAACATGGGAAGAAGTAAGAGGGGTTTTTCCCTTTGAGTTGTGATTTTGGACTTTTCTTCTTCTTCTTCTTCTTCTTCTTCTTCTTTTTCATTATCTTTTTATGTCATAATTTTTCGCTTGTGTGTGTGTGCTAATGTAGCGTGTTTCATAACACATGTACACATGCATGTATAGAGACACAGACAGAAGACCTGTGGTTGCTTATGGTTTTGATATTAGTATGCCCTGCTGTTTTCAGTTGTATGTGTATGTGAGTATTTTTACAGCAGAATGTTTAAATATAGTTTCTAGGCTATGATGTGCTATTTGTGTGAAATGTATGCCAGTACTGTTGCTCTTACTGCTTACCAAAACTTTGGCCTTAACCCTGTGTGTAGACCAGTTTGTTTTCCTTCTGCAACGGGGAAATTAATATATCAAAAGGTTGCTGAATCGACACTGGTTTTAACAATGTAGTGGATGAAGTGTGTAACAATTAACATATATACAACTTGTGCTTCACTTTCCTCAAAATACACAGGCTTTGTCTGCATTGTGTCGGCTGATCAACAGGTTGAGGCTAATGTGGGTGAAGGTGTTTTTTCCCAAAAATGTTTACAAATTTGGCAGGTACTACTTAGCAGACCCGTTGGATTTTATAGCCTGGACATTAAAAGTGATTTAATGTTATATGGTGTAATGACCGTGAAGAAGATAAAACAGGTATTGATTTAGTCAACTGTAGGCCATTCTCTCTATCTAGACTAGGGAATAAGAAGCAATTGTTGAAGTAATCGCTCCATGTAATGTTTCAGTTTTCAGTCAAATAAACAGGCAGATTTCTTTTTTAAGCACTGAAGTGCAGGCTTACAAGAGAGAAACTCCATCTCTCTCTCTCTCTCTCTCTCTCTCTCTCTCTCTCTCTCTCTCTCTCTCTCTCTTCGCTCTCTCTCTCTCTCTCTTTCTCTCTCTCTCTCTCTCTCTCTGTATTTTCTTGCTTTTGTTTGATGATGAAATTGTTAATTGAACATATTTTGGAATAGCATGGATTTTGGAATATGGCATGAATGTGTATGTTTGCTTGATTGTGGAAACTATAGCTCATTCCTGCCAGATTTGATGTACATTTATGCATATATGTGTGTGCAAGCATAGATCTGCACCTGTGTGAGAGAGAGAAAGAGTGAGCATGTGTGTGTGTTGATGTGTGTGTCACTGTGCGTGTGTGTGTTTCACTTACATTTGTGTGCATGTTTGTGTGTGTGTGTACGTGTGTGTACATGCGTGTGTAGCTGTTCAAGAGCTGGAAGGAGAAGCATGGCCAAGCGCCACCCAGCGAAGTGGTCCTGACAGAAACCACTGCCCTTCAGCCGGTCATCACTTTGGGCTGGACAGGTCTGCATCCCTACTGTTGGGGACTAGGGGGAAAAGAGGGGACAATGGGAAAGATGAACGTTTAGTGCAGTGTTCCATGATTCTGTGTGTGTGTGTGTGTGTGTGTGTGTTGTGTGTGTGTGTGTGTGTGTGTGTGTGTGTGCATGTATTGTTCATTTGTTTGGTTTGTTCAGTTGTTGTCTGCCATTTGATAAGTTAAGACCGTATGATAACTGGTGAGATTTCAGACACCCATGTCCGCCTTCATCTCTTGACCGTATGATAACTGGTGAGATTCCAGACACCATGTCCGCCTTCATCTCTTGACCGTATGATAACTGGTGAGATTTCAGACACCCATGTCCGCCTTCATCTCTTGACCGTATGATAACTGGTGAGATTTCAGACACCCATGTCCGCCTTCATCTCTTGACCGTATGATAACTGGTGAGATTCCAGACACCCATGTCCGCCTTCATCTCTTGACCGTATGATAACTGGTGAGATTCCAGACACCCATGTCCGCCTTCATCTCTTGACCGTATGATAACTGGTGAGATTTCAGACACCCATGTCCGCCTTCATCTCTTGATCGTATGATAACTGGTGAGATTCCAGACACCCATGTCCGCCTTCATCTCTTGACCGTATGATAACTGGTGAGATTTCAGACACCCATGTCCGCCTTCATCTCTTGACCGTATGATAACTGGTGAGATTTCAGACACCCATGTCCGCCTTCATCTCTTGACCGTATGATAACTGTGAGATTCCAGACACCCATGTCCGCCTTCATCTCTTGACCGTATGATAACTGGTGAGATTTCAGACACCCATGTCCGCCTTCATCTCTGACCGTATGATAACTGGTGAGATTTCAGACACCCATGTCCGCCTTCATCTCTTGACCGTATGATAACTGGTGAGATTTCAGACACCCATGTCCGCCTTCATCTCTTGACCGTATGATAACTGGTGAGATTTCAGACACCCTTGTCCGCCTTCATCTCTTGACCGTATGATAACTGGTGAGATTTCAGACACCCATGTCCGCCTTCATCTCTTGACCGTATGATAACTGGTGAGATTCCAGACACCCATGTCCGCCTTCATCTCTTGACCGTATGATAACTGGTGAGATTTCAGACACCCATGTCCGCCTTCATCTCTTGACCGTATGATAACTGGTGAGATTTCAGACACCCATGTCCGCCTTCATCTCTTGACCGTATGATAACTGGTGAGATTTCAGACACCCATGTCCGCCTTCATCTCTTGACCGTATGATAACTGGTGAGATTCCAGACACCCATGTCCGCCTTCATCTCTTGACCGTAATGATAACTGGTGAGATTTCAGACACCCATGTCCGCCTTCATCTCTTGACCGTATGATAACTGGTGAGATTTCAGACACCCATGTCCGCCTTCATCTCTTGACCGTATGATAACTGGTGAGATTTCAGACACCCATGTCCGCCTTCATCTCTTGACTGTATGATAACTGGTGAGATTTCAGACACCCATGTCCGCCTTCATCTCTTGACCGTATGATAACTGGTGAGATTTCAGACACCCATGTCCGCCTTCATCTCTTGACCGTATGATAACTGGTGAGATTTCAGACACCCATGTCCGCCTTCATCTCTTGACCGTATGATAACTGGTGAGATTTCAGACACCCATGTCCGCCTTCATCTCTTGACCGTATGATAACTGGTGAGATTTCAGACACCCATGTCCGCCTTCATCTCTTGACCGTATGATAACTGGTGAGATTCCAGACACCCATGTCCGCCTTCATCTCTTGACCGTATGAAACTGGTGAGATTTCAGACACCCATGTCCGCCTTCATCTCTTGACCGTATGATAACTGGTGAGATTTCAGACACCCATGTCCGCCTTCATCTCTTGAACCGTATGATAACTGGTGAGATTTCAGACACCCATGTCCGCCTTCATCTCTTGACCGTATGATAACTGGTGAGATTTCAGACACCCATGTCCGCCTTCATCTCTTGACCGTATGATAACTGGTGAGATTTCAGACACCCATGTCCGCCTTCATCTCTTGACCGTATGATAACTGGTGAGATTTCAGACACCCATGTCCGCCTTCATCTCTTGACCGTATGATAACGGGTGAGATTTCAGACACCCATGTCCGCCTTCATCTCTTGATCGTATGATAACTGGTGAGATTTCAGACACCCATGTCCGCCTTCATCTCTTGACGTATGATAACTGGTGAGATTTCAGACACCCATGTCCGCCTTCATCTCTTGACCGTATGATAACTGGTGAGATTCCAGACACCCATGTCCGCCTTCATCTCTTGACCGTATGATAACTGGTGAGATTTCAGACACCCATGTCCGCCTTCATCTCTTGACCATATGATAACTGGTGAGATTTCAGACACCCATGTCCGCCTTCATCTCTTGACCATATGATAACTGGTGAGATTCCAGACACCCATGTCCGCCTTCATCTCTTGACCGTATGATAACTGGTGAGATTTCAGACACCCATGTCCGCCTTCATCTCTTGACCGTATGATAACTGGTGAGATTTCAGACACCCATGTCCGCCTTCATCTCTTGACCGTATGATAACTGGTGAGATTTCAGACACCCATGTCCGCCTTCATCTCTTGACCGTATGATAACTGGTGAGATTTCAGACACCCATGTCCGCCTTCATCTCTTGACCGTATGATAACTGGTGAGATTCCAGACACCCATGTCCGCCTTCATCTCTTGACCGTATGATAACTGGTGAGATTTCAGACACCCATGTCCGCCTTCATCTCTTGACCGTATGATAACTGGTGAGATTTCAGACACCCATGTCCGCCTTCATCTCTTGACCGTATGATAACTGGTGAGATTCCAGACACCCATGTCCGCCTTCATCTCTTGACCGTATGATAACTGGTGAGATTTCAGACACCCATGTCCGCCTTCATCTCTTGACCGTATGATAACTGGTGAGTTTTCAGACACCCATGTCCGCCTTCATCTCTTGACCGTATGATAACTGGTGAGATTTCAGACACCCATGTCCGCCTTCATCTCTTGTGCAAAGCTAAGTGCAACTGAAAGCGATGTTAAGTCTTATTTGCCAGACTGAGGATAATGCAGAGACAGTTTCGAAGAAGAAAACACATCCACACTAGTCTTTTCGGGGGTATAGCATACAAGTGCATGTCTTACATTTAGAACACCTCACTTAACAATGAAAAAAGTCAGTCCTACACATTGTGCTTTTGAGGTCTCGGCAGCTCTGTATAAAAATTGTTCTGGAACTTATGGCATAATGTGAAAGAAATAAACGTAGATCTTCTGTGTGTGGTAATCACTTGCTTTGTGAGGAAAGGTTCGGAAACTGGAAAGCCGCCCACTAAATGGATGGGCTATACAAAGGAAGGCAGTTTCAAAAGCGAGGTGACTGAAGGCAGAAGTTGAAGCAAATTTTGAAAAGGAAAGTTACTAGTTCAGCTAGACAATCCAGACAAACAGATTACGGGTCAAAGCACAATGCATTTTGACCTCCTAGGTCTTCTTCAGGAAAACATTTAGGACAATGAAAAGGAAGAAGGAGCAGCCAGTTACCGTCTCATATTCTGAGCAAAATGGCTGCTGAATGAAAACCTAAAACCGAAAATGAGAAGATAATTGGTTCCTCGTTCTTCGTTTTCATTGTCCTAAACATCTTTTTGTTTTGCTTGAAGAAGACCTAAGAGGTCAAAATGCATCATGTTTTTTCCTGTAATCTGTTTGTCTGGATTGTGTAGCGGAACTAATAACTTTCCTTTTTAAAATTTATTTTGTACAAAGGAAGTGTTGCTGGGAGTCCAGGTATATGGAGGTGATTATGAGGAGTGGATCTGGCTCCCTGCTCTGCCAGAATGATTCATGTGTATCCTGGTTGGCTAGGGTGTTTTTCAAGCCAAGTAGAAATAAGGCATTTGTTTGTACTAGTAGATGTATGCAAAAACTACTTATAGTGAAAATATACTTTTCACTTTTTCCTGTAAATTGCTGTCAGTTGATTCAATCATAGTATTCCTGTATATGACTCTGAAACTGAAAGGGATCATTTTCATTGTTTTAACAGTTCACCAAAGTCTTCTGTCGGTATGAAAATTAGTTACACTGGTTGCAAAAATGACCTTTGTTTGTTAGTATAGATCTCCAGTGTGTGTACCAACATTGATTTTAAAGGATTTTTTTTTGGCTAGTTTACAATATTCTGGTGTGTCTAAGCAAATGCCTTATCCCAGTTGGTGTGGAACAGTGCCATGTTAATCAGGATCCCCCTCTGCCATCCGCCCCAAAATGAAATAGAGAGAGTAGGGGGCTGGTTTATCCTTAATTCCCTGATATGCCAGTCAGAGTGATCACCCTTTGTGAGTGCACTGCATTGTACCATGTCTATCAGAGTTCTGTACAAGCTCAGTGTTTATGACTTTTCCCAACCCAGTCGGGAGGTAGGAGAGTGTCCATGTGTTTGGACAGGTAAGTTTAACATAACACGACTTTTGATTGTAAAAGTCTTTTTTCTCATACTTACCTGTGCAAACAAATGCCTTAATCATGAAAAGAATGGCGGGAGCATGCTCACCTGAAACCTTATATCCTTCTGCTTGAATTCACATGAGAATGTCCCTGTGCAGTTCTGCAGGCAAGAGCTCGGGACCAGAGGCTGTAATGGCCTGTAAAGTTCTCTTAAAACAGTCTAGAGGCTTAATGCATAGTCCCAGGTTTCCTTCAAAGGCTCAATAAACAAGCGCCAACTCGAGGAACCAAAAGCACTATCACAAGTAGGAAAGAATGGCCTGTAACGTTCTCTTAAAACAGTTTAGAGGCTTAATGCATAGTCCCAGGTTTCCTTCAAAGGTTCAATAAACAAGAGCCAACTCGAGGAACCAAAAGCACTATCCCAAGTAGGAAAGAAGAGGTGGGCAGATGCTTGCCTCCCTCCATTAGCCCTGGAACCAGATTGGAATGGGTGTGCGAGAGTCAGCTGACTCTCTTGCCAAAACTAGCGGACCATCTTAGGAATTGAAATCTTGCAAAGAACGCAATGTAGTGCTCGACCAATTTTCGCAGGAGCTGCAAGGCACAAATGGAGAACAGTTCAAACAAGAGACGCAGGTCTCATGACAAAGGTTGATAGAGCACCATTTCACCAAGCAGAGCAAATAAGGGAGGCAGACGAAGCAGCAGGTTTCGAGGCCAACGAGGGAGATGACGAGGCGAATGATGAAAGATGACGACCACTGTTTTAACTGAAGATGTGATGCAAAGCAACTTTTTTTTTATAATTTTCCTGCCAAGAAGCCAAAGAATGAAAAGCCTTCCCTTCAAAAGTGAAAGCCGACTGGCTAGCCCATCTGGCCAATGACTATGAGGCAAAGTTAGCATCCTGCTCTTCTGATGATCTTTTTTTTTTTTTTTTTTTTTTTTGGGGGGGGGGGGGGGGGGGGGGGGGCATCCTGACAGTATGGCATTGTTCCAAGCCAAGTTGGAAGAAGGCATTTGTAAGTATGAGAAAAATCATTTCTAAAGGGCATTTGTTTGGACAGGTAAGTATGAGAAAGATAATTTCTTTTTGATGCTTTCTTTATATAATTATTTCAAAGAAAGCCACAAACTCTTGTGTCATGTTTGTTTGTTTTGGGAGGGGGGGGTTCTTAAATTTTAAAGAAAAGGCTATTAACAGTTTAATCATAAATCTCATAGTATACTGACTTGTCAAAACATTTTTCTGTGTGTGCGTGTGTGTGGGCTTCAAAACAGGCTATTAGTATCATAAGTCTTGTTTCATTTTTAATCATTTATTTTGTAATGTTTGTATGCTCTTTTAATATCCATACCTAGTTTCTTAGAGCTATATCATGTATATTTAGTATGCTTGTGTGTATTTCCGTACCAGGCTTTTAGAGCTAAGTCACGGGGGGGGGGCTGTCTTTTTTCCATGTTATTTTTTTACGTTATCCCTTAGTGGGCTGCTGAGAGTTAGTAGGTGGGCGTTCCTTGGGCATTTTACGTTTGGAGCAGAACAGGCACCATTGAACACCATCAATTTAGCTCGGCAGCTGTTCGATGTCTTTTCCTTTGCGGGTTGACTCTCGTGGACGATTTTTTGACATGGGAGTAGTCTGTTGTTTCAATTTGCGGTGTATGGGGCGCTGTTGTGGCGCGGTTGGGGCTATGGGATTGGGGGGACTGTGGGACAAAGTGGTCAGGAATGAGCAAACATTGGCATCCAAAGATGGAACAGCGTGGGAAAAAAAAAAAGAAGAGAAAAATGTTGTTTTGTAAAGCAAAGGGTCAGAAAGGGAGACTTTTCGAACTGGGTACGGATTTTTTTTTCTTGTTTGTTTTTTTCTTCTTTTCTTCTTTAAACTTTTTTTCCCTTCATTTTACCCATTTTAAATATAAACATTGTTCCCTTAATTTTGGTATATATTGTTTTGTGGTATTTTTGCCATCTCTCAAGGATCGAAGTAGGATGTGAAAACTGTTGAAATAGAATTTAAGTATGAAGGAATGTCTTAGGGGAAATTGAAAAAAAAACAATTGATGTGAACTTTGGCTGGGGATGTAACGATTGTATCTTTTCAAACTTTTTAGTTGCATATATTGAGCCTGCACATTCGGAAGAAGAAGATGGATTGTTTTTGCCACAGTCTTGGAAAGAAAGGAACATACAACGTTTCTGACAAAGAAGTGGAGAAGCTGTCGGACAAGACCTTGAGAAAAAAACAGGGCTGAAAGAACAGGCAAACAGGTAATTCCCCAAGTCTTGAGTTTTTATTAGGGTGGGGGGGAGAAGTTGTTCGGTTTTGGGGAGTCGGGTGTGTTGTGTGCATGCATTTTTTTACAGGGATAAAATTTTTCCTTCCTCCGGATTCCGAAGAAATGTTCCTTCGGGAAGCCAAATAAATTCATCGGGAAAAAAAAATCGATTTCCTCGGGGGAAAGGAATAACCCGATCTTAAAACGCACCTAACGACGTTCGGCATTCGCATATGGTTTCTGGTTTCCGTATTCGGGTTTCAAAAGTCGGCAAACAGCCATTTAGCACCGGTTTGCTTTTAGGCCGCCTAATCTTATTCTATCTAAGAAGATGGCGACTTGTTGAGAATTCATCCGAAAGTGGAGAGAGTTGCGAAAGCGGGATCAAAAAAAACAAAATGGAGGTGGGAGTGGACTTTAAGTCCGTGAAAGTGAGGTCAAGGGATCCCGATTGAATTCGAGCGGATCGGTTTCAACAGATTCGATAAAGGTTGACGTTTGCCAGGCAAGTGCAGATGTGTTTACTGTTGCACCCACAGACATCGTTGTCACTTTTTCCCGCGGGGGATCGTCGCACTGAAAGAGCGTTCTTGTCACAAAGAAGGACACCGCGCATCGCTGTCTGTTGTGCTGTTGTTTGCAAGGCACTTCTGGGACATTTTCAGGTAAGATTTTTGCAATCTTGTATATAATTTGGAAATCATGGAAATGATATACGAAATTTAAGTTTTGCAGTCAAGCAGTTGCCTTGAACAAAAGACTCGCATTGGAAAAGAAAGGACATTGAATCCCACCGTGTTCACAAGTGCAGGGACACTTTTACAGACTTGGATCGATTTCTTTATTAAACACTTTTGATAGCCTGAAATTAGGGAGAATCGGTTTTCAGCCAATGTAGGCCTTCTGGTCAGCATTTCGGTTTATACAGAAAGTATTTGAAATTTGAAATTTTGCCTTTTCATCCAGTCCCAAGAAAGAAGAAGCAGAGCACCCTGTCATGCTTACTTTCCGGGACCCATCCTAAAGATTTAATTGGGCAGGCCTTTTCCCCTGGCAGAAATGGGGGGGAAGGTGAAAGATATATTTTCTTGCACTTGGCTGTGGCTTGTTATGTATGAGGCGACAGAACCAGCCCCCCCCTCTTCAGATTGCTTTAGTTTTCCACTTTCAAACTTTGAGTTTTGAATTTATGATAAACTGTGTCTCCAAACAATAACCTTTTGTTTTGTCTTGATTACCTGTTTGGTCTTTTTTGATTTTGCTCTTTTTCATGAAAAGGTGTATGGATTATAAATATCATGTTAGGTTAGATGTTTAAAAGACCTTTGTTCTTTAGTTCTTTGACAGTGGATTTAAAATATTGGGTATGGATGTACCTGTTATGCATTTAAATTCTTGTACTTTGTCTGTGCAATTTTTTTCCCAAAAAAAATTAGGGCTCCAGAATTGTGCATGATTGCTATCAGATGTTTGTTCTAGATTTTTTTAAATTTTTTTTCGGGGGGGCATGCCCCCGGGTGGGACCCCCTTGCAGGGGTTGGCCTGCTTTTTGCAGCACGCATGCGTGGCTTCGCCACTTTCCAGGACATATTTCCTTCCTGATTTTTTGGATTAGACCATTTTCTAAGGGCCCTGATTGTAAGGATATGTGTTTGTTTTGTTTGCACATTGAGAGGGACAGAGGAGGAAACAAAGTTAGGGTTTTTTTGAGTTATGGTTTTTTTGAATGTATATGATCTAGCATTGCATTGTGCTTGTGCATCCTGTGGGAGATTGGATGGCGTTCTGTTGGAGTTTGGTATGTGGCCTTGTAATTAGTTTTTTGGAACACTTAGTTTGGTCAGGGATTTGCAATGTCTTTTTTTATGCTTTTCTTTTTTTTCCTTTTTTCTAACAAAAGTTACGAACTTTATTTATTGGAGAAAGATAATGGACGAGTGTCGAAGGAGAGGGGGTCAGAGTTTAAGCTTACCTTGTCTTGAAGCTTGTTGTAGTGATCTTTTTCTGTAGCTTTTTTTTTTTTCAGTATTGGTCAGTGCATTTGATGGGCAATATTTTCGCATATCACGGCTCATTTGCATGAACCAGGGGGATGGTTTTGATGCCTTTTTGCCATATGGGACAAGCTTTGGTTGATTCAGTCATATTTCTATATAGAAGTTCCACGAGAGTTCGTTGACTAGCGATTAAGTTCTGCTTGGGTTTCTAAGTCGTTTCAATAGCGTTGAGACGGAAAGCAGATAGAAAACAATCTGTGCGCGCGCCAACCCCAACCAGCTTGGGGTCTGTTTTTTACTGTTAGCGGTTTGTTAATTTCTGACACCTGGAGAGTTGTTCAGGAGATAAGGGAGGAAGGGGCTCTCGCGGCTGTACTGAAAAGGTTGGTGGAATTGCGAACTATTACCACACTGCTTTGGTGTTGTATCGAGCCAATAGCTTGACCAATATTTACCTACGACTTGCACACAGCTTAACGCCTGGTTACACGAGAAAAGCGGGACTTTGTCTCTGGTCCTAAACACCCGTGTGAGCTTTTTTCGCGGTCCGGAACGAAAGTATCTGTTTCAGAAAGCGCTTGAATGTTTCTTACACATAACACGAAACGCATACGCGTGCGCGCGCGCGCTTGCGCGCGCCACACAAACACACACCACACAACACACACACACCACACACCCACACACACACACCCACACACAGACACACAACACCACCCACACCCACACACACATGCGCACACGCTTGCACACCATGCGTGCGCACTCACAATTATGTACTAAAAGCAGATAATTACCGTTCAATACCCTCATTATGATTATTAACATTACAGATTGTGGGTTTAGGTATGAAAACTTTTAACAGCCTTTGACTATGGAAAAAAACAAAACAAAAACAAAAAAAAGACCTGGCTTGACGAAAAACTGCTGGCATGCTGCAACCCAAATCGGAGTGTGTGTGTGTGTTGTGTTGTGTGTGTGTGTGTGTGTGTTGTGTTGTGTGGTGTTTTGTGTCTGTTGAGAGAGAAGAGAGAAGAGAACGAGAAAGAGAGAGAGAGTGAATGGTTGATTTGAACATGATCTACACAAAGGCACCACTGCACGCAAATTTACCCACCTTATAAACAACAATAGGTAAGAAACGAAACATGCACAGTTGTTCCACGGCGCGCGTGGCAAAAACTGTAGAGAGAGAGGTGAGAGATAGTGAGAGGAGAGAGAGAGAGAGAAGTCTGAATATAAGAGAGAGGGGAGGGAGAGATTTGGGGACGTGGGGGGATTGACTGATTGATGATTATACATACTAAAGGAATCAGACATTTGCACGGATACATTTTGTACATACAAAAATCAGATAAAAAGCATGCAGAGCAGAGAGGAGAGGGAGGAGATGGAGGTGGGAGGGGTGGACCCTCTCCTGATTAATAAATTTAACATATATGAAGATAATTTGACATGCACAAGATAGCTTTGTACATACTAAATTTCAATAAAGCCCATTTTGATTCAGTAGAGGGAAAATGTTCTCATGACAAATGGCTTGTGAACTCATTACTGGGTACCAATTCTCTATCTTCTCTGCTTCTCTCTCTTTCTCTTTCTTACTCTTCTCTCTTCTCTCTCTCCTCTCTCTTCTATCTTTCACACACACACACACACAACACACACACCGACCCCACACACCACACACACACCCACAAACACACACACTTTCTCTTCGTTTCTCTTTCTCTTCTATCTTCTTCTTTCTCTCTCTCTCTCTCTTCTTTCTCTCTCTCTCTCTTTTCTATCTCTCTCTCTATCCACAACACACACCACATCACACACACACACACACCACACAACATCCACCACACACACAACGCCACTAAAATTTTACATTATTTACACGGCACACCGTTCATTACGTGTTCTTGAGGCGGAGAGAAAAGAGAGTAGAGAGAGAGAAAGGAGAGGAGAGTGAGAGAAGAGAGAGAGAGAGAGAGAGAGAGAGGAAACTGAAAGGGAAAACTGTACAAGTGCATGCATTGACTTCTCACAGAACAAAAAACAGATATCACACACGCACCAACACAACACACAAACACCACACACACACACACACACAACATATACCACGGCACACGGCATACGAGACTTGAGGTGGGTCGGGGAGGGGGAGGGAGGGGAGAGAGAGAGAACCCAAGAGAGAGAGAGGGGGGAGGAACAGAGGAGGAGATGAGAGAGAGAGAGAGAGGAGAGGCTGTGGAATTGAAAAACTTGACCATTGCATGTTGCATGACTTAAAGAACAAAAACAGATCACACACACACACCCAACACACACACACTACAACCCACAACTGACTCACACACACACAACACACACCACCACACACAAACAACACAAACACACTAAACACACACACAAACGCACACCACCACACCACATCACACCACGCTCGCACGCACGCACACACACACACACACAACTCACACTAACATGGGTACTTCACGACCCTTGTAGGTAAAGCCTTGGTTCTTGTGTCCAATATCCCACTTTTTTCTCATTCACATATGTTCACTATCACTTTTAACTCAACACATACTTGTCGTGCACGGGCACATTGTCTCGTGGTGTGTTGTTCCTAACACTCTCGATCAGCGGCTTGTGTTACTGATATAGTGTGACACTGACAGGGCTTGTGCTGTTGTCCCCTCTTCCTCTCTTTCAAAAAACCGCCCCCACCCCCACCCCGTCTTTATCTATTTTTCCCCCACCCCCACACTTTAACATTGATGTTACACTTTGCCGTTTGAAGATTAAAAAAATTCTTTTAAAACAAAAACTATAGTTGATGTTCAGCCAGTTACTCTCACTTAATGTAATAATTTTAAAACCTATATTTATCTATATATGCATAATCTTGGATAATAAAGGTTTTTCAAAATTTTATAGCTCTCAAGCAGCTGCAGCATCTAGCTATTATATTTACACCCATTTACAAACAGGGCAATTACAACTTGTAACAGTGAAACATATGTCAACTTGAAAGTAACTATTATATTTGCTTTTAAGTTCTATAGGATTGATTTCTTATTTTTGTACATAATAATTTTTTTTCAATTGGGACATATCTTTTGTCATTGCTTTTTTCATTTTCAACAAATCTTTACGTTTTTGAATTTTTCTTACCTGTCTCTTTCTTCTCGCTTTTTTGAATATGGATGATCTACAAAAAAGTTTCTGCGGGAAAACTATATACTTTAGATTTTTTGTTCTCAGTGACCAAAAATATAAAGAGGCTTTGGGGGAAGAATGTTAACAAACTGACAATTACAAATCGTTTCCCCCGTTAATTCAGAGCTGTGTTTTTTGTTTCGCTACGATTGTGGCAGTATCAGTACATGAAAATGTGGGTTGCCACCGGGTCTGGATGGCGTTCTCTGTGAAGGCAGGACTTTGAAGCTGTTTGCTGTTTGTTTTTCAAGCCCCAGGGACGCTTCTCAAACAGTGCCCCCCCCCATTGGATTGTGGCGTTTGTGTCTTCCCTCGCTCCTTGCTTTCTCCAGCAGTTTGCCACTCCTGTTTCCCCCAGTTGTTTCTGAGTCCAGGGAACACAAATGTGTTCAATAGATGTTGTTTCTGGACTTGATTGGCAGTCTTGGGATAACTTTTTCTCTGTAATAGCCATTTTTTTTTACCCGCTTAATGGTTAGTTTAATATTCTTTCAATTCTCATTCATCACAGAATGGCTCTTTTGATGCGGATTTTCGCGCGGGTACATCAGTGAAGAGGGCATTCCCAGCTCAGTTGAACTTGTCACGAATGTTTATGGGATGTATTTAGTATGGGACCAGGAGTTAGGTGAATTTCTCCTGTGTTTATGCAACACTCTGACCAGTTTTTTGGTTTTTTGTTGCACCGGTTTCTTTTTCAGGGATACCTTGGTGCAATGGTTCCCAACAATCGGCCCTGGGTATGCTTTAAGGCCTGTGGAAGTTTTGTTTGCCCGCTGATCATCTTTCTAGATTTTGCTGTGTTATGGCCCCAGTACGGAATTAGCAATTTAAAGTGCTGTAGATTCATCATTTTCTTACACTTCTTCCTTGGTTTCTTTTTATGCTTTCTTCAAGTTTTCCTTTGTGGTTTTACTTCCTGGCCCTTGGCATGGAGTCGTGTCTAGCAGTTTATTTATTTTTTTTCCAATGGCTCTATTGCTTCTTTACATGCTGTGAAAAAATACTGTTTACTGAGAAATACTTCACCAATTGTCAAGAGTGATGTCATCAAGTTCAGAAAAACTGTTTTGCCAGCCGTTTATCAAGAGAATGGGGCACTCATCTTTCAAGAGGTCATGGGTTTTTTGACAACCACCTAGAAAGAATGATGAAAGGTTGGGTGGTGGTCACCTGCTTCAGTTCTCTGTTAAAACTTGTTTTATCTGGATTTGACATTGTTTGAATAGTTTGTAGTTTGGCTTCTTGATTTCAGTTTTTCTGCAAGCTTTATACTTCTGAATTTGTTCCTCTTGATCTGACTGACCGTTTTCTCTTGCTGATGTTTCCTTTCATTGTATTCTCGGGGGGGCAGCTGCATTCTTGTGGTCTACGTTGTTTGTTGGCAGTATTACAGACACGGGTGGATCCCCCTGTGCACCTGACAGTCCATAATTTTAGTTAAAAAGTCATAGTCTCCAAAAGAGAAAATATGCGTGTTTGGTTGCCTCTCACATTCATGCTTTTCCTAGGTCTTCAATTTGCTTTTGTAAGGGTCCAAACAGTTTTTCTTAGGTTTTTCAGGGGTGTCCTTTACATTCAGCAAAGGTTCAGAATGCATGGGTTATGCTTTGATATTAGCGTTCACCGGTTTGTATTTGGAAGCATCATTTTAAAATTGATCCTCCTCCATGGTCACCGCCAATCTTGATTCCAGATTTTCGTTTCTTCTGGAATAATTCTTCATTCATTTTTTGCCATGTTTAATCGGGCCCTTGATTGTTGCTAAGCATCCAGCAGTTTGGGGTGACAATTGCTTGGGTCATCCTTTAATGCCTGCAGAAGGTTCGTTGGAACCAGTTTCCATTAATCCCTATCGATCTCCATTCCAGACCTACACACTTCTCATTCTGACATTCTACTTCTTTGCCACATCTGAGGGTGCTTTTGACTTGTTCTTTCCTTTTATTTTCTGTTTCACTGGCATCTGTACCCGAGCCTTTTATATAGAACTGTTTGTGCAGTTCTGTTTGACTTTGTCATAACTGAGGGCCAAGTTTTTTGACGCCACGAAGGGGCAGGACTTGTTTTGCAGTTTTACAGATATTGACCGCTTTTCGCTTCATTAAGACCGCTTGTTTGGCGCTTTACTTTGCTTTGCCGTCTTCAGTTCTTGTGCCCTGTGTATGGCCGCATCTTGTTCCGTGTTCTCCTGATACATTCAAAAACGGAATTTTGTTTCATTTCTTTTGCTCGCTGTTATTCCTGACGTGGTGTTCGCGCTTCACTGATGGCTTTCCGAGGTGTTTGTAATTGTTTTCTTCTAGTGCACAAATCGGCTTTCACCAGTTTGGCATGTTGGACAGTCATTTTTTATCACTGGGACTTTGAGAGCTAATGCGGGGGGCATGTTTTGTGAAATTTGCTTCTCTGTGTTTGTCAGTGGTGCCTTTCAGCTGGACTCATATGGCCTTGAGGATTTTTTCTTTTTGAACGGGACAATTGGCTTTTTTTTTTGTTTTGTCAATTGGGACAGTAGGAACGGTTTCTGCACTGTTGTGGCCTCTTGTATTCTTTTGGGTTGGAGTTGATGTGGCATCAGGGATGTGACACAAAAGGAAACGTTGTTTTTTGACTGGAAGATAATGGCTTTCATTTGATTGCCAGCTGGGGCAGTCTGGGCCACTGATTTCAGTTTCTAGGTGGACTTTTGCCGGGGGTGATGTGGCTTTCAGTTGAGAAAAAAATTTGATAATATCCACTATCAAAGATCAGTGTTGTGATTGGCACTTTCAGTTTTGCTGGGTTGGGAATATTGTCTTGAGAACGGCAGGATTTTCTTTTTATTCTTTTTCTCTGGTCTCCCACATTTTACTATGCTGCTTGAAAGTTTGAGTGCATAGCGCACACTGACGGACAGATTAACTGGGGGTTCAAACTGGTGCCATAATTTTGTTTTTGAGAAGGCTTTTTCAAATTCTGTCATATTTGCACGGCTTCTTTGCTAGTAGTTGAAATGTTTGCGGTTTGTTCAGATTTTGTCAAAGTGTGTGTGCTACAAAACACACAAAAACTATTTTTGAATGTACTTCCTTTTCCTATTTCCAGAACATTTCACAATTGAGATTTAGTTATTTTCAGAAAGGCAACACTCAAGCACGTTACTTACTGATTTGTTCTTTTATATTTCTCCCTTGATCTCTTAGGAACCTTTTCCCACACAGGGTCCTACACACAGACCTTGTTTTTCTAAAACGTTCAAAAATGTTCACGTGGAGAGTGGACCGTTTTGTTCCAGTAATCCTTTTCGGCCATCCCCCCCCCTCTCTTCTCTCTCTCTTCTTCTTTCTCTCTCTCTCGTCTTCTTCTTTCTCCTCTCTCCTTTTTCCCTTTCTCTCTCTCCACACACACACACACCGCTCGCTCGCAGTACGCACGCACAGCACACCACACCAACCACAACTCACACACACCATACACACAACACACAAACACACACACACACACACACAACCCAACCACACACAACACCCCCTATATGGTAATACTCCAACATAACTTACACTTTAATTTGACATTTCCCGATAGAAATAGTTTAGTAGTGAATGGGGAAATGAAGTTATTATTTTAATTATTAATAAATTTATTTCACTTATTATTGTTCAGTTGGCCTACTACCATTATGTTTTCAGTAAGTATTATTTTTGCTTGTAGTTAAAAATTGTTATTGTCCTCTAACGTTTCCTCTTTTAATTAGGCCTAAGTGGGCTCTACATGCAACCATTTAGTAACATATCATAAATGTTAAGCAACATTGAAGAAATATGTATATTATACAACGGAGTTAATACGGCCCCTTTACCAAATGCTAACTAACTTTTAATTACAAAAGTTATCCTTCGACAAACAGGGCTTTTTTTATAAAAAGTTTCCGCGTACTGGGAGGAAATTTCGCGATTTCGGTTTGTAAAAAAAAAAAAAAAAAAAAAAAAACCGACAGGGTGCAAAAGGTTATTATCCGTGATTGGCTTGCAAAGCGTTCATAGAAACCTGCGCAGCAAGTTTATGGCCCTGATGATTTCTTGGTGGAAGAAATTTCCGGTCGGACTTTCCGGAAAAACAAAAAAATTGGCGGAGCGTGTGGCACGGTCATTGTTTCTGCGGGTCGTTTCTTCTTTTTGACGATTCTTGCAATTTAAAAAAACATTGTGGGATATGGTGAGTGGACGCGTCAGAAAGTTGGGTCGAAGGATGTCATTGGAGACTTTCTTTCGCAAGTTATTTTGCCACCAGGTTTAGCTTGGTGCTAACTTAGCTGAAGGGAAGGTGTTACGGTTTTATTTAATCGCGGGAAGAAACTCTTGGATCCACATTCGTTCAGCGGAAGCACGTGTTCAAACGTAAGGCGCTGAGTGGAACTACCAAGAAAGGTTCCACTGGAAGGACACCCGTTAGCAGCAGTTAAAACGTTGCCAGGATAGAACATTTTGCAATCCTGTGTGGAAAGAAGAGGGTGTTTATAGAAAATGTGGAGAGTTGCAAAAAGCCAGGAAAAAAAAGATTGGGTCAAACTAATCCAAAGTACAAGTTGTCAGCTAAAGAAGGGGGATGAGAATGAAATATAAAATTGTGGAGGAGTGTGATGTGAAATCCAGACCCCCCCCCCCCCATGAAAGCAAGGAAACGGCAGACAAAGATTATGGTTTGAAATTCAAGTAAGCAAGAGGTGGATGGCAAAGACAGTGAAGACAATGCATGGCAGCAAGAAGAGAAACAGTTCCTTTGTGCTATGTTTTCTTTAATTGCCTCCACCACCAAACAACCAAAGGACTAGCTTTGTGTCGTGTGTGTTGTTGTGTGTGTGTGTGTGTGTTGTGTGTGTCCTTGAGAAAATTCCTGTATTTTTCAGTGGTTTATTATAATAAATAATTATTTTAAAAAAAAATTTAGGGAACTTCAAAATTTTGATAATTTCTGTATGTTGCTGATTTCACAAGTTTTCCTGCATTTAGTCAAAGTTTTGGATATTGTGGACTTTTTCATAATGTTTGCTGATTTTCCGCAAGTTGATTCTAAAGAATATAATTGAGAACTGAACTTTTAAAGTGTTTGTTGATGCAGTTTATGACTGTGTGCACCAACTTCAATCTTGATTATTTGTGTGATCATTTAAAACTGAAAAGTGATAAACATATTAGAGCAATACCCCAGGAAGTGAGGATTTCATCCAAAAACTTTAGTTGGTGAACACCTGTTAAAACACTCATGTTAATTTAAAAGGGGGGTTCGTGGGATGTGTGTTCTTTCTTTATGCGTTTAAACCCCTTCTCCCCTTGTTCCCAAATCATGTCTTCCTTGTTATTACATTATGTGTTTACTAGCAATTTTTTTATGCATCTAAATTAAACTTTGATATTTGTCCTCAGGAAAGCGAAATGGCATAGATATACACTTCGGGGGTTTTTTTAAAAAAAATTTCCCGGGGGAGCTTGGCCCCCGGACCCCCCTAGTTTCAGTGTTTTTTCCTCCTCCTGGTTTTAGCCCTGGGCAACGCCAGGCCAACTTAGGCCAAAGAATTAGTCTCGCCCTTCCCACCGCCGTCTTTTTGCTTCGGCTTTTTGTACCAGGGGCGGCCAAACGCGGGGGGTTTTACGTGCTGGAGCGTGGCAACAGCACAGGTTGCGGCCGGTCGCATAAGTTTCTGTCAGAAAGTTTTAACTTCGATCTTTTATTCTATGGTTACTTTCACAGAGGAAGACTTGAAATGACTAGCTTTTGGTCACTCTCTCAAGTTACCTCATGGCGCCATTGGCTGTCATGACAGGATATTACTTATAGTGAAAAAAATTCTATGTACAGTAAATATAATCTTTAAAGATTGTTGCACCATGTTTCTCGAAGCGTCCAAAAAAAACCCACACAGTAGCATTCTGGTGCCGTTAGTGGTGGGCTTGACTCGTTTTAAGGGCTAGCCCCAGTCACAGGGCAAAGCGCTTATTTTTTTGGGGACGGACTGAATGCAGTCGCTGTGAGTGTGCGGGCGCCGCCGTTGCTCTCCTTTTCACTCAGTCATGTGGAGAGATTCAGAAGGGAAAAAATGATCATCTGCCTGTTTGATGCAACCACCAGTTTTGTTCCTGATATATGAAATGATCAGCTTCTTTTGATTTGGTTTTGGATTCGAAACATTTGACAAAGAGTTAAGGATCGAGAAAGCATAGAGAAGCACCTTTTGTGTGGAGTGATTGATTAAGTACTACAATTGCTGCGTTCCAATATTGTTCCATGCAGTTTTGCTAACAAAAATTGCCACAGAGGGCCAATAAACTTTTCCTGGGGCAGTGTTGACAAAAGCGGTTAAACAGAGGCATGAACAATGTGTTTTTTTTTCGTAACAGAAAAAACCACCCATTTACAGATTCAAATGTGATAACAAATCGTCCTTTTGTGGGGAAACTGTACAGGTAGAGACTTGCAGAAGGGGGGACAGCATCCGACACCCATCTTCCATGTTTCACTACTCCCCCAACCACCCCCCCCCCCCCCCGCCCCCCCCCCCCCCCCCCCCCACCCACCACCGCCCCCCCCCCACCCCCCCCCCCCCCCTCCCCCCCCCCCCCTACCTCCTACCTTTGCGTTACTTTTCCCCCATTCTCCTTTTCTTTTTGATTTTTTTTTTTTTGTTTGTTTGTTTTTTGGACCTTGATATCAGGAATTGTATGTGGTCAGTTTTTCTTTTTCAATCGACATGGTCACATTTTTCTGTATCTCCCCAAACCCCATCACTCGCTCGCTCTCTCTCTCTCTTCTCTCTTTATCTCTTCTTTATCTCTCACTGCAGTCTTGATAAATTGGTCTTACACATAACAGCATCCAGCAAAGCTAAAAAGTAAGATGAAAAATTAAATTCACTGTGCTTTGCTTTCTTAACGACTGGTATAGTAGCGGCATAGGACAACTTAGATGCTTTTTAACGTAAAAGTTCATTCTACATGTTTTTGCGTTTTTGTCCCCCCCACAACTCTATTTTTTTAGATGCCAGGGGATATGTTTGGTTTTTTCCCATTGCATGTACTGAAAAAAAATCTTTTGAAGCCTGATTATTATTTGAGACTCATGATCCCCAGTAGATCTTTAGCCATTTCTTGCTCTGGCCTGCTGAATTTTGTACAATTTAGTTTCGGATTACTTCCCTGGTGGTCTGTGGGCCACTTGTTAGAGAAAAAAAGGAAAATTACCATGGAGTTTACAGTAGTGCTTGCATATTCCACACACTTTTTCAATCATTATTTTTTGTTTATTGGATTCACTTTGTATCCCCCAATCACCATCGCCTTTTCTAACTCTCTTGAAAGACTCCCAGGGAAAAAAGTGATTTGTTCTTTGATAGTTGGTCTGGTTACTGTCTGTGTCAATACAGGAATTTTGAAAAATGAAGAGGAATCAATAGGATAGTTTCACAAATTACTGTGTGGAGACAAGAGGGTTGTTGACTGAACATCATTCTTTCTCCACCGGGAATTCCAAGGGCAGTTGCCCTTAACAGGATCTTCAGATAGATTCTCCCAAAAGGTTAGTCAATGATTTTACCATTTGGGACAGCTTTGATAATGATCCAGGATTGAAGCCCATGTTTCTCTGTATGCGTAGATAGGAATCTTGCCGGACGGTTCAAGTCTGTGAGTTCCAATTCGCCAGCTTCTGGACAAAAGATTTCCAGGGGCCGCCCAGTTGTACCGAAGGGAGGGCCTGTTTATAGATACCATATAATTGCTTTAGGCTTTTGGTTGATTTGATATGATTTGCCTGATAAACCTTGGTGACACCTGGAGCCATTTCCATTGCCAAAGGGTAAACTGACGAGTATAAGTCATACAGGAGAACATCTGGCCAGGATTTTTGGTTTGAATGGTTTTGGGGGGGGGTAGACACTTCTAAGGTTTTCAGGGGACCACTGAGGGGACAAAACAGGGATGCGTTGGCGACCTCCCTAGTTATGGTTGGTGTTCTAATTTCACTTGTAAATTTGGTACTGTTATTCATTACTTCTTTTTTTTATATGTTTTAATTCTTTTACTGTAGATATACAAAACCTATGTGGGTGTGGTTTTGTGAAGGTTGGGACACTTTGATTCGAAAGAGTTACGCAAAATACAGAAGGAGAGGAGGTCATTGAGGAAACACCAAGGGGTGGGTCATTTCTTGACCAGTTTTATTTTTTTGTTTTCTTTATGATTGGGAAAATTTCCAACCATTTGGGGAAAGCATGTAACACAATTCATTGGTTGAACCTGTTTTGTAACCATATTTCATTTGTTGACTCTGTTTCATTTAATAATTGGGGTAGATGGAAAATAAACTTTTATGAGTATGTAAGTTTTGTGTGACTTTAATACTCACAGTATAACCATGTAGGTCGAGATGGTTTGGTATAGACTGGAGCAGTTGTGGTCAGCTGATTTAAAAAGAAAAAATCATCTTTGAGAAAAAGAAAACTTTTTGATTTTAAAAATAGTTGCCTTACATTCATTTAGACTATATGGAGATGGGATAAAGCACTGGTTTGTAAAACTTTGTTTGTCCTGAAAAACTGAATAAATGTATAATCGATTCCTGTTTTCAGATTTCATTCAACACTTCGCCTGGTTCATCCCAAATAATAATAATGGAGGCCTTTTTAGGGAGAGGTCTTTTTCCTGTTCCTTCACTGTGATTTAGGTCATATTTTTAATGATGACAGAGTATGGATTTTTTTTAGAGGTGCGGATGGGACTTCAAAAATTTGTTATTTGTACAGGGAGTAAGAAATGAAAGGGGTGAAAAGGGGTCAGTAGATGGTTTTTTACAAATCACCATTGATTGAAGAGTTGGTGGGACTGAGCAGCAGAGGACTAAGTGAGGTGGAAAGTGTTCAAGGAGGTGGATCAATCCAAGGGATTGTAATATGCATTTTAGACAACAAATAGTGTTTTTGGTCGTCTTTATTCACACACACCACCACACACACACACACCACAACCACACACACACACAACATTGAACTTCTTTGTTTTTTTTTTTTTTCCTTTTTTTTAGCTTCTATTTTTGTTCAGAAAAAACATTTATTTCAAAAGTTGTAACCGAGAAAGGAAAGTGTTTTCTGTTGTTGTTCATTTCACCTTGTTGTGATATAAAAAACTCATTAATTACAACATAAGGTGTGAGTTCTGTCTAAGTGTACTTCGTAAGATTGAGGAATTCTGTTCAAGATGAAAACTTGGATGATGATTATTTTGAGGGAAACAAAATGGAAGACTTGGGAGTGGATGATTATTGACTTCTTAACATTGAAAAAAAAAAACCCCAGGGATGCACCTCCTGATACAAAAAAGTTTTTTTTTTCATTTGAAAACACTTGGCTACTTGTTCTTGCATGTGCTGTTTCATGGGTTTGTTTTAAATTTTGGGGTCAGCTGCCATAAATTGAAATCCCAGAAGCATTGGAATCAAGAAAGAACCCGTTTGTTAGTGTTATTTTTGATGATGTTTTATTGAAGAATTTTGTTCTTATTTTTCTTTTAGGTTCGGTGGCTCCTTATTTTTTTGGGGATGTGCTTGTTTTCTCAGGTAAATTTAAGCAAAGCCATCAATGTTGAAATTTTGCATTAAAGTGGTAAATTTATCAAAGTATTTTTTTCAACATGCCAAGTTGTAAACTCATAGCTAGGAGTAGTTAAAAAAAAAAAGATGAATTTTTTTGTTATGTTTTTGCAAGTGTAAAACAATGATAGTGTTTGGTTCGTGCATTAGACCTACACGAAGCAGCAACTTGATGTAGTTGGTTGTTTTCTTACAAATGATCAATATGAGAACAGCTTCGACTTTTTAAGTTTTGTATGAACTTGAAATTAAATCTAACCAACCCATTTAGTCACTTTGAAGCACACAACTTTTCTTTCACTGTGTTTAATTCATTTTTTTTGCCCTATACTTTGTTAGCAGTTGCAGTGAACCCGACAACAACCATATTATTTTGATGGCTTTGGCTGCACTCAGGGGCATGGTTTAATTAATTACTTAAACCTGTTAAACAAGTTGCCTTTTGATTGCATATGATGTATGGTCCCCAAATTTTGGCATGGTAGCATACCTTCCAGAATCCCTGATATTTCTCCATTGTTTTTTCTGTCACATTTGAGTTCTGTGCCCATATGATTGTGATGGTTCTGTGATGAGGAAAAAAAAAAGGGTTTTCCACTGTGTTTTGGACTCTCTTTGCACAGATGGTTTGAGTTTTTTGTGTATTTGTTTGTTTGTTTTTAATCAAAATTTAGGAAATTTTTTCTTCCGTTTTTTTTCTTATTTGATGATGATATCATCATCACAGGAAGCTATTCTGTTATCGTCATGATTCAAAGGGTTGCCTGTCAGTCCTCCTCACAGAGTAAACTTGTTGTATCCATTGCTGCACATCACATGAGCGCCAAGGAGGCTGGGGGGAGAGGGAGATTTTCTTGCTCATGAACTGGAAAACGAGCGCCCAGGTGGTGTTTGCACAAACTTCTCATCTGAGGGCAGCTGTAGGCCAGTCAAGGATCATCAGCAGGCCTCGCCCGCATCCCGGGTGACAACAGATGCGTCCTCTACCATTTCACCTGTTGCCATTATTGATGAGGGTCAGATACTCCCCTCCTTTTTACTCCCCCCTTCTCCCTTTTCTTTTTGATTTTTTTGTTTGTTTGTTTTTGACTGATATCAGAATTGTATGTGGTCAGTTCTTTTTCAAGCGATGGTCACATTTTTCTGTCTCTCCCCAACCCCCATCACTCGCTCGCTCTCTCTCTCTCTCTCTCTCTCTCTCTCTCTCTCACTGCAGTCTGATAAATGGTCTACACATACACAGCATCCAGCAAGCTAAAAGTAAGATGAAAATAAATTCACAGTGCTTGCTTCTAACGACTGGTTAGAAGAGCATGACAACTTAGATCTTAACTTAAAAGTTCATCTCATGTTTTAGCGTTTTGTCCCCACACTCTAAGCTGCCAGTGGATGTGTGTCCCATGATGACTGAAAAAAATCTGAAGCCCTGATTATCTGAGACTCATGATCCCCAGTAGATTTAGCATCTGCTCTGGCCTGCTGAATATGTACAATTAGTTTGGATTACTTCCCTTTGGTCAGAGGGCACTGTAGAGAAAAAAAGAAAATAATGAGATACATTAGTGCTTGCATTCCACACACTCAATCAAGATTTATGGATCCTGTTCCCCAATCCCATCGCCCCTTTCTAACTCTTTGAAAGAGAAAAAAGTGAATGTGTCATTTGTCTGTCTGTCTGTGTCATACAGGAATTTGAAAATGAAGAGAATCAATAGATAGTTTCACAAATTACTGTGAGACAAGAGTGTTGTTGACTGAACATCATCTACTCCACCCGGGCAATCCAAGGCAGATGCCCTTAACAGATCCTTCAGATAGAATCTCCCAAAGGTAGTCAATGATTTCCATTTGACAGCTCTGATAATGATCCAGATTGAGCCTGTTCTTGTATGCGTAGATAGAATCTGCCGACGGTAGTCTGTGATTTCCATTCGCCAGCTCTGACAAAGTCAGTGGCCGCAGTGTACCGAAGTGAGCCTGTTTATAGATACCAATATAATTGCTTTGGCTTTTGGTTGAATGCATATGCTTGCCTGATAAACCTGGTGAACCTGTAGCCATTTCCTTGGCCAAGGCTAAACTGAAGAGTAAGTCAAACAGGAACCTCTGCCAGGAGTTTGGTTGAATGGTTTGTCTAAGGTTCAGACCACCTGAGGGGACAAACCAGGACTGCGTGGCGACCTCCCTGTATGTGTTTCCATCCTATGTAAATAGTTACTGTTATCATACTTCTTTTTTAATACTTTTACTGTATATCAAAACCTTGTGGGTGTGGTTTTGTGTAGGTTGACACTTTGTCGAAAGAGTTACGCAAAATACAGAAGGAGAAGGAGGTCATTGAGAAACACCAAGGGGTGAGTCATTCATTGACAGTTTTATTTTTTGTTCCTTTATGATTGAAATTCCACCATTTGGGGAAAGCATGTAACCAATTCATTGGTTGACCATGTAACCAATACATTTGTTGACACTGTCATAATATGTGGTAGATGGAAAATAACATTAATGATTATGTAAGTTTTGTGTGACTTTATACTCACAGTATAACCATGAAGGTCGAGATGGTTGGTATAGACTGAGCAGTTGTGGTCAGCTGATTTAAAAAGAAAAAACATGAGAAAAAGAAAATTGATTTAAAAATGTTGCATACATCATTTAGACTATCTGAGATGGGATAAAGCACTGGTTAAAACCTTTGCTCCTGAAAAACTGATAAAGTATAATCGATCATGGTTTTCAGATTCATTCCCACACTACGCCAGATCATCAAACTATAAATGGAGGCCTTTTTAGGGAGAGGTCTTTTTCCTTTTCCTTGTGATTAGTCACTATTTCTAATGAAGCAGAGTATGGATTTTTTTTAGAGGTGCGATGGACTCAGAAAATTGAATATGTACAGGAGTAAGAAAATGAAAGGGGTCAGTAGATGGTTTTACAAATCACCATGATAGAAGAGTTGGTGACTGAGCAGCAGCGACTAAGTGAGGTGAAGTGTCAAGGAGGTGGATCAATCCAAGGATAGTAATATGCATTTAGACAACAAATAGTGTTTTTGGTCTCTTTCTTCACACACACACACACACACACACACACACACAACCACACACACACACACACACTGAACTCTTTTTTTTCCTTTTAGCTTCAAATTTTTGTTCAGAAAAACATTATCAAAGTGAAACCGAGAAAGTGTTTCTGTTGTGTTCATTTCACCTTGTGTGATATAAAACCTCATAATTACAACATCAGGTGTGAGTTCTGTCTAAGTGTCCTTAGTAAGAATTGAGAATCATTCAGATGAAAACTTTGATGATGATTATTTGAGAAACAAATGGAGATGGGAGTGGATGATTATTGAACTTCTTAACATTGAAAAAAAAAAACCCAGGGATGCACCTCCTGAATACAAAAAGTTTTTTTTCATTGAAAACACTGGCATACCTGTTCTTGCATGTGCTGTTTCATGGGTTTGAATTTGGGGTAGCTGCCATAAATTGAATCCCAGAAGCATGGAAACAGCAAGACCAGTTTGTAGTTGTATTTTTATGAAGTTATCATGAAGAATTTGTTATTATTTTCTAGGTGGTGCTTCCCTTATTTTTGGGGATGTGCTTGTTTCTCAGGTAATAAGCAAGCCATCACTGAAATTTTGCATAAAGTGGTAATTTATCAAAGTATTTCACATGCCAAGTTTTAAACTCATAGCTAGAGTAGTAAAAAAAAAAAGCTGAATTTTTTTGTCTGTTTTGCAAGCTGTAAAAAATGATAGTGTTGGTTCGTGCATTAGACCTCACAGAAGCAGCAACTGATGTAGTGTGTTTTCTAACAATGATCACTGAGAACAGCTTCGACTTAAGTTGTATGAACTTGAAATAATCTAACCACCCATTTAGTCACATTGAACAAACTTTTCTTCACTGTGTTAATTCATGCCATATACTTGTTAGCAGTTGCAGTTGAACCCGACAGACACATATATATTGATGCTTTGGCTGCACTCAGGGCCTGGTTATTTACATACTTACCTGTCTAAACAAGTGCCTTTGATTGCATAGATGTTTGTCCAAATTTTGCAAGGTAGCATACCTCCAGAATCCCTATATTTCTCATTGTTTTCTGCACATTGATTTCTGTGCCCATATGATGTGATGGTTCTGTGCTGAGGAAAAAAAAAATGTTTTCACTGTTGGACTCTTGCACAGATGGTTTGAGTTTTTTGTGTATTTGTTTGTTTGTTTTAATCAAAATATAGGAAATTTTATCTTCCGTTTTTCTTATGATGATGATGATCATCATCACAGGAGCTATCTGTTATCGTCATGATCAAAGGGTTGCCTGTCATCCTCCTCACAGAGTAACTCTGTTGTCCATTGCAGCACATCACACTGAGCGCCAAGGAGGTGGGGGAGATTTCTGCTCATGAACTGAAACGAGCGCAGGTGGTGTGTGGCACACTGAGCAGCTTCGGCCAGTCAAGGATCATCAGCAGCCTCCGCCGCAACCCGGCTGACAACAGCCGCGTCCTCAACCATTTCACCTGTGCCATTATTGATGAGGTCAGAAAGGGCAGTGTTTTGTGTAGCTGCTTTGTTTCTTCTGTGAAAACACAGGTCAGGAAATGGATTGTTGTTGTAGCTGCTGTTATTATGCTGTGTTTCTGAGAAAACAGAAGGTAGGACCGCGATTGTGAGTTCCAGTGTCTGTGTTGCTATGAGAACAGTGATCAGGAATTGGACAAGAACTTCACCCTTGACAGTCAGAATGTCCTAAATTTGGAGTTATGGTAGCCAAATCTGATTCTCAGTATTGTCTTGATGATATTCCAGTTTCTGATCATGCGCAAGCTGACCTACCGTATTGGTTGCGGACACTGATTTTGACCTATTAATAGCTTGCTTCATATTTGGTACCTGGTTTAGAACTTTAGAAAAGAGTATGCTCATGTAGTCTGAGAATTAAGATAATAAAATACGAGAGTTGACTGCCAGAACCAAGTATCTGTCTTACATATATGTATTGATGTGTGAATAAAAATGTTTCCCTGTGGAGAAGCAAAAATAAAAACACAAATGTCAAGTTGAGATCAGGTTGACCACATAACAAGTTATTTCACCAAAGAATTATGAGAGAGAAAAAAAAAACACTTAAAAGTGGAAATACGTCGTGTTCGTTTATGGATAATTTATCGGGATATTAAAGAGAAAAAAAAAGAAGAGAAAAGAAACAAGAAAAAAAAGGGGTTTTATGTTTGGATGAAGTTGATAACGATGAGGATGTTGATAATGATGATGGTGATTGTACAGGCAACCCAAGCCACTGAGTTGGACAGCCTAATCCCCCTGCAGTATGGGGTCAACAAACTTTTCCTGGTGGGCGACCCCAACCAGCTGCCTCCCACCGTCCTCTCCAATGTATGTCCTATCAACCTCGCTCCCCTCAACTTCCCCCCCGCTTCCACCCCCACCCCCCGATTTTGTGTATATGTGTGTGTGTGTGTGCCTATATGCATGAGTACACATATGTGTGAGTGTGTGTTTGTGTGTGTGTGTGTGTGTGTGTGTGTGTGCATGTTGTTGGTGTGTGTGTGTGTGTGTGTGTTTGCTTTTGTGTGTGTGTGTGTTAGAAAGATGCTGAGTGTTTGTTAGAAGAAAAACATACTAAAGTTTCTATGTAGTTTCATGCAGAAATGCAGGTTCATGTGCTTAAGTAGTACGTTTGTGTGTGTACACATTCAGCATTCTGGATAAGCTTTACTATTTTTGTTGTTGAGAATATTTGTATAGCGCCTATCCTCAGATTGAAACCAATCTCCAAGTACTTTACAGTCTGCAGTGTGGTTCATGCTGCGGGCTGTCTACCTGGATTGAGCCAACTGAAGGGCAGTTTGCTGGCGCTACATTCAGTCATTTCCCATGTCGTTCAGTTGAACAACAGAAATTAAGGAGACAGAGCTTTACTGTTGTTGTTGTTGTTTTTTAAAGAGAGGTTTTGTGAGTGTGTGTTGTATGGATGCTGTTGTCGGGGAAAATGTTTTTGATTCTCATCTAAAGGCACCTGTAAAGTGACCTGTTGTCTGGATTGTCACAAACAGGAAGATAACCCTGTCCACATTGTGGCTGGTTGTTGCTATACAAGCATTATGCGGGTGGTTTTTTCTGTCCATTGTTTTCCTTTCCGAGATAAATGAGATTACTCAGGTAGACAATTCCATCACTTACACACATGAATAGATGTGCCTATGTATATATATATATATATATATATATATATATGCATAAGTACGCTCACTGAAAAGAAAGCTGTGAGGAATTGACTTTGACAAGTAATAGCCCCGATATGGCTCCCTGTGGGGGCAAGGCTATACACAGAATGAACTGAACACAAAAAAAAAGCATAGCAGTAACTACCCTCCCCCCCCCCCACCTTTCCTGCCCTTTGTCCCCCACCCCTGAGAAGAATCAATCTTTTTTCTTTTTTTTTTTTTTTTTTTTTTTTTGCTGTCCCAACCTCTGCGCCACCTCAGAGGCAGTGCACCCACGCCGCTCATTCCGACACCCCGCCCATAGTCACAGCCCGGTCGGCCACGCCGCAGCCCTGGAACCGGCAATCCACAGGGAGCAGTCAATGTCAAGTCGTCAAGAGGCAACCCACCGGAGGAGACACTGCACTGCTGCCGAGTCACTTCGGTGGTGTTCAGTGGCGCCTGTTCTGATCTAACATACGCAGGACACCACCTACTAAGCCCCCTACTGACGACAATAATTGCTTAGTCGCGGAGCCGGCGTGAGTGAGCTCTCCCTCCGGAGGGCGCCACCACGTCCGTACAACGACAGCCCCCATGGACTCGTCGATACCGGTGACCCCGATGGAACCAAACCAAGGCCACAGACGTGGAGAGGACATCGAAATTGAGGTCACCATGAGAGCAGGGCATGAAGGGCCACAGCATTTGAGACATTTTTTTTTAATGCTGATCAATGAGAATGAGGATGATTAAGATGATGCTACGGATTTCCATTTCGGTCTGAGACTACATGACAGGGCTGTACTCTACGCTTCCTTTCATAATATATCCCGGCGTCAACCAGGCCCGAGAGATACAGGCACCTGCAGTGTTGGTCAGGAAATTTGAGCAACACTCTCAGAAACGCATCCATTAAGTGGATGAAACTCGACTGTGTGGTCCCAGTCTTCCCAACTGAGTCCGCAGCAAACTCAACTCTGGGTAGGAGCCCGGTCGGGGCAGAAAAATCCACATGACTTCTGATGGGATTCGAACCCACGACCTCCCAGCCGGGAGTCCGCGATGCTAACCACTTCGCCACGGCGGCTGGTAAGAATCAATCTTTGCTGCATTCTCACATTGCAATCCTGCTGTGTTGCCAGAAAGCGCAGAGCTTGAACTTTGGGCTGTCATTGTTTGAGCGTCTGTACAAACATCACCATGATGAGGAAAGGCAGGACAGGGCGGTCATGATGCTTTGCACCCAATACCGCATGGATCCTGCCATCTGTCGCTTCCCCAACTTCCTCGTCTACGATGATCAGCTCAAGACCGATCCGTGAGTGTTCTTTGTCCCAGTGTGCTGTGCTGTATGTTGATTATTTTCTTTAAATGGTTTGCATGAGTGCTGAGCGACCAGTGTGCACATCTCCATAGGAATTGTAACAGATAAACAAATGTTTACAAGGGTGAAATAGAGACAGTGATGAAAGGTCATGGGCAAAACAGGTCATTCCTATGAAAAAATAAACACACTTTTCACAACAGCTCAGTATGCTTTTTTGAAAGCGTATTATGTAAAGTGTATAGGTTGCGAAATTGTGGAACTTTCTGGTGCATTGAAATAGAGTGCAAAGCATAAAGTGTTCAGAGTGCGAAATTGCGAAACTTTCTGGTGCATTGAAATAGAGTGCAAAGCGTAAAGTGTGAAATTGTGGAACTTTCTGGTGTATTGAAATAGAGTGCAAAGCGTAAAGTGTTTTAAGTGCGAAATTGTGGAATTTTTCTGGTGCATTGAAATAGAGTGCAAAGCGCAAAGTGTTTTAAGTGCAAAATTGTGGAACTTTCTGGTGCATTGAAATAGAGTGCAAAGCGTAAAGTGTGAAATTGTGGAACTTTCTGGTGCATTGAAATAGAGTGCAAAGCGTAAAGTGTTTTAAGTGCGAAATTGTGGAACTTCCTGGTGCATTGAAATGGAGTGCAAAGCTTCATCAGACATGGTAACAAAAAACAGACCTGTGCATTTTACGATTTTTGCGTATAATCTCACGAAATTTAATACAGCTATACGATTGTACGTTTCAAAACCAAATTGTACGAAATTTTGATGAACGAGCTTACGAAAATGCGCTGAACACGTAATCCGGCCGAGTCCAAGAGTCTGGTCCAACTTTTAAAAGTTCCGATGGCGCATGCGTACTTCCTGCCTCTATGAATGCATCAACATTGCTTCTCACTCAGCTTCAACTCGCGCGCATGAAACGGACAACGAAAATTCAGATTCATTGGTAGAAGCTGTGATCAAAAAAGAAAAAGAAATATGAACAGAAGTACAAACCAGCGTATCATACTATTTTCAAGTTCATTACTGCGTCAAAGAAGGGCGATACGTTCGCACACAGCACCACGTGTAACTGTCAAATCGCGATTGCAACAGTGGTCGCTTTGACATTCAGCGGCACATCGGTAGCAAAAGCCACAAGGGAAACAGTGATTCTGGAAAACGGTAGGCAATGAACATTCAAAGCTTTTTCGTGAAGTCGAGTTCTGCAGGCACTTCTGATGAGAGACTGGAACATCAGACTACTCGCGGAGAGGGACAAAAAGCTTCAAAATCCCCCCCTCCCACCCCACCCCCGGCCCCAAAGGAGCACACTGTCCAGTGAAATTCTTGAAAGTCTTCTCATCCTGAAGAAGGCTGACTGTTCTTTAATAGATGCAGTTCATGGCCTTTCAGCTGACAATTTAAAGGACAGCGTTCGTAGGGTCCTTTGAAGTCCTTATAAATGGGATTTTTGTCAAAAGGCCTTTTAAGTCCTTTGATTTAGCAAGTTGGTCCTTTTAACTCACGAGGAGGTCCATTTAATTTTTGAAAGGTACTGTTAAGTCCTGTTTTTTCAAGAGAAGGAGGCTTGAAAATGGAACCGATACATCTTCCACAACCCAAACCGTACTTTTGCAAGTTGCAAAGAGTTGACAGATGCCGACACGATCGTCTGAAATGCGGTAGGCAGGCCTATAACGCTAGGCCTATCGGTGGGCTTTCTGTTTAGTAAGCTTAGCTAGCAGACGACGCTTTTTGACGTCACGGGTTCCACAGTGCAGACACGGTGCAATGTTCGCGGCATATAGCTGACTTATCATTTTCGCTCATGCTATATATGTTAAAATGTTCCCTTTATAGAAATTCATTTGAAGAGTGGGGCAATAATGATGAAAATATTATTACCCAAATAAATATAGGTACATAACATGACGGATTGCGAACATGCGAACATAACAAACAGCTTGGGGAACAGCTATATGCTGAGTTCTTGAGTAACATTTATAGGATTAGATTCCTTTTCCCCGCCTTGTCTACCCTCCCCCCCCCCCCCCCCCCCCCTTCCTCCATGTTGGCAAAGGTCCTTTAAAACTGATTTGAGGTCCTTTTAAAGTCCTTTAAAGGTCCTTTTTTGGCCTCATGCCCATCACCTGGGAAACCTGAAGGAGCTGGAATCACCAAAGTCTGAAATAAAGTTCACATCATAATTGTTATGCTCTTCAGAAAGACCGGTTAGCTTATCAACAGTGAAAAAGTGCCCATTGTAGCATATGAAAGAAATAGATTACTTCAAGATTTTTTTTCCAGTTATGTCCATCAGTACAGTAAAAAGTGAAGAGAGAGTTATTTTAAAGTGTTATAAAAGAAAATTCACATCAGTTAATGTTCTTGTTAATTTCCTGAGCAAAGGCTTTTGCCCATCAGAGGATACTGGCAAGGAACTTGATTAGTTTAACAATCATTGATTGTTAAAGATGCCAATTTAATGCATTTCATGAAAATACATCTTTTATAGTAATAAATTTTCAGTGTTTCTAATGTCTGGAATGCATTCAGTATTGTTTCCTACGCAGCTACTTTGCGCTGCAAAAGCTTACACATTTTACACACAATTGTACACATTTTTGACCCAAAACCTACACATAGAATTTCTGAGGGTAACCAGGTCTGAAAAAAGGACGACTTCATATACACCTAAGGAGGAGGAGAAGGGTCAAATAAGAGAAGAGACACAGGAAAGAGGATGACTTGGATGACAGAACTGGAATTGGAAATCATAGTTTTCTTATGAGAAACCTCTAAATTGGGTGCTGAAATGCAGTAATTTCCAAACATGTCATCAACATAGAACTCCAGTCAATGTCATCATCCATACCGTTTGTCTCCATTAGTAACGGCAGTCCTAGCAAAAGAAAACTCAGAATTGTGTATGTTAACATTAAAATCATCACCATCATAAAACTCTTCTTTTTCACCTGAGTCACATTTTCCTGCACTGTCACTAAACATGCCTGTATTTTGACAGTCGTAGAACATCCAGGCCTTCTGGGGGGGTGTCAACTGAGGTTGGCCCTTTTGCTGCAGGGACCCTTGGTGAGCTGTTTCCACTTGGGAACCCGTCCAATCCTGAGCCTCGCCAGGGGCAAACAGAATAGCAAATCCCTGACATACACACATTCCCCAGCCTCTCCTGTTCAGCTGTGAGACGCTGAGTGCTTGAGAGAGCGGAACAGGAGGGGGGAAACTCTAGCCTGTCTCCATAGACTTCAGTACCACTGTAGCGCGGGTGTGGCTGGAAGAGGCGGCTGACTGTCTAACCAAAACTGGTGGACTGTCATAAAGGTTGACACAAATATCAAACTCGCTGACTGAACAATGTACTGCGCCGGACCTGTCTACAAACGAGTTACAAGGAGAGAAAGGGCAACAGCCAGTTCATGAGATGCAGGTCTTTGTATATCAGCAAGAACAGACATACAAAGCTGTAGGAGAAGGTTTAGAAGTAATCTTTGAAGAAGCAAAGGCAAATCAAGGATGTGGAGATAGACAGTAATTTACAGAATTACCTGTTGAAATTCTAACAGAAGTAAGGGAAAAGGAGCCTCTCCTTCAGAAGAGAAAGCTAGCTTGCACAAGGATGTCTGGAAATCACAAACATAGACAGTGCACACACACACACACACACACACACACACACACACACACACACACACACACACACACATGTACAAAACCCTACCTCTTCAATTCTATTTTCATACAAAATTTGGTACAATTTCAACTCACAATTTTCTATAGCATTTGTTTTAGAATGAGGGATCCAGACCAGATATCTTCTAAATGACAACGTAGATAGCACCAAGCCATGGACCACAAGCAGTATCTGTCAGATGAATTATTCTAGAAGGAGCTTGAAATTGCACCAGAAAGCTGAGAACAGAGAGGAGAAATACAGCGCTGTAAACTGGAGAATATGTCAGGAAATGAAGAGCGTCGAGGAAACAACATGAAGACATGAAGAAAAGCCCTGACAGAATAGAAGCCAAGTTATGTCAGCATGTCTAAGGACAAAGACAGCTATCTCACACGTCACACAGGAAGAACCCCTCATGAAAAGGTGTGGCTTTGAATTCCATAAAAAGAAAAACAGGAAAGAAGAAATCCATGTGCGCTTACAACTTGGGATTGAGCAAATGAGGATGATTTTTCAATTCTCTTCATGGAAGTTGTAGAGGTACAGATAGATGATGCTGAACTGTGGTAAAACTGCAGGCATTGACAGCATCTCTGCGGAATTCTTTAAACATAGCTGAGAAGCAGTAACTGATACCCTAACTGTCACTTGCAACAAAATTTGGCACACAGCATGGATTTAATCACTAATCGCCATCCTTCTTAAGAAAGGAGATCTCCAATACTGTCAGAATGACCACATGATCAGTCTACTTAGCCATACTAGTAAAGTAATGCTCAAAATTGTTCTGAATAGATTACAGTCACAAACAGATTTCATTATTGCTTTTTGTTTTTCTGCTTTTCTTATGTTTTGAGTCTTGATGTGGGCTGCATGGTCCACCTGACTGTAAACAACGTGACTGTACTTGTACTTGGAGCCTATGCAAGTTCAGTTCTTTTCTTTTGAGTATATAAAGAATGTTGAAAAGGGCAGAATTGATTAACTTTCTACTTTGATGTGTATGCGATTTTATGTGCATTTATAATTGAATACGTGTGTGTGTGTGTATGTGTGTGTGTGTGTATGCTTGTGTGTTCAACAGGAAGATTGAGGGGTACTGTAAGAACTATCCTGTCCAGCCATACATTGTATTCAATATTGAAGAAGGACAGGAGATGCAGTCACAATCAGGGTAAGCGTAGGCTACTGCTGACCTCAGTGTAGAGGTGGTTGTTATATGAGTTACAATCTTATCCATGCATTAGACTGTATATCAGGGTGAGTACATGTGCATTGTGTGTGTGTGTGCGTTTTTTCCCCTTCAGATCAAGGAGAACTACACAGCGTTTAGCTTGATTTTGATTATGCACAGGTATTTCAGGTTGACGGAACAGTTTGTTTTTATGTGACTGTATTGTTTTGTGATGGTATAAAGGTTGCTCTTTCCCTGCAAAGATAGCAGCATGAAGATCATTCTTATTTTTGAGGCCCCCTTTTATATGGAGACTGCCTCCACATTCATTTAACAACAGCTCAGTGAATGTCTGAAACTGAGAGCTTGGATACAAACTGGCCACAAGCATGACTGTGGAAGAGAAATGAATGATGATGTCAGCATTTGAGCGGGGCTTCAAAAAGACTGTATTTTGGATTCCCCCCCCCCCCCCCCCCCCTTTTAACATGATGATGCTTTAGTAATCCAATCTGATTTGAGACTGACTACCTTACAGGATGTACTGTAGATTTTTCTTTTGTAAATATATCCACTTTAGTCAAGCAAGAGAGAAAAAGAGACCATCAGTGTCGGTCAGGATATCTGAGTAATACTCTTAGCGATCCATCAGTTAACCCTCACAGTGCTCTGTATATCAATTTAAACTTTAAAGAAATGTAGTTAAAATCTAGGACGTGAAACTCGTCACACACCACACTTGAGAATTTGGCTTCTGCATACATATTATTTGCACTAGATATGCAAACCTATACATTTTTAGAAACTAGAGATGTTGTAGAATCTAGTGAAATAACTGAAAATACTGTAGGTGGTACCTACTTGGAGACTGACCTCAAAATATAAGCAGAGAAAATTTCTGAAAAAGTTATTTGAAAAGTAAGTCAAATGTTAGGAGAGACACAGTTTTTCCTCTGTACTACCTAAACAACATCAGACTGGAAATAAAATGAAGACAAATATGTGCTGGAAACATGGGAAAGATGATAATTCTCTTGACTTGAGCTATGTATAAGGAATTATGCCTCAAATGATGTACCTATAATTCAGCATCCGGACAATCAAATTTCACTATATAATTATAAGGAAATGGGGTTTGTGCAGGCTTATCTTGAAGCTAGATAGGTAAAACTATATGTTTTTGTAAACTAGAGATAATGAGGAATCTGAAACAAATAATTACAACACAGTACCCTGATGGAAGCTGAAGATATTCTTCACAGTGTAATCCAGAACATTGGCGAAAAAGGTAATCCAAAACGTCAGTCACATTGTTTGAAACACCACAGTTTTTCTGCTTGAATGTCAAAACACTTGAAACTTCAGTGAAAACAAGAAGAACATGTCCTTGAAAGACACAGAACAAAGTTAGGGTCTTGGTCTTCTGTGGAAGGCTGAAAAGCACTCGGGGCAGAGTCCCATGTCGCATCCAGAACATTCCCAGCCAGAGCGCACACAAGTAGGATGGCCAGCAGCACAGTTCCTCTTTCTTGAGCTCCTCCTCAGCATCACTCTCCTCTGCAGTAGTGCTTCCAGATTCCTGGATCAACAAGAAAACACATATCCTAAGTCTTCTGTTCATTTCATTGTTTCATAATGGTGCAAGAGTTGTTACAGAGAGCTTGACTCAGTTTCCACTGATCAGTCTGATTTTCAAAAAGAAAAAAATATTAACAACATTACTTATTCATTCTATGAAAATGAAGTCATGCATAAAATCATAAATAAAAATAAAATCTGAATCACTAGCATATAAGGAAGGGGAAGGGCTATAGCTTTCATTGGAGACATGCCCACTCGTGACACGCCACACTGTTTCCAAACTAAAAACAAACAAAAGTTATAAATTGTTCTCTTCAAATCACCACTTTTATTCATCTCTAAAGTGCTTTCAAAACACCTATAATCACCCAGAAACGATCTTCTAGTTTGATCAGGCAACTCCTGTAAGTAACCATGTACCCTGCCCCCTCCATCCCCCCCCCCCCCCCCCCCCTTCCTTCATGTGGCGGACCAACAAATGTAAAATAACCATAACTGCACGCAGCAAGTGTTCCATCACTCGACACACAAAATAATCAAAGTCGATCTACTCACCTGCTTCGCTTTCGTTGCTATTGCCTCCGGCAACTGATTCTTCCCTCGTGCCACTTCCACAAAACTCCTGCTCAAACTCGGTCGCTGATTCACTCATTATTTCAGTCAAAACGCACGAAAAACTTGGAGATAACGGACTGACACGACTTGCCAGTGCACAATGGATACCAGCAAGTCACGTGAACTGATCAATCCGGATGTTTAGCGGCGGTGGTATAACGGTTTTCATCTGAGCCACGATCGTGGCCCATCGCACTCGGGCGGTAAAGCCACGATCGTGGCCCATCGCACTCAGCGGGTTAAGTTAATAAAGGTCAACTGCATGGTTCCTGTCCTTTCATTGGACACCATTGTATGCTCCACAACTTGGTGGGAGGTGGGTGAGGCTGAAACATGGCACAATTGACATGTCTGTCTTTTTGGGTTTTTTTTTTTTTTTCAACCACAGCATCCTGGATATAGTCCAAGTAGCTGGTTTTGTGGAGGGAGAGAAATGGGAGGGGGGGGGGTTGTTAAATTACAATACATCCATGGAGGGTGAATGGCAGATGTGGCTGTTTGTATGCGAGGGTGTCAACTTGGAAGTGGTGAACTGTTTGTGGCCAGCACTCTGAGCAATGAGGTGGAGGCGGAGTGCACGGTGTTGCTCTGTCAAGAGCTCATCCGACACAAGCACATCACTGCACAGAGCATTGGCATCATCTGTCCCTATGCAGGCCAGAAACGTCGGGTCATCAGCAAGCTTCGTGACAGGTCAGTGGATCTGCTTACCAATGGCAGTATGCAGTCTTGTAACCTGTAAGTATGTGTGTGTGTGTGTGTGTGTGTGTGTGTGTGTGTGTGTGTGTGTGTGTGTGCGTGTGGTTATGGAATGACTACAGTTCTGTTTTCCACTGTAAAAATTCAAAGAAAAATTCATCTGGTTTGAACTGAGATAGCATGATGTACAGGACAGCCACCTGATCTGGCAATATTATGACATGTGTATTTTCATTCAGTTTAAGTAGTAATTTCAATTAAAAAGAAACAACTGTCAGTGTATATTCACAAGTGAACGGTTAACTGTTGTTTTTTTTAGACACATTTGTCTGTACTTCCAGCAGTTAATGTTCAGCCAGGTGTTTTTTTTTTTTTTTTTTTTTTTTTTTTTTGTGATTGATGCTGTCACTGATAGAAATATCAGAACAAATACATGTTATAAACTTGTGGTCGAAAGGACCACTGATAGAAATATCAGAACAAATACATGTTATAAACTCGTGGTCGAAAGGACCACTGATAGAAATATCAGAACAAATACATGTTATAAACTTGTGGTCGAAAGGACCACTGATAGAAATATCAGAACAAATACATGTTATAAACTTGTGGTCGAAAGGACCACTGATAGAAATATCAGAACAAATACATGTTATAAACTTGTGGTCGAAAGGACCACTGATAGAAATATCAGAACAAATACATGTTATAAACTTGTGGTCGAAAGGACCACTGATAGAAATATCAGAACAAATACATGTTATAAACTTGTGGTCGAAAGGACCACTGATAGAAATATCAGAACAAATACATGTTATAAACTTGTGGTCGAAAGGACCACTGATAGAAATATCAGAACAAATACATGTTATAAACTTGTGGTCGAAAGGACCACTGATAGAAATATCAGAACAAATACATGTTATAAACTTGTGGTCGAAAGGACCACTGATAGAAATATCAGAACAAATACATGTTATAAACTTGTGGTCGAAAGGACCACTGATAGAAATATCAGAACAAATACATGTTATAAACTTGTGGTCGAAAGGACCACTGATAGAAATATCAGAACAAATACATGTTATAAACTTGTGGTCGAAAGGACCACTGATAGAAATATCAGAACAAATACATGTTATAAACTTGTGGTCGAAAGGACCACTGATAGAAATATCAGAACAAATACATGTTATAAACTTGTGGTCGAAAGGACCTATGGCAAAAAAACAAGCAAACAAACAAAACTGCCCAGGGACAACTGTTGTGACATGGATTTTTCAGAATTGCTTGAGATGTTGACTGCCTTCCATACTGGTCATGTGTCCATTACTAGACAGATGTGGAAGTGAATTTTCTTGTAGTAAAAAGAAGAAATATACTCAAGGGAAATGTATATTGCTGAAAATGAGCAGGAGATTAGTTCTGTGATAGAGGTAATAGGCTGGATGAAGTGAGGGGTGGGTTATCATATTTCATTGTTGCAAGTTTAGTGCACACAGCACTGAAACAGTTTACCTGGAACATACAGGAATATGGCTACATGATGCACTGCATCACTTCCCCAAGACAAATGTGTCGTGCAAAGCAGTGACGTATTACAGCACTTTGTTCTGCGATTTGTGTGGCACAGGCACATCGAAAGGCTGGAGGTGAACACAGTGGACGGGTTCCAGGGCAGAGAAAAACACATCATTATCCTGTCCTGTGTCCGCGCCCGCAGCTCCAGTGGTGGCATTGGGTCAGTAGTGGTGCCATAAAAGTTTCATCGGTTTGGCGTTGTTGTTTTTTTATAACATGAAAACATCCTTTACATATATATCTGAGATTTGACATTTTGCCAATTGATCTGTGGTTCCCCCAAAACAAGGTAAAGCAGTTTTAATAGACGATTCTGGTCGGCTCATTGGTAGTCCGAAAACGTCGGAGAGAGTAGCGAGTCCATACCTGAGCAGTTGCAGACACGGTACTCTTGCACAAGATGCCACATATATGCACCTACCGAGTTTTCTGAATAAGCAAAATAGCACATTCGAGCGCAATCATCACTGTATACTGTTCATACATGGCAAGTCATGAAAGACTTCTTCTGCTTTTGGTTTTGGTGTGTGCATGCTGCTTTTCTCTATCAAACATGTGGTGGTGGTTTATTTTTTTATTTTTTTCTTCTTCCCAACATATGCCAGCCTCTTTTTGAAAACAATCTATTAAACTTTAACTCTCTTGTCACAAACAGACGCTATAGCCTTTTCTGATGATGTTATGCTTCCGTACGAACAAACGCTAACAAGGTTTCGGCCTTCACCAATTTTTCATGCGGTGGCAGCGTGATCAGTACACGGCAACAAGCTATAGATAGTATTGTCAGCATTCCTTTGTTCGCCTGCCCAGTGGTTTCGCGGCACCCCATCATCCACTTTGCCTCAGTGGCTGATTGATTAAACCAACCCACATGACTTACTAATCTGCATAGAAACATGGCATCTCAATCAGGTTCTGCTGCAAGTGTGTCGGAGCAAAGTCGAGCCTGTCAGCAACGTTTTAGCATTCCTGAAGTTATTGAAATGCTACAAACGGAAGGTTCAGACATTGAAGAAGAGGATGACGAAGCTGATGAAAGTGATTCCAGTGAAGAATTTTGAGGAAAAGAGGAATTTGACACCAACTCGTCTGTGGAGCTTAGTGATGATGAAGGTGAGGGTGGGCCACTTTGCCAAGCAAGAAGTTGGAGTGCCGTGAAAGACTGGGGATTTGTGTGAGCAAGAGTTTGTTGGACCCACTGACTCTGTACAACTTTAACAAGAGTGTTGTGATATGCACCTGAAAAAAAATGGTCATTTTTTCATCCCCAATCACAAGACTTCATATGAAAGTGGGAAGTTTATTCTTTTGTATTCTACTACTACAGTTTATGAATAACACTTTCTGAAAATTTCATTGAGTTATCTCTTGTTTTGTATTTTTGGTGATTTTTTTTTTTACTGACCATAACAAATGGCCTGTCCGCAAGGGAAAAGCAAGGGACAGAACTGTCCGTCCCAAGTGAGTTAAAAGTGAAACAGAACAAAGAATATGAGGATAAGACAAAAGAGAAAACAGAAGACAGCATTGTTGACAGTTGTTTTCAGGTTTTGTGTACAGCGGAAACTCTCATATTGGTTTTGAAAATGTCATGAACAATTTTGTTTGTTGTAGAGAGGGGTCTCATTAGAAAGGTCAGTGGTGATGAAAACAAGTCGGCACATTTCCACACTAAGAGCAGAGAGTTTTATGATAGTCCTCTTTAGCCAGTTGTCCAGCCATCTGTTCAAAGCACTAAAGTCATCATGACCCATGTCCAGTGAGAGCAAGAGGATTGTTTCAGCTTGCAGGGATGTGCCTTTTCCTGTCATCACACCCACACTTTATTTAGTTTGCGAGTTTTTCTTTCTTTTTTGGATAGTTTGGTGCCTTCACCAGTCTCTGTATTGTCTGTCTTTCACAGTTTATCTGTGTGGTCATTTCATCAAAACTTTTGATTTCTGTATCTAGTCCCCACTTTTCACTTCTAGTTACAACTCCTTCAGCCAATCCGTAACCATGCGGTATCAAAATTGCAGTCGTGCGCCATTCAAATTGTTGTTCTACGGAGGTTCCACTGAATCATGGAGTGTCTGGCTGCATATCTGATTAAAGCGCCTGGCTACTGGAAAAATTCCAAGCAACTTCAACTTTCCCAATTAGGACCCCAGCTCTTCCCTGGTCCAGATGATTAAATCAGACCACAAAAGCTGTTTAGGAGTTTCAAGATTTTGCATCCTTTCTTTTGAGTTGAGTAACCTCTGTTGTTTCATACAATTTGTTGTGCCAGTATAACCTCTGTTGTTTCATACAATTTGTTGTGCCAAGATAGTGTTATTGGTTTTTAGCAGATTGTTATTATTTGTTTAGCAGATTGTTATTAATTGTATCATATAGGTAGGTATAAACTGTGTGAAAGAGCAGATTGTACAGCTTATTTTTATGTAGTTTGCATTCTTAAAGATTTGGAGGAACAAACCAAAATATAGAACCATACTCATTTGTGCTTGTATAAACACACATAAGTATGCGCATACGTGCGCGCACACGCGCGCGCGCACACGCACACACACACACACTCTCTCTCTCTCTCTCTCTCTCTGATGTGTTTGACATAACCTTTGTCAGGAAAGAGACTCATTTTCAGGATGAAAATAACAGTGTGACCCATTAAGTATATGAAATAACACCTGTTACACACATAAAGATAAATGACATAACAGCTGATGAAAATAAATGACATAACGGCTGTATGTAAATAATAAAGAATAAGCAAGGCAGATCATTTGTGCTTCCATTGTGAAGCAGTCGTATGTACATGAATCTCAGCTAATGACAGCTATGGTATCCATTCATCTAATGAAGGTACTGACAAGAGGCAGGCACAACATGAATCTCAGCTAATGACAGCTATGGTATCCATTCATCTAATGAAGGTACTGACAAGAGGCAGGCAGAACAAGCAAGAAAACTTGTAAAAACAACAACAACAACAAAAAAAAGGAAGTTACAAGCTTACACAGAGATGACACGTGCACACAGCTACACCAGCAGAGGGAATGAATGGACACAAATCAACAATGATTTAAGACTGGACTAGTGTTTTGATCTTGATCATTGTCACATAGCAACACCAGCTGAAGAAGTGGACTGACACAAACCAACACTGATTTGATACTGGCCTAGGCGTTTGAGCTTGATCTTTGACACACAGATCTATAAAAACTGATACAGTTCATTTCAATGTGGTTGACATCTTGGGAAATGTTATGGGGGATATAGAAAAAGATTAAAAGTGTTGGACAGGCTGCTGAGCTGGCAGAATTTTCAAGCGGTAAAAGTCTGATCCTACAAGTGATACAATTTCATGACTGTCAGCTTCCTAGGCAAACGCTCCATGGATCATCTTTTAGGCAAGGTGGGAAGACATAGAACATCAAAGGAGGCAACTTTGCTCCCTTGTGAGGAAGGTATGTGCCCTGAAAACCAAACTGTTGCTGCTTATTGTTTCGTTAGAGTAGCGAAAGTTGTCTTCCTTGTCTTTATATGGATAACACCTGTTTTAAAGCTAAATTTTTGGCGTTTTAAGATCATTAGGTCATGCCTTCATTGCAGGTTCATGGCTGACAGACGGCGAATGAATGTGGCCCTGACCCGAGCAAAATACGCTCTGTACATCATTGCTCACTTGCAGTCTTTCCAGGTCAGTCATTGGAGGGGGTTATAATGTAATGTAATGTAATGTAAAAGGATATTTATCGAGCGCTTTACCTTGCAAGAGCCCAAAGCGCATATTACAGAAACATGATGAAATACAAATTCTAACTCAAAGCACACACACACACACACACACACACACACACAAACAATACACAACACACACACACACACACACACACACGCACACACACACGCACACCACACACACCAACACACACTCACACGAAAAAAACACTCACACGCAGACAGACACAGGAGCGCGTCAAAACAAGCAGACTCGCGCACAGGGATAAGTGGATATCGTTAATCAGTCTGGGGAAAAGATGTGTCTTTACGGAGGTTTTAAAAGTTTCTAAAGAGTCTGTGTTACGCAGAGAAGGCAGACCATTCCTCAGAGCAGGTGCCAGGTAAGAGAAAGGTCGTTGGCCTGAAGTTTTCAGGCGAGTAGAGGGAAGCCGAAGCAGACGAGAATCGGTGGAGGAGCATAAGCTGTGAGATGGAACATAGAGATGAAGGAGGTCAGAGAGGTAGCTGGGAGCCGGATTATTCAGTGATTTAATAACCAGGAGGAGAACTTTAAAGTCAATGCGAGACTGAATAGGAAGCCAGTGTAAGTATGACAGAATTGGTGATATGTGATCAGATCTAGAGGAGCGGGAGATCAGAGGGCGGCATTGTTCTGAACTTTTTGAAGTTTAGAGATGAGCGTTAAGGGACAACCGGCAAGGAGGGAGTTACAATAGTCAAGCCGAGACAGAACAAAAGCACAGATTAGAGTCTACCAGGCATTTTGAGTGAGAAAGTGGCGAACTGAGCTGATTGTAGAAGTTCAGGGTAGCAGGACGTGCACATATTAGAGATATGTTGTTTGAAAGAAAGAGTTTGGTCGAGTGTAATGCCGAGGTTACGAACAGGCACTAATAGATTTATCACGTTTCCATCAATATTTATAGAACAAGGGAGAGAATGAGGTCTGATAGTGTGTTTCGAAGCAATGAGGATTACTTCAGTTTTGTCTGCGTTAAGTTGTAGTTTGTTATTGTGCATCCATGATTTAACATTGAAAATGCATGCTTGAGAAGAGGAGATTATTTCACAAAGCTGACTGAGATTGGCAGAGATATACAGCTGGTTGTCATCTGAAAAGCTGTGGTGAAGGAGAGAGTGTTGGCTGATAATGGCCGAGAGAGGCTGGGTGTATAGCTTAAACAAAACCGGTCCCAGGACAGATCCTTGAGGGACACCAAACTGAAGTGCTCTTGCTGGAGACTTAACACCACTCACTTAAACAGTTTGGTTGTGTAACTGAATATCTATTCAAATGGAGAAGAAATGAAATGAAGGCAAGTATAACTGTTGTGTTAAAAACACTGTCTCAAAGACAAAAGTAAAAGAAAAAAAAACCTGCACATGGCTTGAAGATGAAGTATAAACTTGGTGTACTAAATGTGGGAATAGACCAGTTCCTCTTCATGCACCAAACTAATGTTACTCACTGGGGAACAACACTTGAAGTTCTCTTCAATTATTTCTTCTTTTTTTTTCCCAGGGCAAAGTTAGATTGAGTAATGCCGTTTTTTTTGTACAAAATATTATCTAAATGATAAATTTTATCATGATGTTTCCCTGAATCATCCTTTTGCATGCCATTGTACAGAGTGTAAATTGTCATATCCTGTCTCATGTGAGTAAATACTTTATTGGAACTTTTTTTTTTCTTTTAAAAACAAAGTTCAGTGAGTATTCTTTTTTGTTTATTTCTTTATGTTGGTGTTTTTGTGTTTTGTTTTTTCAAATGTTAAATTCAGAAACAACTTTCCTAATACCTCAGATAGTGTGGTTGGCGGTGTGCCAGTGTTTTGTGTGATTTGGTTTTATAAGCAGCGTGAATCTTTTCTATTGATTTTATATGATTGCAGTAAGTTACTCGTAAATCTTTAAATCCGTGTTGATGTGATACCTATGATACTGAAATAGAGTGGTTGTGGCGAGGTTAATCCTTTTCTTCTTTTTTTAAAAATTTTTCTTTCCTTTGGTGGTAGTGGTGGTTATTGTTATTAAAATCTAATAAATCATACTGGCTGTTATTTTATATAAATTACATAAAGCTTTTAAGGTGTTATTACCAACTGGCTTTGGGAGGATTGTTAGCATGCGAAACAGTACAAAGAATGGAAAAAAGTAATGACAGGATTGTTAGCATGCACTGATTTCATAGCAATGGAACATGCTACAGAGTTATATACAAGTGAACCAGTTTCATTAGCTTACAGTGACTTGAGTAAATGGTGTTCTGTTTAACTTTCTGACTTTGATGTACTAAAAAGTAATCATTAACTAGCCAGTGGGTGATGGCTTTTTTTTTTCTTTTTCTTTCCCTCCCCCCCCCCCCCCCCCCCCCCCCCCTTTTCTTTAGGTTGGAGTTTAAATGGTTTCCTATGAACAGAGAGGGAACATAGTTGATGTGAATGTTGAATCTTGCTTCTTTTTTAATGATAAGAGGCATCACATGTGTCACAGTCTCCCTCTCTGCATGTTTTTTGCTCTTTCTCTTTCTCTTTGTCGCATTCTGTTTCTCTGACTCACACACACACACACATACACACACACACACACACACACACACTATTTGGCATGCTTTTTGGTAGACCTTGTTCTGTTCTTCAAGGTTGCTGTTGCGCCATTACATTTCATTTTTTCACTTCCATGAGTAATCTTCTCTTGAAGTGAAACCTGTGCATGGAGATGATCTCTCTTCCTCCGTCCTGCCTCGTCATTCCCTCTTCAGTTCAAATGAGTTTCTTCTGGTGCGATGGTCTGACGTTTGAATTTGCCTGCAGGGGAAATGCTGATGTGTGGTCTGTTTGACTTTGACCCCACCTTGGAGGTTGTGTTTTCATCTGCATCTGCTGGCTAGCTTGTTAGCAGCATCCCATTGGAACTATGGCAGTGATTTTGGGGATGCATGGCGGAAAGATGCAATACGGTCTGTGGAGAAAGCTGCTAAATTTCAGTGGGGATCTGGATGAAAAGGTAGATACAGGGATTTTTTTTTTTTTTCTAGAGGACCGTTTGATCGTGGCAGAGGTCAGTGCTCTCCTGAGTGCCCCACCCCTCATCCCCATTTTTTTTGTTTGGTTGTTTTTTTTGTTTGTGGTTAGTGTTGCTGTTGGTTGGTTGTTTAAGCGAAATTACTGCATTCTAGGAGTGCAAATCTTCATTGGTAAAAAGCCTGAAAGTTTTCCCTCGAGGTCTGAAATCCCCTTCAGTTTTCTTTCCTTTGTGTGTGTGTGTGTGTGTTTTGTTTGTATGAAACTGTTGCTGATCAGTGAATCATCACGAATGTGACCAACAGTGTCCTTGAAGACCTGCTGCCTGAGGAGAGGCGGTCAGAGATCTCCATGTGTACTGCCTGTTTCAGACTGACAGCGACTGGAAGGCACTGATCCGTGATGCGGAGGAAAGAGAGGTGATTCAGCAAGTGCACAGTGTGCATGAGTTCCCGGGAATCATTCGCCAGCGATGCTTTAAGAGGTAAATGGAATAATTCTGCTGTTTAAAAGGACAGTCACAGGTGGCAGAAATAGGAGTTATACTACTAAAAGCAGTTTTTTACTCATACTTACCTCTCCAAACAAATACCTTGTCCCCACTTGGTGTGGAACTCTGCGGTATCATCAGGATCATTAAAAACACAACATCGGGAAAGCAGGGAGCTAACTTCGCCTTAATCCCTGGATTAGCCAGCAAGTGTGATCACCCTTGCTGAGTTCACGCCATTGCACCATATCTGAATTAGTTCGGTTTTCACACCTTTTCCTGACTAAGCAGGGAGGTTCAATGAGTGTGAGTGTTCAGCACTCTGACTGGACATTAACCGTCTTTAGTATGCACTTACCCGAGCTTAGTTACGCCGAAAACCCATAAACTCCGTAATTTGAACATGGTTACCCAATTTAAAAATTAATTTAAAAGAGAGGAAAGGAAATAGTGAAATGAAAATAATTTTAAAAATTCCTACGAATATATATGTTGCTATATCATAAGTTTGAAGAATATCATATGAGCCATTTACTCGGGGAAAAAAAAAAATCTTCTTCAGAACGTTCTTCCGAATCATACCTGGAACATCATCCCAGTCGAAATCTAGGTCACTCTAAGCTTCATTACCCAGCACTTTCACTAAGTCTTATGCCGTAAATCCTACAAATCACAGTATCTTCATCACTAAATCTTGTTATAGAACGGCAGAAATCAAGGTTAGCGATGGCGAAACCGGATCAGCTCATTACTCCCCCGTATCGTTACTCCCACGGCTCTTTACTCCCCCGGTTAGGGTTACGGTTAGGGATAGGGTTAGGGTTAGGGATAGGGTTAGGGATAGGGTTAGGGATAGGGTTAGGGTTAGGCGAGCCGGGGGAGTAACGAGCCGGGGGAGTAACGAGCCGGGGGAGTAATGAGATGCTCCCGCGAAAAACAGCATTTCAACCACAGAACTTTAAAAATTCGTAACTCGAGAACTACGGCACGTATAGACTCGCGGTTTTTTGCAAACGGAAGTAAATGGCCACAGGAAGAAGGAAGTCACGTTCTCGCGAGACTTCCTTTTCTACGAGAAATATGGCGGCGCCCATTGTTGCCACGTGTTTTACCGGGCGCTGGCAATTGCTCAGCGTTTTGGCCGTGTGATTTCCGGTTGGGCGCTAGCGGGTTCTCGCCTGTCAAGAGGGTTAACCTGCCTCACCTTTAATTGTCTGGGTCTGGGGTTGGATGAGGAAAGCCAGTACAGGCAAGGTTATGGTCCAGGGCTGCTCTTTGGACATTGTGCTTTTGGCTAGGTAAAAAGGGCATGTAGAATGTGTGACAGCATCATCATCTTGCCACTTTAGGGACCCAGGGTTCCTGGAGAAGCATGAACCTCGCTCACTCTACAGGCAGGAGCCAAAATGACTAAAAACAAGTCTTAAGGGTGAAGATCTTGACAGAGCAATGGGCAGGTGGCTAAAAGTCACTGGAGGCCCGATACTCCAAGACCAGTGGTAGACTCCACTTGGGGCACCGACTAGATTTTACGGTTCCTAACGAACAGGAAGATACTAGGTCTGGAAGGAAAGGATCATGGTTGAGTTTAAGGTTTTAGCAATGGTTGACCTCAATCCATGAATAGAACTCATTTCTCTCCCCTTTTTCATGAAGATTCTTTAAAAAAAAAAAAAAAAAAAAACCATCTACACATTCAATAGCCTCTGGAGATATCCCAGCCTGACTGCATATTTTGCTAAGACCTTCCATCATTGTCATACACTTTAAAGGTAGTCGAGCATAGACCAACCATAATTTTTTGTTAATAATGCATGAAGGGTTTACACATTTTTTATGTAGAGTGGTATCTCCTGGTATATAGCTTTGTTTTGTTTTGTTTTGTTTTTTCAGTCTTTTCTTCCATTCATATCTCCTCTTTATTCTTCATGCCATTTTTTTTTTCTTTCATCCCTTTTCTGCTGTTTTCTTTTTTTCTATTTTTTTTTATTTATTTTTTATTTTTTGCTGTCCCAACCTCTGCGCCACCTCAGAGGCAGTGCACCCACGCCGCTCATTCCGACACCCCGTCCACAGCCACAGCCCGGTCGGCCCCGCCGCAGCCCCACCACCGGCAATCCACAGGGAGCAGTCAATGTCAAGTCGTCAAGAGGCAACCCACCGGAGGAGACACTGCACTGCTGCCGAGTCACTTCGGTGGTGTTCAGTGGCGCCTGTTCTGATCTAACATACGCAGGACACCACCTACTAAGCCCCCTACTGACGACAGTAATTGCTTAGTCGCGGAGTCGGCGTGAGTGAGCTCTCCCTCCAGAGGGCGCCACCACGTCCGTCCAACGACAGCCCCCATGGACTCGCCGATACCGGTGACCCCGACGGAACCAAACCAAGGCCACAGACGTGGAGAGGACATCGAAACTGAGGTCACCATGAGAGCAGGGCATGAAGGGCCACAGAATTTGAGACATTTTTTTTTTTAATGCTGATCGATGAGAATGAGGATGATTAAGATGATGCTATGGATTTTCATTTCGGTCTGAGACTACATGACAGGGCTGTACTCTACGCTTCCTTTCATAATATATCCCGGCGTCAACCAGGCCCGAGAGATACAGGCACCTGCAGTGTTGGTCAGGAAATTTGAGCAACACTCTCAGAAACGCATCCATTAAGTGGATGAAACTCGACTGTGTGGTCCCAGTCTTCCCAACTGAGTCCGCAGCAACTCAACTCTGGGTAGGAGCCGGTCGGGGCAGAAAAACCCACATGACTTCTGATGGGATTCAAACCCACGACCTCCCAGCTGGGAGTCCGCGACGCTAACCACTTCGCCACGGCGGCTGGTCTATTATTCTTGTTTATTATATCTATCTGTCTATCCCTCTATCTCTGTCTGTCTCTATCTATCTATCTATTTATCTCTATCTATCTATCTATCAAAAATAAATATATTAAAAGAATGAGGAAAGCTTGTGGAGCAAACATGCATATCCTCTGTGTTTGCGTGTGAACATGCATATATCTTATTCTCTGTGTGTGTGTGTGTGTGTGTGTGTGTGTGTGTGTGTGAGTCTCACTCTGTGCCATAGATGTAGGTCTGTATTGCTGTTAAACTCAGACTGCAGTTGTTTTTTTTTACTTTTTTCTCTCATCTTCCATTTGAAAGTTTTGTCAAAGCCAGTGCCTACAAAGGTATTCTCAAAATGTTTTCTGTTGAAAGAAAGTGGTGGTAACTATCGCATCCTATGTTGAGGAGTGCGGTCCAGTGTCTGGGAAATGAATGCAGGTGCAGTTCCTCAACTTCTGCAGTGATATTTTTCAGTTGTTTTTGGACTGTTCAGATTTTTTTTTTTTTTTGCAAGTATTTTATTAGCATATCTATCTATCTATCAATCTATCTATCCATCCATGCATATTTATATCTATACCTTTCTATCCATGTTTTGTTATTATGTGTATCTATCAATCTGTGTATGCACATGGACTATAATTCCACCTTAAAGGTAGCCACATTTCACCTTCAGGGACTGTGTCTAAACATTACCACCAGTGTGAATATGTTCCTTATTCAAGTCATCCATTCCACTAACTCAAGACTATCTAGTTTACAAAAGGTGCAATGGAAGTTTTTTTTTGTGTGCAAGAATTCTTTGCTTTCACATTCGGAACCAGGGATTTAAGTCTGATCTGAACCACTAGGAGGGGACCAGAGTCTGTATTAACAGAAAATCACCTCCAACTTGACAATCTCCAGTGGGAATCCAGCCCACCGTTTTGGTACAAGAGTTTGACTTGCACCATTTTTACTGAGATCTACAGGCCGTTTAGTGTGAACATGGTACAACACGGGGGGAAAGTGGAGACCCTTGAGTTTATCCTGTAAACAGTTGAAGTGTTAGTTGTGTCCCGAGGTGTTGTGAACCATCTGATGATCATCTTGCTTTGTTTTTTCTTTCTTTTCATGGACATTTAACTGTTCTGTGGCCACCCTGACTTGCGAGGAAGAATTTGCTGATTGGTAGCAATCTCTTACAAGTGTTTTTGGATGCATTGCATAAGTTTTCATGGTACAGTCTGCTTAATAACAGTGTGGCACCCACTCGATTTATTGCTGTGTGTCTAGCCTTTGGGGCCGTGTTCTTTATAAAAAATGTGAGAGTAGATACTGAGTATCTTGAGGTTATCTTCAGAAAGTTGGTTGTTCAACATTTGGCTACTGCAGTTTGTTTCAGTCTTGTACAGCACGTTTTACTTTTATGCTTTTTAATTGCTTCATTTAGTTTGTGTATGTGTTATATTAAGATAAAGAGCAGCTGGATCCACATATAGCCCGTAAAAGAAGATAATCTGTTGATGGAGTTAAGCTTTACAAATAGTTCAGAAAAAAGACAATTCCAGCCATAGATCATCTTCTGTTACAGACGTAAATGTGTAAATAACCTGAAGAAGAATTCAGGTAGCTTTTGTTTCGTTGTCGATTGTATACATGGACCTTTTTTTCTTGATAGCATTTCCAGTCTGTTTTGCATCATTGAGGATTTTTCCTGGCTGACTGTGATGTGTGTGATTTTTCAGACCTGTTGCTGAGGCCGAGTGATGAACACCCGCACAGCCTTTGCCTTGGCTGGCACAGATGGTGGGGAGGTGCTCAGGCTTAGTGATCATACTTGGTGTTTTTCTCCTTGAAGAATATAAATCTTGTGACCAAACTGTGATGTGATTTGATGCCAGAGAGTTGTTCCTGAAGATGTGTGCGTTTGCCAGGAAAACACAGCACGTGCCCTGCATCAAGATGAGGCAACCAACATGAACGCTCAGCCTCTTAGACTTTTGATCATCTTGCAAGACCAGCCCTGATGTGGCCCTTTGCGGTCGGCTGGGCTATAAGCAACATTATCTTACCTATCCATCTTGCAAGATTTGTTTTTACTATAATTTTCCCCATAAGGAGCATTGACTGCTTCTGAAACTGTAAATATTTGAGAACATGTTAAATAGTTGATTTATGGTTTTATTCTGGTCATGTGAAATGTGAATATGAATTAATGGTGGAGATTTATTTGGACATAGGAGCATTTCTTTGAGCATTCTTTTACCTCAGCTAAAGCTTGAAGATAGACCACTGCCATGGCCAAGTGGTTATCGGTTCCCATCAGACCCATTTATTTGTGGGATTTTTTCGGCCCTGACCAGGTCCTAGCCAGGGTTGAATTTGCTATGAGTTCAATGGGGAAGACTGGGACCAGTCGAGTTTCATCAGTTTAATGGATGCATCTTTGAGAGAGTTGCTCAAATTTCCTGACCAACACTGCAGGTGTCTGCTTTTCTCAAGCTTGGTCGACACCAGGATATATCATGAAAATATGCGTAGAGTACAGGCCTGTCATGATGACTTAACATTGACTGCTCCCAGAGGATTTCCAAGGCTGTGGCCGTGGAAAAAAAGAATGAGCATCATGGGTGCAGTGCAACTGAGGTGGCACAGAAGATGGGAACGCAGAAAACAAAAACAGAAAAAAAGCCTGAAGACGGACATTATGGAAGGCTGTCAAGAACGGCAGATTTGAGTGTGATGATGAATCACATAGGGACATGTGTTGTTCAGGACAGAGGCAGTATGGTGTGAAGTCCTCTGCGCTGAAGGAATCCCTCGTGGGAAACAGCACAATTTAAGTGCACTTAAAAGAAGAACATTGTAAATGACAGCACATGGTGTGTTCACGAGACAGGATAGTAATTTGCATGCTTTGTTAACCAGGTGTTTTTTAAGTGTGTTTTTTTAAGTTTCAGTTAATCTATTTTTCTGTTGGAAACAATGTGCAACTTTGTGCAACAGGAATCTGGCTTGTGTCCATGATCAACGTTGAATGTTGACAGTGACGGCCAGTGTATAGGCCTTTTTTCTTTTCGTTTTTGTTGTTTTTCCATGAAGCATTAGTATCAGAGAAATGCTACCCTGCTTATTATGTGCACAACATATGTGTGTATATTCACACGCACACACTCACACTTGTTTCTGTTGATGCCATTTGGGTGTTAGCATTTCATTGTTGCAATGGTCCTGGTCAGTAATATCAGTAACAGAGATGCGAGTTGAAGGCGTGTGTTGGAGAGACCACCTGTGGTCAAAAATTTTCAGATTTTTGTTTCAATTGATTGTGAATGTGACATTTGTGAATATATTTATCAGGTGCAACAACAAATCTAGCACACAGCCTCTGTGGCAGTCATTGAACTGCGAGTGCCTCTACTTTCATGACTTTACCTGCCCTTCCGACCAAAACCCCCAGTCTGATGGTTTCTTGTGACAACACCTTGATTTACATCGGGTTGCGTTTCCGTTCGTTTGTCGGACTTTTGGCGTGTACTGCCTTGCTTGGCCGATTATTTCTGCCTGTGATGACTGGTTTGTAGCTACAGCTTCTCATTCCGCTCTTTGTCCAAGACACCCGTTTTGAATTTGCCCTCATCATCGCTTGAATTTATGGCACCTGTGCTGTGTTGGCCAGTTCACGTCACGCTGTGACATTATAGCATTCACCATCCTCTTCTGGGTTAGCTGTATAATACAATTTTTTTTTTTTTAATTCATAGGGGCATATCTGTCACGCATACTAGTGCATATCGAGTATTGTTGAGGTAGTATACCAATATTGAAAAAAAGATTATAATGGCATCACTCTCGCCCACTCACTCTCCCATCTCTTCGTCTCTTCCCCCTCGCTCTTTCATACGTACTGGGGCTTAATGATGTTGCTATTTTATAGATATCCATTGTCGTGGGTAGTTTATCGATATTGAAGAAATGAAGCAGAGTGCCCTCTTTCTCTCTCTCTCACACTCCCCCTTCCTCTCTCTCTCTCCCCCCCCCCCCCCCCCCCCCCCATCTCTGTGAGTACATGTATGTTTGTTTTACATCAATTTATTCATGTTTGTTGTTTTTTTTGTTAGTTCTCTAAATTCATATATGCGTGTTGATTTTGATGCAGGAACCAGTCATCTAATTTGTTTTGATATTTTTGAAGGTATTTATATATTTGTAAGTTTTTGTTACTCTTGGAATTAAAGATCATCATCATCATTATCATCATTACCATTTTCTGTGGGTTTTTTTTTTTTATAATAAACACTGGCTTTCTCATGGACTTAGTTTTTTTCCGACTGTGAAGCAGTTGCTGAACATGGGCACAACTGTCTCATTTAAAAATGACAAAAAAAAGAACAGAAAAATCTGGGACTTTCTTCATCAGCTATAACCCCTTGACAACTGTGGCTGTGCTTCAGCCGAGCAGTGCAGTGCAGTCAAGTTGCTGGCAACTATCCAGCAATATGCTGTGTCTGCGACGAATAGGATTGGCAGCCGCAGGGTCAAGGGGTTAAATGTCTCATGAATACTCTTTTTTTGCTCCCTATGCACAAAGTAACTTGCTGACCCTAGGATATTGATTGTTTACGGTTGCCTTCCATTGTCAGCCTAAACCCGGTGGAATGTTCTTCCCCATGCTGGCGATTTTGCTGACAGTGTGACATTGTACAGTTCTGGCAGTTTGAACAGTGCCATGGCTTGGCATTACGTTCTCCATTTCTACCATCTGACCTGGCTTAGGCTTGTCAACATGGGTTAAACTTTTTGGTCCATAGACAGAAATCAGTTGTTTTTTTTCACATAAAATTGTCAAATTGGAAATCTGTTTTCACTATTAAAGAGAGAAAAAAGGGAGGGGGGAAACAGATGTGTCCTCAGCCTGCGTGTTGTGTTGTGTTTGTTGTGAGGAATCAGCTTTTCATTGGCTAGAAATAGGTGCGGTTTTTTTGTTGTTTTTTTTGGCAGGTGGAAACCCCTTTGACCGACTCACATGTGGACTTTTAATCTACGGTGACTTGTAGGCTTGATTTCCAAAATGCCATGTGTGAAAGAAAAATGATGTGGCTTGAAGTGATGTCAGTGTCAAAAACGAGAAGAGAACTGGCTAATCAGAAAAGATTTGGGTGGAATCAGACATTGTGTTTTGGTTCCCCCAAGACAAAGTCGGCAATGCCGACAGTCTGTAGGCAGAATGTTTGCTTTAAAAGAGAAAACAACAAAAGGAAATATGGAGCATGCCAGCGCCAGCCACCCACAAAATCGAAAACCTCTGCAAGTTAGAAAACTGTGTAATAGAACAGTTTTATTTTGTTTGAAAGTATTTTCACATTGAACCAGCATGCAGGACAAGCTTGAAGATTTGACGGCAAAGTCAAGTAGGTCCTTGTCAAGCTCGATTAACTTACTGCCGTCACGAAAGAGAACCCATTCTGCCCCCGAGAGCACCAGCGACCGACATTACTTTAAAGTGAATCCTCTAAACTATCCTCTAAACTAAGAGTTTGTTACCAAGACCCTGACCCACTGCCATAACCCACCCCACCCCCAGAAGATTTACTGTATCTTTCTACCTCCCTCCTGCCCACCCCCCTCCCTCTCCCCCCAAACCCAAACCCACACGCATTCACACACTCCCAACCTGCTTCCTGACTGACGCAGATGATGAATTTGATTATGAAAAATTGTATTACAGCGTTTCATAATTATGACGGATATTGTGCGTTTACACAATAACCATGTAAAAAGAGATACCTGAATTTGAATTTTGGATGTAGAATTATTTACATTTCTACCCACGATGGTACATGTACAGTTATGTATGTAGAGTTCCATCAGTTTGTTTGTTTCTGTATGGAAAGTTTGCTGTATTTTGATGAGTCAATATACACCACACCACATCAGGTAGGCAAATGCCCAACCAAAACATGCTTCAGTGCCAAAGTCAGCCTTGAGAAACATATGAACAATATCCAGTGTTCACAAGTCAACATCCATCAAAGTCACTGGTGCGTGATACTGCTCAACTTCACAGGAGTAATATCTATGCTTTCAGCACAATACAGCCGCTAGCAAGACATCTGTCAATTTTTCCAAGAAACAGTACTTTCTGAAGAATACGTCTACGTTTTCCAAAATTCCCAAAACACCTTTTTTCCCCCCAATCATGGGTTTTAACCCTTTTTAATTATATTCAGTGTGGAATGGAAACAAAATTGATGCCTGGATTGCTAGTTTGTGTACAACCATTGTATGATTGACTATGCAGAACTTCTGGTTTATTGCAGTAGTAAATTACTGTCACTTTTGACTTTTATTTCTTTAATTGATTTATTTGTCTGTTGTCTCTTATAGAGCTGTAGAACTGTTTCGTGATCATTATCAGCTTCATGTATATGTCTTTCCTATGCAATTTTTTTTTATACATGTATGGTCTGAAGATGCACTATTGTTCACTAAATGTGATCCGGTTCAGGTGCTTTTGATGATCTTTCCTGTGACATTTTTTTCCCCTGCTATTTCCCCCCCGATACATATTTTGAGCTGGTCTTTGTTATTTGTTCACATGTTTGAGACAAGTGGGCGAATTTATTTTGTTTCAACCCGCCGCCATGGCAAAGTGCTTAGTGTCGTGGACTTCCAGCCGGAGGTACTGGGTTTGATCCTCATCAGAACCATTTATTTGTGGGATTTTTCTACCCGGCAGGCTCCTACCCAGAGTTGAGTTTGCTACGGGTTCAGTTGGGAAGACTGGGACCACACAGTCGACTTTCATCCCCTTAATGGATGTGTCTCCGAGAGTGTTGCTCAAATTTCAACACTGCAGGTGTTGGATGGACATGGTGGCGCCCTCAAGAGGGAGAGTTCACTCATGACGGCTCCATGACAGTGCAGTTATTGTCACGAGTAGGGGGCTTAGTAAGTGGTGTCCTGTGTAAATTGGCTCACTTGATACCGACAGCTCCCTGTGGGTTAATGGTGGCAGGAATACGACAGGATGTGCAGGGTTATGGCCTGTGGACGGGGATTCGAAATGAGCAGTGTGGGTGCAATGCCACCGAGGTTGCACAGAAGATGGGACAGCGCACAAAAAAAAAAAAAAGGAAAATTGATAAAGAAAGTGAAAAAAGATTTGTTTCATTACCAAGTTGGAACAGTTGATCAGTTTTGATTCTCCCGATTTTTGACTTGTGTGTGTAAACAAAGCGAGTCTGTAATGATCTTGTTTTGGTTGTCTGTGTGTGTGTGTGTCTATAATAACTTCAGTATTTTCTAGGCAGTTGCAAGCACTAGCATGACTGGACTTGGCAGAAGAAGGCATTTCTAAACCTTTACAGCCATCTTCAGCATGAAGATGTCACTGACAAGTAACAGTTATAAATCAGTAAGTAACAATGTTTGCTTCAGTTTCAACATTACAAAATCAACATTAGATTTAAATTGGGATCACTTATGATTACTGATTCATAGGCTGACAACAGACATTCAATTATGTTAAATGCAACAAATGTTAAACAGTGCTGTCAAAATATAAAGTGCAACAAATGTAAAATAATGCTATCAAGCCAACTGAGAAGACTGGAAACGCACTCAGATTTCAACCACTTTGTGGATGCGTCGCTGAGCATTGCTCGAATGTCTTGTAAATGGAAAGTTCTTGACAATCTCACAGATAAGATCACATATAGCAGCATAACAAAAAGTGACCGTTGCAAGTCCGGGTTCTGGTTAAGTACAAGTACAGAATTAGGCTGTTAAGAGACTGATGGTTATAATTTTTTCCGACAATGAAGCCCAGAAGTCAAATAGACTAGGGTAGTTTAATCGCTAGTTGGAATAGGGAGGAATTGTTCTATAGAAGTTGAAAATGCAGTGCCATGTAGAGAGAGGACTGTTCCCAGAAGTTTTGGTCACTGAGGAAGGTGTGGGTTGTTAACGGGGATTCCACTACAGTGAGAACTAGAGCAGAACCTAAGAATCAAACCAACCAAAAGAGCAAATCAATAAACAACACGTACCAGGAAAACAGACACCATACATATCTGAGGAACAATTAGTGTTTTTGCAAATGTTTCTTTTTCCAGCCTCTCCTTTTCATTCTCATTTGAAAAAAAAAAAAAACCCAGAAAAGAAAGAGAAAAGGTCACACTCTTAAAACAGTTCGTTAACGACAGTGACAAAGAATCTCTATGGAACTTTCACAGGATAATGTTCATATTTTATGTGAAGATATCACAGTGTTATCAACATTATTTGAATATAACAATAGTATAGGTTCATCAATCATTTAACTATTGTAAATAATAACATAGGTCCATCAATCGTTAAACCGCCCAATCAATTAATCTCTTAATAAAACATGAAACGCATAGGAACAAGTTTCACAGAACAACTGATAAGGCTGCTTGTTCATATCGTTATTCTTTGTTTAAAAAAATGTCTGAAGTATCAGAAGAGAGTCTTTTTCTGAATTTCCAGACCCCTTTCTAAAGATAAAGAGTTCAAGAGAGAAACAAAAATATAGTCCTTGCAACAAAGGGCTAGTTTTTATACCCAAGTAGACCGCACAGGGTCTTTTCAAGGCTGTCAAACTCATGCAGGAGTTGTCTCTCTTCTTGATCAGATCAGAGCATCACAGTTAAAATTATATCCTGAACAAGAAGCAAACAACAAAAGTAATCAATTACATGGTAGCTAAGCTACTGGCATCCTGGCGGCAGATGAGACCAGGCTGTGCTGAAAGGGCTTGGCAGATTGACAAAACAATGGAGGAAAAGCATTTAAATGCCAAAATGCAAACGCATACACGGCTAAATGGACAGCTACTGTCCACTCTGTGTCGGCACTCGTGTGCAATTCAAATTACCTAGTCACCAGATTATTACCATTAAATAAAAAGTCTACAAGATTCCAGAACAGAAACATAAACAGGCAGATGGTCCACAAAGGTGGAAAAATCAGTAGAGAAAGGAAAAAGACAAGGGTGAAGTAATCAGCACAGAAGTTTTAGATGGTGGGGCAGCTATTTGTATCCATGGGGACACAATACAGTGCATTCATTTGGAAAACAAAAAGAGGGAGCATTAAAAATCCTACAGTCAATATTTGCCTCAGAAGGATGTATATAAGCAATACACATCCTTTTACGAAAAACAATCAAATACACAAATTCATGAAATCAAATGTGATGATGATTCACAGTTTTACAAGTCATGCCAGAATTCCCGAGCAGCTGTGTCACAAAAACCCCAAGTCTTTCAAGGGACCTCATCAGGTATTCAAACATTTAGGCCCACAGGGATAGGCTGCAACAAATTCCAGTTACCAATGTGTACAAGCCATGTGTGTATGCTCAAACAACATACATGGTTCAACTTTATAAGAGCGATATTTTTTCATCTTCACTTTCTAGTTGCAAAGTGAGGCGACTGCAGGTGGAAATCTAAACAAATTTGAAAAATTACTGATAAAGCTGTGCCAAAAAACATTAACTAACAAATTGTTTCCCTGTACTCCCAAAGTAATACTTAAGAGGTCGAAAAGCATCGTGTTTGGTCTTGTGATTTGTTTAACATTTTTTCGGTGGAGCTTTATCAATAATTTTTCAAATTTCTTCTCTTTC
>CM031607.1:79714910-79720501 GCA_018398815.1 Conus ventricosus | reverse complement strand
AAAAAAGTCCTATCAGACATATAACAACATAACAAAATAATTCTATTAAAAAGAACAACAAAAAAATCTCTATCAAAAGTCTCCTAAAATGTAATTCCACACAGGCAGCTTATACCAGAATTCACACACTCTCTCTCCTCTCTGCCCTGTCCCCCCACCCTCCTTTCTCTCCCTCTCTTACCCACACCCACATACATGTAAAACACAGTCATTTCCAAGCGACGCCTGTTTGCAGCCACCACCACCACCACCCCCAACCTCCCCATTGTCCAACATACCAACACACTAACTTACGCAAGCATGCTATGCATCTCCGATCAATTCTGTTCAGATGTTGCTCACACATTTGTAACGGCGTACCATAGGAAGGCCATAGCAAACATTTGCCAGCAACACAGAACTTTTGCTGGGATGTGGAGTAATCAATCCTTTGGCATGAAAGTGGAATAAAAATCAAGACTCAAACTCATTTCTCTCATAGCCCTCAGTCCTCAGCGGTCATCTCAGGGTTGTAACAATGTCTACATTCAAACTGTAAAACACCAAGTAAAAAGTCTCATAAAACGTTGCCTACATGCTTCAAAAAGGAAGGATCAAAACGGGATCTATTTCATACACAAATTCACATACACGCACACCTAACCACAGTCCCACGCCCAACCTCAGACACATATAACCATGGACGCACGCGCGCACACACACATTACCAGACACACCTAATCAACAAAAACCCTAACCACAGACACACACACACACACACATCTTACCACACACCAAAAACGCTTACAAGCAAGCACACACACAAGCACCATCACAAGTCACCAACATGTTCACACACATAGCAAAATTAAACGCAGCGATTGTCTGAAAAGTTCAAGTACTCTATCCAAACATGAACAAACAAATCACAAAACAATTCATAGATTTGTTTGTTCACGGTTGGCGGATTTAGTACTTTAACTTTTTAAGATTTACAGTAAACAAGTTAGGAAACCTAACACAGAGTAACTTTTATTCAAGACTGGCACAGCCTTTTAAACTTGAATAAAGTCAGACAAATACATAGACGAACAATCTAATAGTGGGGGGAAAACAAGCGCAGGCCAACAACTGACTGTCTGGCAAAGATTTGGACTTGAGGGGAGGGGAGATTGAAGATGGAGAAACTGGGAAAATGAAATTTAAAAAAAAAAAAAAAATTACAGATATGAAAACTCTTCTCTAGCTGCATAAGGGAACCATCGCAATCCCTTTTGAAGGCAGATAATTTGTATTGCCTGCTCCGAGGCCTTTCGCCCGCTGGATCGGGACTCATCAGGGAGACACGGCTGGTTGTGTCTGCGCTCCCGGCGTTAAATAGAGACACACCACAGTCCATAATACTGTGGTGTTCTCACCACCATGGGTGCAAAAAAGAATCCAATAGCACCCCCAGAGCAGCCAGCGAAGAGTAGTAAATGCAACCAAACGAAAGTGTGGGGAGGAAAAAAGGTTGCTGTAAAACTAAAGACATTATGCAAATAATATAAAATGTAGGGGACAGTCTTTGAGCCTACGCCTGAGGATCCACCCAAAGATGCAAGGGAGATCAAAAGACAAACACACAGACGGACAGAAACAAATACAAATAACCTCAATTTAATCAAAGCAAAATCGGAAATGAAATGAGGTAGGGAACAGTAAACGATAAACAGTAAACAAGTGGGGTATGTTTTGCTCCCATAAGGAAACCTAACACAGAGTAACTTTTATTCAAGACTGGCACAGCCTTTTAAACTTGAATAAAGTCACACAAATACATAGACGAACAATCTAATAGTGGGGGGAAAACAGTATTATGGACTGTGGTGTGTCTATTTAAACGCCGGAGCCAGACACAACCAGCCGTGTCTCCCTGATGAGTCCCGATCCAGCGGGCGAAAGGCCTCGGAGCAGGCAATACAAATTATCTGCCTTCAAAAGGGATTGCGATGGTTCCCTTATGCAGCTAGAGAAGAGTTTTCATATATAACTTTTCTTATTTTTTTTTAAATTTCATTTTCCCAGTTTCTCTATCTTCAATCTCCCCTCCCCTCAAGTCCAAATCTTTGCCAGACAGTTCAGTTGTTGGCCTGCGCTTGTTCCCCCCCCCCCCCCCCCCCCCCACTATAGATTGTTCATCTATGTATTTGTGTGACTTTTATTCAAGTTTAAAAGGCTGTGCCAGTCTTGAATAAAAGTTACTCTGTGTTAGGTTTCCTTATGGAGCAAAACATACCCCACTTGTTTACTGTTTATCTTTTACTGTTCCCTACCTCATTCATTTCCGATTTTGCTTTGATTAAATTGAGGTTTTTTGTATTTGTTTCTGTCCGTCTGTGCGTTTGTCTTTTGATCTCCCTTGCATCTTTGGGTGGATCCTCAGGCGTAGGCTCAAAGACTGTCCCCTACATTTTATATTATTTGCATAATGTCTTTAGTTTTACAGCAACTTTTTTTCCTCCCCACACTTTCGTTTGGTTGCATTTACTACTCTTCGCTGGCTGCTCTGGGGGTGCTATTGGATTCTTTTTTGCACCCATGGTGGTGAGAACACCACAGTATTATGGACTGTGGTGTGTCTCTATTTAACGCCGGGAGCGCAGACAACAACCAGCCGTGTCTCCCTGATGAGTCCCGATCCAGCGGGCGAAAGGCCTCGAGCAGGCAATACAAATATATCTGCCTTCAAAAGGGATTGCGATGGTTCCCTTATGCAGCTAGAGAAGAGTTTTCATATCTGTAATTTTTTTTTTTTTTTAAATTTCATTTTCCCAGTTTCTCCATCTTCAATCTCCCCTCCCCTCAAGTCCAAATCTTTGCCAGACAGTTCAGTTGTTGGCCTGCGCTTGTTTTCCCCCCACTATTAGATTGTTCGTCTATGTATTTGTCTGACTTTATTCAAGTTTAAAAGGCTGTGCCAGTCTTGAATAAAAGTTACTCTGTGTTAGGTTTCCTTATGGGAGCAAAACATACCCCACTTGTTTACTGTTTATCGTTTACTGTTCCCTACCTCATTTCATTTTCGATTTTTTAAGATTTGTTTAATTTTCCGCATGCAGTCGCCTCACTCTGCAATCAGTTATTACCGACAATTCATCACATTAAGTTCTGTCACTGAAATGTTTGCAATGGCCTATCAATGACAGGCCCTTGCATACATTTGGCGGCAACACCACCCGTTTATCTCAATGTGGAGTACTAAATCAACTGGCATATATAGTCGAAGAATTTCAATGCTATTTCTTTCCATCTTATAGTCCCACACACCTCTGGGGGTCATCTCATTAAAGGTAAAAACAAAATTGTATTTTCTCGGTCATTTTGCTCACAGCCCAACCAACCTTCAGCGGTCATATCAGCTGTAACAACATACAAAATACTTCTATCAAAAACAGACAAAAAATATCCGATAAAAAGTCCCTTACAATGTCACTCAACACAAGCAGCTTATGCCAGAATTTCACACGAACTCGTTCTCTGCACCCCCCCCCCCCCCCCCCCCCTTCCTCTCTTCCCCTCTCTCCCCCACAGTAACTACACACATACATATCCAAATGATGCCCGTTTGCATAAACACACACACACACACACACACACACACACACTCCCCAACATACCCACTGTCCAGCACACCTACATACCAATATAAGCACGCTCTGTAACTCCAATCAATTCCATTCCGATTTGTTACTGAAACATTTGCAACGGCGTACCAGAGATATGCCTTTGCAAACATTTGCCAGCAACATATAACTTTTGCTCGAACAGGCAGTAATCAATCAGTTCGCATGAAAAGCGGAATACAATTCATATTTCAACTTCTCATAGCCCACAGTCCTCAGAGATCCTCTTTGGGTTGTATCGAGGTCCACATTTAAACTGTAAAACACTTTTAAGTAAGAAGTCCCATAAAAAGCCGTTGCATAGATACTTCAAAAGGAAGAATTAAAACGGGATCTATTTCACACACACACACACACACCAAACACAAACCAAACCACAGAAACACACCTAACCACAGACACACGCACACACACACCCAACCACAGACACACCTAACCACAGACACACACCTAACCACAGACACACACACGCACACACCCACAACCACACACCTAACCCCAGAAACACGCCCGAACACACACACGTAATCACACACACACACACACGTCACACACACACACACAAACCACAGACGCACACATAACAATGGACACACGCGCGCGTGCACACATAACCACATACACCTAACCACAAACACACACCTAACCACAGACACATGCACACAACCCAACCACAGACACATCTTACCACAGACACACACAAACGCCTACAAACAAGCACATCACAAGTCACCAACATGTTCACATACATCATAGCGAAAATGAACACAGCTATTATCTGAAAAAGTTGAAGTACTCTGTTCACCAAACTTGAACAAACAAATCACAAGACAATTCATAGATTTGTTCACGTCACGGTTGGCCGATTTAGTACCTTTAACTTTTAAAGATTTGCTTACATTCCCGCATGCAGTCTCAACTCACTTTGCAATCAGTTAACAATTCATCTCATTAAGTTCTGTCACTGAAATGTTTGCAATGCCCTATCAATGACAGGCCTTCGTATGTATCTGGCTGCAACACCACCCGTTTATCTCAATGTGGAATACTAAATCAACTAGCATAAAAGTCGAAGACTTTCAATGCTACTTGTATCTATCATCGTCCCACACACCTCAGGGGGACATCTCATTAAAAGTGAAAAAAATAATGTATATTTTCTCCGTCATTTTGCTCACAGCCCAACCAACCTTCAGTGGTCATATCAGAGCTGTAACAACATACAAAATAATTCTATTAAAAACAAACAAAAAATATCCGATAAAAAGTCCCTTACAATGTCACTCAACACAGGCAGCTTATACCAAAATTTCACACAAACTCTCTGCCCCCCCCCCCCCCCTCCTCTCTTCCCCTCACTCCCTCACACACACACTAACCACACACATAGACATATCCAAATGACACCTGTTTGCATACACACACACACTCCCTAACATACCCACTGTCCAACACACCCACACACTAACAAACACAAGCATGCTATGTATCTCCAATCAATTCCATTCCGATTTGTTACTGAAACATTTGCAACGGCGTACCAGAGATATGCCTTTGCAAACATTTACCAGTAACATAAACTTTTGCTCTACTTGAACGTGCAGTAATCAATCAGTTCGCATAAAAAGTGGAATCAAAATCATTATTAAAACGTATTTCTCTCATGGCCCACAGTCCTCAGAGGTCCTCTCAGGGCTATAACAATGTTCACATTCAAACTGTAAAACACTTCATTAAATTTTTTTTAAAAAAGTGCCCTAAAAAGTTCTTGCATACATACTTCAAACGGAAGGATTAAAATGGGATCTATTTCACACACACCACAAATTCACGCACACACACACCAAACCACAAACACACACCTAACCACAGACGTACACACCTAACCACAGACACACACACCTAACCAGACACATGCACACAGACACCCAACCACAAACACACCTA
>CM031607.1:79702410-79712410 GCA_018398815.1 Conus ventricosus | reverse complement strand
ACAAGCAAGCTATGCATCTCCAATCAATTCTGTTCAGATTTGTTACTCAAACATTTGTAACGGCGTACCATAGGAAGGCCATAGCAAACATTTGCCAGCAGCACAGAACTTTTGCTCGAATGTGGAGTAATCAATCCTTTGGCATAAAAAGCGGAATGAAAACCATTACTCAACTTATTTCTCTCCTAGCCCTCAGTCCTCAGGGGTCATCTCAGGGCGTAACAAAGTGTACATTCAAACTGTAAAACACCAAGTAAAAAGTCCCCTAAAAGGTTATTGCATACGTGCTTCAAAAAGGAAGATATCAAAATGGGATCTATTTCACACACATTCAACACAAATTGACACACGCGCACACCTAACCACAGACACACACCCAACCACAGACACACACCCAACCACAGACACACACATAACCATGGACATGTACGCGGGCACACACACGCACACACACACCTTACCACAGACACACACAAACGCCTACAAGCAAGCACATTCACAAGCACATCACAAGTCACCAACATGTTCACACACATAGCAAAAATGAACACAGCTATTATCTGAAAAAGTTGAAGTACTCTATCCACCAAACATGAACAAACAAATCACAAGACAATTCATAGATTTGTTTGTTCACGGTTGGCGGATATAGTACTTTAACTTTTTAAGATTTGTTTACATTTCTGCGTGCAGTCTCAACTCACTTTGTAATCAGTTATCGACAATTCATCACATTAAGTTCTGTAACAAATGTTTGCAATGGCCTATCATTGACAGGCCCTTGCATACATTTGGCAGCACCATCGCCCGTTTATCTCAAATGTGGAGAACTAGATCAACTGGCACAAAAAGTCGAAGACTTTCAATGCTACTTTTATCTATCTTATAGTCCCATACACCTCAGGGGGTCATCTCATTAAAAGTGAAAAATGTATATTTTCTTGGTCATATTGATCACGGCCCAACCAACCTTCAGCGGTCGTATGATGTAACATACAAAATAATTCCATTGAAAACAGACAAAACATATCCAATATAAAGTCCCTTACAATGTCATTCAACACAGGCAGCTTACACCAGAATTTCACACAAACTCACTCTCTGTCCACCCCTCCCTCCTCTTCCCCCCCCCCTCTCTCTCTCTCTCTCTCTCTCTCACATTAACCACACATACCGACATATCCAAACATACCCACTGTCCAACACACCCACACACTAACTTACACAAGCAAGCTATATGTCTCCAATCAATTCCATTCCGATTTGTTACTGAAACATTTGCAACGGCGTACCGCAGATACACCTTTGCAAACATTTGCCAGCAACATATAACTTTGCTCGAACATGCAGTAATCAATCAGTTCGCATGAAAATAAGTTATTAAAACTTATTCATCTCACAGCCCACAATCCTCAGAGGTCCTCTCTGTGCAGTAACAATGTCCACATTTAAACTGTAAAACACTTAAGTAAAAACTCCCCTAAAAACTTTACTGCATACTTACTTCAAAAAGGAAGGATTTAAATGGGATCTATTCCCCCCCCCCCCCCAAAAAAAAAAAAAAAAACCACCACCAGACACACCTAACCACAGACACGCCTGACCAGACGCACACACCTGGCCACAGATGCACACACCTAACCACACGCACACACCTAACCACAGACACGCCGGCACACACACAAACCTAACCACACATACACACACCCCCAACCACACACACACGCCACACACACACACACACACACACACACACACCACACACACACACACACACACACCTTACCATTGACACACACAAACATCACAAGTCACCTACCCGTTCACACACGCACATCATAGCAAAAAGGAACCCAGTTTTCATCTGAAAAAGTTTAAGTACCATATCCGCCAAACATGAACAAACCAATCACAAGATAATTCGTTGAATATTTTGTTCAGGTTTGGAGGATATAGTGCAACTTTTTAAGATTTGTTTAGATTTCCGCCTGCTGTCGCCTCAATTTGCAATCGGCTATCATCGACAATTCATCACATTAAGTACTGTTACTGAAATGTTTGCAATGGCCTATCAATGAAAAGCCCTTGCAAACATATGGCAGCAACATCACCCGTTGCTTTCAATATAGAGTATTAAATCAACTGGCATAAAGTCATAGAAGTTCATTGCTCACTTTTATCTCTTCTATAGTCCCACAGACCTCAAAAGGTTATCTCGGGGCTATAATAATGCCCAAATAAGTACTGTAAAACACTAACCACCACCACCCAAAAAAAAACAAAAAACAAAAAAACCAAACAACAGCAGCAGCAACAACCAATACATGCTACAAAAGGGTTGATTAAAACAGGATTGATTTCACACACACATACACCCAATAACATGCAAAACTAACGCCTACACGCAAGCACGCGTACACGCACAACCCGACTCACCAACTCTTAAATTTGCACATCCTAACGCATATGAACCAAGTTATGCATCCACAATCCCTCACTGTATATCTTGTGTTTGCAATGGTGTAAGAATCATACGCTGGCAACTATTCTGCAGCAACACAACCCATTCAATTGGGGGGTGGGGGGGGGTGGGGGGGGGGAGAGAGATAGGTATATAAAACACACAGACGTGATCTATCTATATACATACAATATATATATGTGTATATATATGTGCGCAATATGTTGGAGAAACCAAAAATGCCCTCAAAACTAGATTTTATTTACATAGATCACACATATTAAAGAACACAGGCACTCACATCGCTCACCATTTCAACTCTGTCGGACACACACTTCAGGATATGCAATGTATACCTATAGAAAAAGTATTTTCAAATGAGTATGTTAGGATTCAAAGGGAGAAATTCTGGATGAGCAAACTCAAAACTATTTATCCTTTTGGTCTCAACACACTTGAGTAACTCCTCTTCTTTTTGGTTTACAGTCTATCTGCATGTTTTCCAATCTATCATTATATTTTATGCTGTCAGGCAGATCTGTGTGTGCGTGCGTGTGTGTGTGTGTGTGTGTGTGTGTGAGTGTGAGTGTGAGTGTGAGTGAGTGTGCGTGTGCGTGTGCGTGTGCGTGTGGGAGGGGTGTGTGCGCACGAACGCGCGCATGTATGTGTGTGTGCGGGCGCATGCAGGCATGCGCGGTTGCGTGTGTGTGTGTGTGTGTGTGTGTGTGTGTGTGTGTGTGTGATTGTGTGCGATTGTGTGTGTATGTGTATTTAGGTTTGTATGTGAGTGCGTGCTTCATTATGTGTGAGCGCATGCATAAGTGTGTATTATATTTATGTAATTGGTGTGTATTTATATGCATTATAGTAATGTTTGATGAGATGGCATGTATGTGATATGCATGAAGTTGGAAATCATGTAGAGAATACGTAGTCTATCGCACGTTTTCTCCCCTTCCTTTCTCCTCCCCGACGTTTCTGCCCTCTATTTCTCCATTGTCGCAATCGATCCCCGATCCCCGCTCCCCCCCCACTCACCCCTTCCCCGTCGCCTTCTCCCTCCCCCATTTATTTCCCTACTCCCCTACCCTTACCAATCCTCCTTCAAACCTCTCCCCTCCCTCTCCCACGTACCCATCCATTATCCCACCCCAGCACTCTCCCCCCCCTCCCCCTCAACATTTCTGCATTCTTTCTCTCCTTCCCCTCTAAACTCCCCCTAGGTCTAATTGTATGTCCTAGAGGGTGTGTTCTACGCATGTGCTCGTGCGTTTGGGTGTTTGTGAGCATGTACACACTGACGTGAGCTCAGAACAATAATGGTTCCCGTGCGTGGTCTCCTTTTCAACATCCCCCATGAAACAGGCACATGGAAGTTTTTCTTTTGCTGCTTTTCCGAACGTGGAATTCCCCCTCCCCTTCCAACCCCCCCCCCCCCCCCTGCACGCTCTCTCTCTCTCTCTCTCTCTCTCTCTCTCTCTCTCACGCTCTCTCACGCTGCATATGTCAAGATCGTGGTCTGTGGTGGCAATCAAAATTATGGTCAACCTTTTGTCAATCCGCACCTTTTGGCCCCCTCACCCTTCACCCCTATCCTAATTTTAAGTTTCCTATTGATGAAATGTTTTATACTCAACGTTTTATTTTAAGTCAAAACATTTTAATTCATGTGCCTTTTCCCTACTGTATACATTTGTGATTTGTGTTCAGGATCTGAGGGTGGAGAATGCGAGCTTTTTACTGTCTCAGTCTGTACCCCTGACGAAGGCAAATATAGCCGAAAATTTGGGATATTTTTATCTTGTTTGTTTGGATTTTTATCTACTTTGACTGTTTTTATATAAATATATATATATATATATATATATATATATATAGAGAAAGAGAGAGAGAGAGAGAGAGGAGAGAGAGAGAGAGAATATGTATAATGTCTGCTTGTATATAAACATATATGTGTGGCCGTCTCTCCATCATATATATATATATATATATATAATATATATATATATATATATATACAACAAACTAATAAATTCCAAGGATAAGTACCGCACCGTTCCAGCAACTTACAGAGCAGCTTGGTGTTGCAATGACTGCAAGAAATATTGAATTATAAACAAAGCTTGCTCTTATGTCTTAGATTGAAGAAATAGGGGGAGATACGCATTCATATCTGCAGTGGTAGATGATTCCGCCTAACTAACAGTATGTGCTTGAGTGGGTGAATGGGGAAAATAAAATAAATGCTTCTCAAAATGAGCCTTCAGCAAGCTTATATTCTCCAAGGGTGAGACATCCTCCAATAGGGAGGGAAACTCACTAACATATAACTCCTGGTCATATACCGATATTTCGAAACTTGGTGGTTTCTCCTCAGTGACCGCGGAAAGTGGTAATTTGACTCCTCTGCCTTTTCAGTTTTAAGAAGAATACAATCCCAGAAAAGGTTGGTGTGCAATACCGTAGTATGTTTGTTGAGTTTTCAAAAAACCAACCAAAGGTGCCATCTAAGAAGCAAAAGAAAATCATAAAAGAGCAAAACAAACTACATTTTCTTGTGAAAGTAAAAAATATAAAAAGATATCCTCTAAGACACAAGTGCTGAGGGCAAGTTCTTGGAATGAATCCGCAAGGACTAAAATACAACAAACTAATAAATTCCAAGGATAAGTACCGCACCGTTCCAGCAACTTACAGAGCAGCTTGGTGTTGCAATGACTGCAAGAAATATTGAATTATAAACAAAGCTTGCTCTTATGTCTTAGATTGAAGAAATAGGGGGAGATACGCATTCATATCTGCAGTGGTAGATGATTCCGCCTAACTAACAGTATGTGCTTGAGTGGGTGAATGGGGAAAATAAAATAAATGCTTCTCAAAATGAGCCTTCAGCAAGCTTATATTCTCCAAGGGTGAGACCTCCTCCAATAGGGAGGGAAACTCACTAACATATAACTCCTGGTCATATACCGATATTTCGAAACTTGGTGGTTCTCCTCAGTGACCGCGGAAAGTGGTAATTTGACTCCTCTGCCTTTTCAGTTTTAAGAAGAATACAATCCCAGAAAAGGTTGGTGTGCAATACCGTAGTATGTTTGTTGAGTTTTCAAAAAACCAACCAAAGGTGCCATCTAAGAAGCAAAAGAAAATCATAAAAGAGCAAAACAGACTACATTTTCTTGTGAAAAGTAAAAAATAAAAAGATATCCTCTAAGACACAAGTGCTGAGGGCAAGTTCTTGGAATGAATCCGCAAGGGACTAAAATACAACAAACTAATAAATTCCAAGGATAAGTACCGCACCGTTCCAGCAACTTACAGAGCAGCTTCATATATATATATATATATATGTATGTGGATGAATATATATATACAGTGAAAAGATTTTATATTTTCTCGGTCATTTTGCTCACAGCCCAACCAATCTCCGCGAGTCATATCAGAGCTGTAACATCAAAAATAATATTTAAAAAAAAAAGACAAAAAAATCTATTAATCAGTCCCCTAAAATGTCATTCCACACAGGGGTGTTAAAACTAGAATTTGTCACAAACTATCTCTCTTTCCTGTCCACTCTTCCCCTCACACACACACACACGCACACGCACGCACGCACACACACACACACACGCACACACACACACGCACACACACACACACACACACACTTCCAAACGATGCCCATTTGCACGCACACACCCACAACCAACCTACCTACTGTCCAACACACCCACACACTAACTTACACAAGCAAGCTATGTATCTTCAATCAATTCCATTCAGATTTGCAACCGAAACATTTGCAAAAGCGCACCACAGATAGCCTTTGCAAACATTTGCCAGCAACACATAACTTTTACCAGAATGTGGAGTAATCAATCGACCGTCATGAAAAACGGAATGAAGATTACTCCAACTTATTTACCTTATATCCAACAATCCTCAGGGGTCATCTCAGGACTGTAACGATGTCCACGTTCATAATGTCAAATATCAAGTAAGAAAGTCCCCTAAAAAGTCATCGCATACAGGACTCAAAAAGGATGGATTAAAACAGGATCTATTTCACCCCCCCCCCCCCCCCCCTAGCTACAGACATACATACCGACGCCTACATCTAAGCACATCGCAAGTCACCAACCCATTCAGATATGCACATCATAGCAAAAATGAACCCAGCTATTACTGACAATTCATCACATTAAGTTCTGTCACTGAAATGTTTGCAATGGCCAATCAATGATGGGCCCTTGCAAACAATTGGCGGTAACCCGACCCGTTGATTTTAATGTAGAGTAATAAATCAACTGGCATGAAAAGTCGAATTTCACCACTCACTTTTATCTTATAGTCCCACAGACCTCAAGGAGTCGTCTCAGGTCTATAGTAACGTCCACATCAGTACAGTAAAACACCTACAACCCCCCCCCCCCCCCCCCCCCCAAAAAAAAAAAAAAAAAAAAAAAAAAAAGAAAAAAAAAAAAAAGAAAAAGAGAAACAAGCAAATAATACATGCTACAAAAAGATGGACTGAAACAGGTTATTTCACACACAAGAAAAACATATACACATGAACCATGCTATACATCTCTAGTCTACAATTTGTTTCGTTACTGAAATGTTTGCAATGGCGTACCAAAGATAGGCCCTTGCAAACATCGGGCAGCAACACAACCAATTCATCCGTGTGTGTGTGTGTGTGTGTGTGTGTGCGTGGTGTGTGTGTGTGTGCGTGTGTGTGCGTGTGCGTGTGTGTGCGTGTGTGTGCGTGTGTGTGCGTGTGTGTGTGTGCACACGTGTGTGCGTGTGCGTGTGTGCGCGCACGCGTGTGTGGGGACTAGCACGAGCGGTTCATTTTTTTCTGTCATTTTGCAGGCAGGCCAGTAGACCATAAGGGATCATATCAGGGCCGTAATATCAAAATTATATCCATTAACAGAAAAACAAATATATAATCTAGTCCCCCGAAACCTCAGTCCATACCCACTAAAACAGATTGACAAGATCCGTTGTACATCACACACACACACACACACACACACACACACACACACACGCGCACACACGCACACACACGCACACACACACGCACACACACACACGATCTGTCCGATTCACTTTGCTCTGGACCGTTGAACTCAACTGGCTCTCCGCTCCCTTTTGGCACCGAAGTGGTCCTTGCTAAGCCCTTACGTCATCGGCTGTGCGTTTCCCCGTCAGCAGTATGTCCGTTTTCCTCGACAGAGATCAGGCCCCTGGTACTTACAAATGCCGCGTTAGCTTTCTCACCTTTCTATATTAAAAAAAAAATTGAAAGGGGGCAACCTTTTATTTCTATGTCTGCCGTCTTCGATCACAGAAAGATGGCTAGGTTTCTTCACACTTCTTTGAGGAAGGCTTCTGTCCGCTCCGTCCCTTGCGTGCGTCCTGAAGTTCATGCCGTCGGATGGTACAGTAGAGTTCCCGCTTCTTGCATCCCCTGGAAATGGTATGTCTGGAAGGCTGCACTGCCACCGAGTTGAACTCGTTGACACGTTAGGTGGTAACACCGAGAGTCCTACGTCCTTGGTGTGGATATCTGTTGTCCAGGACACTATAACGTGGGTGGTCCTCTGGTAGAATGGTCGCGATGCGTGGGGAGTGGTCAACCCATGAACCTGCCAAACACAAAGCCTCCGATTAAATTCGGCCGAAGAAGTCGCTAAACCATAAAAAAATGATGCTAAAAACAAAACAACAAAAGCCTAAAAAAAAAAAGAGGCACACACACACACACACACACACACACACCCCGAAACCTACGATAGAAAAACACCAAACCTTGGGAAAAGAAAGAATGAACGATGTTAATGAAGCCCGAGGTGAGCACGTTGACACGTCAGCTAACATCCTGGGAGTCGCATGTCCCTGGTGAGGACATTGGTTATCCAGGAATTGCACGCGTGGTCCTCGTAAAATGGTAGCGATGGTCCTCTGGTAGAATGGTAGCGATGATGGTCCTCTGGTAGAATGGTAGCGATGATGGTCCTCTGGTAGAATGGTAGCGATGATGGTCCTCTGGTAGAATGGTAGCGATGGGTCCTCTGGTAGAATGGTAGCGATGGTCCTCTGGTAAATGGTAGCGATGGTCCTCTGGTAAAATGGTAGCGATGGTCCTCTGGTAGAATGGTAGCGATGGTCCTCTGGTAGAATGGTAGCGATGGTCCTCTGGTAGAATGGTAGCGATGGTCCTCTGGTAGAATGGTAGTGATGGTCCTCTGGTAGAATGGATATGCTCGGAAATGGTCCTCTGGTAGAATGGTAGTGATGGCCCTCTGGTAGAATGGTAGTGATGGCCCTCTGGTAGAATGGTAGTGATGGCCCCTGGTAGTGATGGCCCTCTGGTAGAATGGTAGTGATGGCCCTCTGGTAGAATGGTAGTGATGGCCCTCTGGTAGAATGGTAGTGATGGCCCTCTGGTAGAATGGTAGTGATGGCCCTCTGGTAGAATGGTAGCGAGGCGTGGGGAGTGGTCAGCCCTGTGACCTGCCTAACACAAAGCCTGTGATTAATTTCTGCCGAAGAAGTCACTAAACCATGACAAAGAAAAAAAAATCATGTTGAAAAACAAGCCTGGGAAAGGTTCACACACACACGCGCGCCACGAACACATACACACGCGTACTCTCACGCACGCACGCGCACACACACACACACACACACGCACGCACGCACACACAAGCATGTAAACCTATGATACAAGACATCAAACCTGGAGAAAAGAAAAGCTAAACGTTGTTAATGAAACCTTGGAACTAGAGCAGACGAACAAATCCACAAATGATTTTTTTTTTCGTTTTGAAAGGAAAATAAGAGTGCGCTCAAGCATGCTAGAAGTGGACACAGAACCCTATAGAACAAAAGGACGTAAAAGATGACCAAATCTTGTGAACAAAGGGCGGTAAAACTCTCAAGGGCCCTCACGTCGACTCTGGTTACCATGTCAGGCCGTCTATGAATCGAGGGACACGCGGATCAGCAAGTACCAGGGGCCGGTTTCATGTGGCGTTCGTAGCAGATATGAACTAGTTCGTAGCGAAAAAAAGTTCGTAGCAGTGAAAACTGCGTTTCATGACGACTACGTAAAGAGATTTTGTTCGTAAATAAGTTCGTAACTTTAGTAGTGCTACCCCCAAGCACCAACTCTGTTCGTAGCTACGCTGACAGCAGAGCCGCTCAGCTTTATCAGCACCCAGACTGTGTGGAGGGTGTGTGTATATTTAAGGCGTGTGTGAGCCACGAGCTTCACAGAAAAACGAGAAGGCTGACTGCGTTCCATGAACTCATTTTATTAGACAATTTTTGTCTGAGAACACGTCAAATTTTTTGTGATCACATCACGCGTCTCCGCGTGATAAGTTTGTGACGGTAAAATTCCTACGTTTCTCTCCCTCTGTCTCTCTCGAGTTCTGAGTTCTGTGTGTGTGTGTGCGTGTGTGCGCGCCACCTAGCCCCGTCCCAATCACCCTTGTACCGTCATTAGCGATTTTTATTGTACAG
>CM031607.1:79683076-79694421 GCA_018398815.1 Conus ventricosus | reverse complement strand
CTGTGAAAGCACACCATATATACAATGACAGGAAGGATGTCACCCTGTGAAAGGACCACACCATATATACAATGACAGTAAACCACCTTGTGAAAGGATCACACCATAAAAACGATGACAGGAAGGATGTCACCCTGTGAAAGGAGCACACCATATATACAATGACAGGAAGGATGTCACCTGTGAAAGGACCACACATATATACAATGACAGGAAGGACGTCACCCTGTGAAAGGACCACACCATATATACAATGACAGGAAGGATGTCACCCTGTGAAAGGAGCACACCATATACAATGACAGTAACCCACCTGGTGAAAGGATCACACCATATATACGTTGATAGGAAGGATGTCACTGTGAAAGGAGCACACCATATATACAATGACAGTAAACCACCTTGTGAAAGGATCACACCATATATACGATGACAGGAAGGATGTCACCCTGTGAAAGGAGCACACCATATATACGATGACAGGAAGGATGTCACCCTGTGAAAGGAGCACACCATATATACGATGACAGGAAGGATGTCACCCTGTGAAAGGAGCACACCATATATACAATGACAGGAAGGATGTCACCCTGTGAAAGGAGCACACCATATATACAATGACATGAAGGATGTCACCCTGTGAAAGGAGCACACCATATATACAATGACAGGAATAATGTCACCCTGTGAAAGGAGCACACCATATATACGACAGTAAACGACCATCTGAAAAGAGGACATCATGTGTACATTCAGAGGAAGATGTCACCATGTGAAAGCAGTACAACAGATATACAATGACAGTAAACGACTCTGTGAATGAAGCTCACCATATAAACAATAAACGACCCTGTGAAAGGATCAGATCATATATACAATGACAGGAAGCATGTCACCCTGTCAAAGCACACCATCTATACAATGACAGGAAGGATGTCACCCTGTGAAAGGAGTACACCATCTATACAATGACAGTAAACGACCTGTGAAAGAAGCACATCATATATAGAATGGCAGTTAACGACCCTGTGAAAGGGACACACCGTATATACAAACACATGAAGGATGTCACCCTGTGAAAGGAGCACACCATATATACAATGACAGGAAGGATGTCACCCTGTGAAAGGAGCACACCATATATACAATGACAGGAAGGATGTCACCCTGTGAAAGGTGCACACCATATATACAACAGGAAGGATGTCACCCTGTGAAAGGAGCACACCATTGTCACGTCGCCGAGGGAGATGGCAAACACCAAGTCAGGGGCTTCACTCCGCGTTCACACACCAACGACCAGTCCCGCATTCAACCTTCATCCACAAGCCCAAACACCAACTAGGGTTAACCCTAACCCACTCACCCAAGTAACAAAACAACAAATTTTATTAATCACATCACAACATGCCTCCCAAGAAAAACAAAAACCCCAATGATTTGCAAAACCAAACAGCGCACAAAAACTTTAACAAGGCCACGCGTACGCAAGACCAACACACTGCCGCCCGCCGTTTCCCTTCTCTTGAAAAAAACCGGTGAATCACACAACAATAAATATAGCCCAAATAAGCAAAAAGATGCACCCGACAACAACAGGTATTCAAATCATCCAACATCAGCAAAGCACGAATACAATAATTCAGAATTTAGAAAACAAAACTATCACCAACTATAGTTCATTACTAATGCATTCCTTCAATAAAGGGTTGAAACCAAAAGTCCAAAGCGATAAAAGCTTTTTGACGGGTTCTTCTGTTAAAATTTTCCTGGAGCTCACAACACCGGACATAGAGCACATCCAAAACTGGCAGATGAAAAAAAACTAAATGGGCCACAGGTATGTTGGGGGAGGGGGAATTTTGATCGAGTTTTTCAACAAAAAAGTTCTTCACATTCCTTTGTCACGTTGATTCCTCTTCTCTACGTCCTCCCGTTTCCACTCGATGACACATTCTTTTCTCCGCTTCACCCACTCTCCACACTTACATCGGTCCTTTCCCCCGCTCCCAGCAGGAACCCCGACCGAAGTCTTGCTAAACGGGAGTCAATCTTCCCGCCGCTCCTGTCCTTCAGAAAAAACGACGTCACCCAACCGCGTGGGGCCCACCAGCTTGAAAACGGCCCTCTCCCCCTGGGTGGGGAAAGGGGCCCACGGACGCAAAATCGGGTTTGGGGGGAGACATTAAACTGACAGGTAAACTCCCCGATTCCCCCCAAGGAAAACCTAAGCCCCAACACTTAAAAAAACAAGAAAAATCAAATTTAAAAAACCCCATCTTCCCCCCAAACAAGAAAACAAAAACCCTTTTTAATTCCTCAAAAAAGAGGACAATAACATTAATATAGAATTAACTTAAAAAATTTTAAAAAGTTTTTTAAAAAGGAAATAATTCACTTGTTTATATTTTACATGACCTTGAAATCAACTTCCCCCGGTCATCATACCTTGGGCCAATTTTTAAAAAAAGTTCCCAACAGCGAAGAGAACTAACTGTCAAAATGTGGGAACACCCTTTTCAAATAACAACCAAAAATTATATAAAGAAAAAATTTATACAATACTACTGACTTCCAACCAACTAAAAATTTAAATGTTTTTTTTTTTTTCAAAAACAAAAAACCCCTAAATTAAAAAACATACGCAAGTTCAATATAACACCCATTTGCTTTTCCCAGTTCAGGGAAAAAGAACATGTTCCCCCTTCTTTATTTCTATAAAATACATAAAAAAATTAAAATGGGCGAAGGGAATTTACTCCGCCTCCCCCAAAGAAAACCTCCAAATTCCACGTTCACAAATACACACCTTCACCACACCTTTCTCGCAGCCCTTAAAAACACATGCTAAAACCCATAAAGCCAAAGTTTAAAAAAAAGGGAAAATTGTAACTGAATACATTGAACCATGCGCACACGACAAAAACGCACAAACATAGACTTCCGAACCAGAAAAACGAAAAACGGCAAAAGTTCCAAACCTGAAACCCGAAGGACCCACGCCCGGGGGAAAAAAAAAACTGTTGAAATGCCCACGAAATTGGGGGACAATAAGCCCCAGCCAAAACTCCACCAAAGGGGGGGGAACGGGAGCCCAAAGCCAAGACGCTTACGTCGGTGGGGAAACTTCTATTTCCGACTGACCGTCACACACAAGGACCCCCCTGTTCCCTAAAATCGTTCAGGCTACCTCAAAAAAACCCGGGTTTGTTGGACCGGGGAACGAAGAATCAAGGACGCCCCCACGCTTGAGAAACTAAAAATAAAGCACGGGCACACAATTCCAAACAAAAATTTTTTTTTTAACCCTAGCACACACGGGGCCAAAAAAAAGTTGGAAGAAAAAATTTAAACCCGGTATCGTGAAAAACCCCCCTTCCAGATAAACCGGAGGGTTAAATAAAACCGGGAACAGTACAGGAAGATTTGCAAAAAGTCCACCGACTTCGGCGACCAGAAGTCCCCCCCACATTTCCTTGCCGGGATGGCCCTCCACAACAAAAGAATCGCGACTTGATACCGGTAGAAAAACCCACATAAAAAGAATATATGGGTGTTTTGTTTCGCATCGACGCGGCTTGATGGCCCCACGATTTAAACCCCCATTGCTCAAGGGACCTGGGAGTGGCACCTAGAAAAGGGAAACCCTTGCCCACTCTTCCCGAGGAGTCACTCTGGGGCAGGTTCGCACGACAAACAGTATCGTGAATGTCTCCGCACATCCCGGCAATAGAAATCTTCGTCCCACTCTGAGTCGGGTTTTTTTGGGTCCCCAAAAGCCCGCTCTGGGGGGGTCGGAGCGAGTTGAATGACCCGCTCGTAACGGCTTGGCACACACACCGTGTAATTTTTGTCACCCCACAATATCCCCTCGTAGAAACCCCCTTCTTAAATCGAAAAGTGACCTGGCCCGCTCTTGCCAACGGAAAACCCTCCTTCGCAAAGCGTCTCTAGCCTTTGAAAAGGGGCATCCTTCCTTGCAGTTCTCGCCTTTTTGGGACAAAACGTTAAACCCTTCAACACTTTGAGTCGAGAACAGTGTGGGATTCCTCACCCCCTTTTTTGCCTGGGGGTTGAACACCCCACGGTTTTGACGACGGAAAAAAAGGGTACCGTAAGGGGGGGGGGGGGTTCTCCCCCCATCCCTGTCACCTTTTCCCAAAGGATCACTTCACAAAAAATGACGCGTAGGGCCCCAACAAATTTTCCCTTTGCACAAGGGGGGGTGTCCAAAAAATTAATGCCAAGGGGGTAGGTTCCCACACAAAAAAACAACACCATTTCCATGAAAATTTCCCGAAAGGTACTGGTCCCGCCACAGGTTTTCTCTAACCAAAAATTTCCCCGCCCCTTTGGTCTCAAGAGCTGCACCTCCTTGCTTTCACAGTGGGGGGAAATATGGTGAAAAAGCACCACAGGTTTTTTGCCCCCCCTTCTCGGGCGAGCGTTAACCCGAAAGATCGGCATGCCTGGCGTTTGCCCGGTTTCCCCCCCTGTACCCCCCGAAAATCCCAAACTCCCCGGGGGGGGGTTTAGACGGGGACGAGGGGGACCCTTGGAAGCCAGGTTGTCGCTGGTTTGACCAATTCCCTGCAGTTGCAGCAGTTGGTTTTGTTAGCCCCTTTTCCAATGCCCTTCCTCTTTGGCGAGGCCCCCGGCGGTTTTTTCCTGAATGATCGGGCCCAAGGAGGTTGTGCCTCTTGCCTCGCCAAATTTCGACATAGAAAAAACAAGGTGGGTTTCCCTCCCATTTCGCGGTTTTCTTCCGCGGACGTATTTGAGGTCGGCACGAATTTTGAAAAAACGTTCTTAAAGAACAAATCACACCGCTTTTGGATTCTGAGCCACCTTCCCACTTCCCCAATTGAAGTTTCTCTTTCAGCGCTTCAAAAACTGGGGAAATCCTCGAAATTCTTTCCGCATTTCCTAAACTTCCCCCGGTAAAACTTGGAGCCCACAAAATTTCCCTTTTAAAGGAGGGGTCTGATGTCGGATAGCGAGGGGTTTGTTCGCCGGACAAAAGCAAAACGTTTTCCCCTCCCCTTTCCCCCATGCAAAAAACGGAGACAACCGCAGCCCAAACGCCCTTGGCCACCAGCGCAAAGGCTAAATTTTTTAAAAGGGCCAAAAAAAGCCTCATAGTCCCATGTCGAATTCGGCAACCGCACACGGTACGAATCAGGGGTCTTTTGGGTTTGGCCAACTTTTTGCTAACCCGGTGAAAGATCCAGCGTTTTAGCCCTTTTTTTCCTTTTCCGAGCTTCCCAAATCCCCTTGGGGGCAACGGGGTTCATCTTGTCTCAACTTTAGGGCCCCCTTCTAACTGCTCCTGAACTCCATTTCTCCCTTTCCCTTTAAATTTTTGTTCCCCGTCGTCCCCCCTGGCGACCCTCTTCCCCCTCAATTTTTTTCCCGGCCCGCCTTCCTTCCAAACTCCTTTTTTGATTTAAGCCTTCCTTCCCCAATTCCAAACCCTTTCCCTTCCCAAACCTCCCGGGGATCCCACTTCCTTTCCCCAATTTTTTCCCCGGGATCCAACCTTTCTTCCCAATTTTCCCCGGCGACCCACCTTCCTTCCGTCTTTTTTTGTTGCTCTTTTTTTATTTTTTTTTCTTTGTGAACGTTTCCCTTTTTTCCTTTAGCTCGCCCAACAAAAGGCCACAACCGTTTCCTTCAGTCCCCCAAACTACCGTTCTGCGCAAAAGAAACCCTTTCCGGGGGCACCGTAAATCGGTGTCGGACCCATCGGGGAACGTTTTGCTAACCGTAGAGGTTTTTTCCCCGACAGTTAACTTGACAGCATCCATCCTTTTTTCTCTGAAGACTCTGATCGGAACCACCCCTGAACGTAGACGTTTTTAACCTCGAGGACATACCTCACAGTCGATTATCGCGAAAACCCATTTTACGAACACGTAATTTTTTACTTACTAACCCTTTCACAACAACTCATACAAAACCCTAACTCGACCACAAATTTTTTAAAAAAAACAAAAATCGAAAGCTAAGATAATCGGGCCCCAATGAGCCCAGGTGGACCTCCCTCGCATCAGTTTGGGCCGGCCTGAAAATCAGTCGAGCTCTGGATCCGGATCCGCGGCCCGACCCCAGGCCCCTCCAACCCCCACGTTTAAAAAAAACACAACAGGGCACAAAGAGCAAACCAAAACAAGGAGTCCTAACCCTACCACCCAGCAACACACGAAAGAAACTCCCCGAACCACTGTTTTAGCCATCTCCCCCGCCCACAATTGTCACTCCCGGGAGATGGCAAACACCCAATCGGGGGTTCACTCCGCGTTCAACCCCAACGCCATCCCCATCAACCCTTTTCCACAAGCCCAAAAACCTCACTTGATTTAAAAACCCCCAACCACATCACACCAAAAGAACACAACAACAAATTTTTTAATCACACACAACAGGGGGCTCCACAAGAAAAAAAAACCCTGATTTGCAAAAAACCAAACGCGCACAAAATTACATTTAAAAAGGCCCCGCGAGCATAGACACACCACACTGCCGACCGTCTGCTTCCTTTTCTGTGTACAAAACCCGGAATGCACACACAATCATATCAGCCCAAAAAATGTCAAAAAGTAGCACCGCCAAAAAAAAGTATTCAAATCATTCCAACAGCAGCAAAACACAACACAATAACAGAAATTTTAGATAAGCAAAACTTCACCAAATATATTCATTTCTAAGCAGTTCCTTCAATGAAGGGGAAAAACCCAAAATCCAAAACGTTTTAAAGCTTTTTGACGTGTTTTTTTTCAAAAGTTCATGGGGCTCACAAACCCCAGACGATAGAGCAACCAAAACGAGCAAAGAAAAAAACAACATGAGTGCCCCAGGTATGTTGGGGGAGGCGAAAAATGAGTCGGCCCCCCAACAAAGAATTCATTACATCCTTTGTCACGTTGATTCCCTTTTTTCCCACAGCCCCCGTTTCCTCGATACACATTCTATTTCCCCCCATTTACCCTCCCACTTACATCGGTCCATTTACCCCCTCCCAGTCAGGAAGCCCAACAGAAGTCCGTTGCTAAAACAGGGGTCAACCTTCCCCGCCGCCCGGCCTTCAAAAAAGCGTCACCCAACCCTCAGTCGGCCACCAGCTTTACAACGGCCACTCTCAACCCCTCAGGGCGGAAGGGGAACGGCACGCAACAAACAGTTCTGGGGTACATTAAATGACAGTAAACAAACCCCAGTCTCCCCCGGAAAACCCAAGTCCCAAATACTTAAAAAAAATAGGTAAAATTAATTAAAAACCACTTCTTTCCCCCAAAAAAGAAAATGCAAAACACCCTTTTAATTTCCCCAAAAAGAGGCAATAACATTTAAAATAGAAAACTTAAACAAATTTTACAAGTTATTCAAAGGGAAAAATTCAGCAATTGTTTATATTTGACATTGACCTTGAAAATCAACTTCCGCCCGGTCATCATGACCTTGGCCAATTATAACAAGTTCCCACAGCGAAAGAACTAACTGTCAAAAGTCGGAAAACGCCTTTTAAAAACAACCGAAATTTAAAAAAAAAAATTAACAATAACGACTTCCCAAAACTTCTACAAATTAAAAATGTTTTTTTTTTTTCAAAAAAAAACAACCCTCAATTTAAAAACATACAAATGTTTAATATAAACCCTTTTCTTTTCCCCGCTTCACGGAAAAAAAATGTTCCCCTTTTTATTTTACTAAAACATAAAAAAATTAAAACGGGCGAAGGAAGTTACTCCGTCTCATCACCGCAAAGTAAAACCTCCAAACTCCAAAAGTTTCCAAAAACAACGCTTTTTACCCACACCTTTTTCGCAGTCACGTTAAATACATGCTAAAAACCAAAATGCCAGAAAGCATGAAAAAAAAAGGAAAAATTGTAACGAAATACAGAACCCGCGCAACAGACACAAACGCACAAAAAAATGACTTTCCCAATCCAGGACGAACAACGGCAAAAGTTTCCCAAACCCGAAACCCCAGACGGGCCCACGACCAGGCGCACAGAAAAACGTTTAAAACCCCCCAAAATTGGGGGACAATAAAGTCCCCGCCACAATCCACCCCTGGGGGGAACAGGAGCCCAACCAAGCCAGTTACGGCGTGTGAGGGGAAATTTTAGTCTCGACTGATCGTCACCACAAGTGACCCCCCCGTCTATGAAATCGTTCGGCACCCCAAAAAAACAAACCGGTTGTTGGACTCTGGGGCAAGTATCTAAGGACGCACGCACGCTTGCGCAAAAAAAATAACTGCACAGCACACAACTTTCCAAACCAATGTTTTTTTTTAAGCCACTATCCACCGTCCTAAAATAAACAGTTGGAAAAACAAACAACCCCTTTTGGACACCCTATATACAACAGGAAAAGGAAAGTCCCCTGTGAAAGGAGTACACCTTATACAAGCTAACACCCGGGAAAGGGACAACCGTATATACAAAAGACAGGAAGGTGTCACCCCGGAAAAGGGGTACACCATTTTACAATGACATAAACGACCCCCGGAAAGGGGCCAAACCCTATATCAAACCAAAGGAAAGGGGTCAACCTGCAAAAGGGCCCCATATATAAAACAGGGAAAGGGTGTCACCGGAAAGGTGTCAATATACAATGACGGAAGGGTGTCACCCCGTGAAAGGAAGAGAACGGAAAAACCAAACCCGGCCACTCCCCCCTCACCATTTCGGGGAAAGTAACCCCGGGGTTGGTGTTTTCCTGTTCTCTGACAAGTAGACTTTAATAACAAAAAATACGTATTTCAACAAACATACTGTGTGGGTTACCGTTTTCAATACAATTTTTCAAAATTTTAGATTCAGTTTTTTTTTAACCTAGTTTTTTTTCCCCGGGGATTTCAATAACATCTTTTTCGCGCAAACATTCTTCCAAAAGAGTCTTTGTCTTTCATGTAAAAAAAAACAGTCTTTAAGTTCTCAAAACTTTTAAAACCGAGTTAATTTTGGCTAAAATCCCACACATCCCCGATCCTTTCCCTGAAAACTAGTTTTTGACAAAAATGTTTTTTCCTTTTTTTAAAAAGTCCTTTCTGCCGAACATCACAAATAAATTGTTCTGCGTTTTCCCTTTAAACAGTCTATAAAATGTTTTAAACCAAACCATTTTTATTGTAGGATTAAAATAAAAATAGTCATTGTCCTATAAACCTTTATTAGAAGCTTTGTTCCCTTTTTTGTGTTGGACAGAAAACCCCAAATTTATTAAAATTATAACGATAAACGTTTGTAACAGGTCGAGGATAATATTGTTTTTCCCCAAACCAGTCTGCCACAAATCAAGAGCAATGAGGAGTTTTTGCATAAAGTTTTAAAGCTCCATAGTTTTTTAAACAGAGTTTTTAAACTAAATTTATTTATTATTTTTTCATACTCTCCGTCAAAATTGTTCAGTATAAAAAAACCCTATGAGGCCTAAATGTGTAAGGTAATCCCAAATTTTGTCCTGTAAAATTGTTTTTATTTTTGTTAACAGTGATTTTGTTGCTTGTTGTTATGATTTAATACCTCGCCATTGTGAAGAACGACGATGGTAACGTTAAGACTTTTTAAAGTCTAAGTTTTGCCAGCTAATATTAATTCCTTTTATAAGGTCATCACTAACGCCCACAACCCCATCCCTCTCCACATCTTTAAAGACAGAATTTCAATATCATTGTGAACGTGCTCAATTTTCTGCTTGGAAAGAACTGTAATTTGTAGAAGCTTTTTTACAACTGTTTTTTTTTCTGTGGAGGATGTACTGTTTTTTCCCATACGGCGTTATTTCAATTTCTTTCCGACTATTATCGCCCGGGTATAAGACTTACATGTAAAGGGGCCAGAGTGAATGCTTTTCTGAAACTTTTTTGACGGCTTAAAATATGTAAATGGGCTTATAAATTCAAATTTTATTTCCCATTCTAATATGGTTCTAAGTGCCATTTGGGGTCAGGTTTTCGAACTTTTTTATTCATACTGGCCAACATTATTTGCTTCTAGATTGCGTAGGTTTTAGTTTAGGAAACCTTTTGTTGTCGTCACCTCTTTGCGTTTAAATCACCATCTTTAGTGTACTAAAAACCCATACAAAGTGCCTATCTCACCATTCTGTTCAAAGTCCGCAACGTCTGCAAGGTCTTTTAATTCTAAAGTTATAAAACCTCACAGGCGCTAATGTAACTCCTGGTTCTTCTGGCCCACGCGAAAATTATTTTTAGTAATGTATTATTTATTTCCAAAAAAATGTGCAGGTTATCACATTTTCACAACTTCCCGCTTTGTCTTTGATTTTATATTAAATGATCCAACCCCCCACAAACAATCTTTTAAACTGTTTAAAATTTGGGAATTGTATAATTTCATAATCGCAAAATGCAGCTTTCCCTGACGGAAGAGCTCTTAAAAAGTGAGGGCCTTCCATCATATAAGTTTTCATCAGTGCTCAGCTCATCCAAATGAACATGAGAATAAAAGAATGTAATGCAAGATTTAGCGGATTTTTCCCCCTCATAAGTAGTTTTTGTCTGGCCAGCAATAAAACTATGAGTGGGGGAAATTGCTAGTTGTAAAGCCTAACATTTTAGCTAGCTCCTATCAAAAAAGTAAGATGTTCCTTCGTCTTCAAGCTTAAATGTTAACATTGTTTTTTAGATTTGCATTTTTAAGTTTGAGAGTAAAGTCAAAGTTACTCATTGCTTCTTTTAGTGAGCCAAAAACCCGAATAACCATCAGGTATTGTTAACTGGCTATTTTGGTCCCCGCTCTGTTAACTTTTAGAACCTTATTATTCTTCTTGGGCTTGCTTATATTAAACCATACGACTTTGGGAGAATATTCATGGAGCGCAACCATTTTGGCCCCCCATTCGTATCAATAGCATGTTCTAAAAAAAGAAGGACGGTCTTGGGTTGTTATTGTTAAAACAATTTTTAAAAAATTAAAAATGAGTGCATTCAAATATACTGGCGCAAAAAATTCTGTTGGGCCGCACTACAATCTTAAAAATATAGCAACTGATTACTCTTGACATTGCTGTGAAACCCCAAAATGCCTCTTTTCATAAAAAAAGGGGAGTACTCCATTGAAGAGCTATCTTTAACCCCCTATTGAAAAAGAGCACATCAGAAGCGTGGTTTAGGGCATCCGATGCAGTTTTATCAGAACCAGTTAAAATTTGCTGTGTCTTGTGCATCAACTGGGTGTGGAGTGGGGGTATGCCGATCATTAAATCACCATGATCTTTTGGTGAGGTCAGTGTACAGATTTCATTTCTATTACACCTTCAGGCGATTTGACTGAACTGCAAGCACCATTACCGATGACAAATCGTTTTAATCAC
>CM031607.1:79653186-79682976 GCA_018398815.1 Conus ventricosus | reverse complement strand
GGGGTTTCTACTCGTCATAGCCATAAAATAGATCTTCTAGTTGGGGCAGTTTGTCGATCAGGTTCTTGAACTCATTCACAGATTTTGCAAATTTAACTGATGAAGGTAATGCATTCCATGGGTTAACAACTCTAAAAGAAAATGAGAATTTGCGCTTGTTAGTTCTGGCATGCATTACAAAGAGTTTTCCTGCAGAGTTCCTAGTAACATTCACAGGTGCATAGGAAAACAAGGAGTGCAAGTCAACATCGTCATATCCGTGGAAAATTTTAAACATCTGTATAAGATCACCTCGTAGTGGTCTACCCTTTAGTGAATGTGGGTTTCAAAATTTTAATCGATCATAGTAGTTCATTTCTTTGCATTCCTTCAGCAGTCTGGTTGCACGCCTCTGAACTCTTTCGATCAGGATGGACTGCCTCTTTGGGTTTGCAGGACACCAGATAACATTTGCATATTCCAGATGCGGTCTCACAATGGACTTATATAATGTAGTGAAAGTATCTTTGTCTAAAAATGTGAAGGCTCTCTTTACCATTCCCAATACTTGGTTTGCCTTACCAACAATTCGGTTTATGTGCGGGTCAAAATCAAGGCTTTCATCAAAACGTAACACCCAAATCCTTTTCTTCGTTACATCTTGTAATCTTTGAACATTATTACCCAGCTTCATTTCATACTCATTTACAGGATTTTTATTCCCCATATGTAGAACATGACACTTTGACACATTGAAAAATAAGCACCAGGTCTCTGACCACTCTTGTAATTTGTTGATATCATTTTGGATGGTGGAGTTTTCCCTTGCAGTGTTCATTATTTTGGTATCGTCAGCGAAGATGTGGCACATACTCTGCAATGTAGGGGGCATATCGTTTATGAAAACAGTAAAGAGAATGGGACCTAATATGCTACCCTGGGTTATACCACTCAGTACTTCTGCTTTTTCGGACTTGGCATCACCTACCCTCACTCTCTGTGTGCGTCCTTTAAGGAAACTGCTAGTCCATTTCAATATGGAACCACATACACCGTAAGCAGCAAGTTTGGTAAGTAACCTTTCGTGTGGGGACTGAGTAAAAAGCTTTTTTAAAGTCAAGATAAATGATATCTACAGGTTCCCCTTCATCCAAATAAAATGTAACCCTTTCCATAACTTGTAATAAACTGCGTCACACATGACCTTTTCTTCTAAACCGTGCTGGCAATCAGCATAGATGTCCATTATCAGTGAAGTGTGAAACAATAGTATCTCTCACTAGGCTTTCTATTACTTTACATAATACACAGGTAAGTGAAACTGGGCGATAGTTTCCTGGATATGATTTACCTCCCTTTTTAAATATTGCCGTCACCTCAGCCGTCTTCCAGTCCTCGGGTAAAATTCCAGTCTCGATAGATGTGTTGAACAGAAGACAGAGAGGGCTGGCTATTTCATTGCACACTTCACGTAATACTCATGGAGGAATAGCATCTGGACCCTGTGCTTTATCAGTTTAAGCTCTTTCAGCTTCTGTTTTACCGCTTCGTTGGTAACCCTAATGTCACTAACTTGATATACCATGTGAATAAGAACATTCGCTTAGGTTAGGTACATTGCTCGATCTTCACGCGTAAATACACTTGAAAAGAATTTATTCAAAACATCAGCCTTTTCAGCATCAGCTGTAGCCATGGAGCCATCTTCTTTTTTTAAAGTGCTGATACCAGTATTGCTTTTGAGCCTCTCCTGGATATATTTCAAAATTTCTTGGGATTGGTTTTGCACTCTTTTAGCATTTCCTTTTCTGTCTCTTTTAGCATTTTTGTACACAGATTCCGCTCCTTTATGTAACTGAGATACTGTTGTCAGATTTGGTTTTCAAATATCGTTTAAATAATTTGTGCTTTTTCTTAATTATTCTCATTGTTTTCTTACTCATCCACATGGGTATCAACTTTTTCTTTTTGGCTTCTTTTCACCTTAGGTATGCATTTCTCCATTCCCTCCCGGAGGACATTTTGAATTTTTGCCACATATCTTCTACCTCATTCTCAGGCAAAGATGACCAGTCTTTTTCTCTTAAAAACTCTCTCAATTTATTATAGTCACCCCTCTTAAGATTGTACACATACTTGCATTGTTCCTCATTCGATTCACAGTTCACATTCAACTCAAAAACTAAGACATCATGGTCACTGTTGCCGTGGGTCTTGGTGTTCGACCTCTGAAATCAAGGCTTCATCATTAACTAGCACCCAGTCGTCCAGGGTTGGGTTCTGGTTTACTCGCCTCCTTGTGTACTGCTTCACCTGTTGGATGAGGAAAGCATCTTGTAGTCTCATTTTAAATTTCCTCCCTTTATCACCTGAGAAGTTTCCATCCCATCTACAAACGGAAAGTTGAAGTCACCATGATGCATACTTTATCATACTTTAATATTAAATCTGACTCAAGCATGTCAAAAAGTCTCTTGTCATTATCCTCATCAGATGTGTTGGGCTGCGATATAAACAACCAATAAGGACATTTCCATCGTTTTTTGTGCGGAATGTGCACCACACACTTTCACGGTATCCCAGAGTATCAAATTCCTCACATTCCCTAGCATTTAGTCTCTTATCAAGGTAAAGTGCTACTCCTCGATGGGGGTTTTTGTTCATAAACATATCATATTGGTCATTCAACAGCACTTTTTGCCAGGCGATTTCACGCTGAGGTCAAGGCTCAGCGGAAACCACGGCATTCTGATGTTCACTCCCGAGCTAACAAGCGACGCCGTTCCCTCGGTCTTTGAGTTTCAACGAGGGAGAAAGGAAAAAGGCACCAGGCTGCAGCTGCCAGACGTGCACCGCTGGTAAACAAACGGAGAAGGCTGGAGGTGAGTTGGCCTACAGTAACAAATGATGTGCATTACGATGAACCCTGAGTGAATCATTAGATTTGAATCACTTGGTAATGAAATTCGAAGTAGGATGTTTGCACACATGTTATCATTCCTCCTTGTCTCTCTCATGCCCAGTTCCTTGTGTTGACTACAAGTATTGCCAGATGTGTGAATGCTAGAAGTAGGAATACTGCAGTGCTTGAACTTGGCTGTTACAAGGTTTCTAAACTTTACCACTATATTACTACTCGTCCTCAGAAGTTTTAATGTTCGTTTTTTTTTAGTTTCTGATTGAGAGATTAATTTGCAACAATACACAAAAAGAAAAATTACAACACAGACCAGGATAGAAAGTATATTGTGCATAAATATATTTTAATTTCAATCAATCAGTCATGTGGCTTATAGCCCCCCCCCCCCCCCCCCCTCCCCTTCTAAGCTATGGGCCATATCAGGGTTGACACCTTGGAAGTTAATTTCTAATGCTGTTTTAGGCAGGAGACCATACCATACAGCTACTCATTTATTTTGATTTATATGAACCACAAGATTAAGTCTGATCCCAAACCCTGTTACCAATTAACTGAATAGACACTCATTCTCAACCAAATCATCAACAGAACATTGAATGTGGTAGGAAGGGTCATCTCAAAAAATTCCTCCATACATAAGTTTTGAGTGAAATGTCAAGTTATTGAACTGGAGCTGTCAGTTAATTTCCAAAGTGCTAAAATATGTGAGGAAAGCAGAATGCTTGATGGTGATAACATCCCAGTAACTGGTTATAGAGGATAAAGAAGCTTGGGTGCAAGCTGGGATTTTTATCCTCAATGTTCTGATTCCATCACCCCAAAATTTTATGTATACACATTGATCATGATAGTGGACCCTCAGTCTCTATCTACCATGACCACTGTCCATTCTGTTCCAGCCAGCAGAAAAATGCCATTGTTGGTTCAGCTGAATCAGAGACTGCCACAGCGAGCATGAAGCAAGTGCAGTTGGAATGAAGGGAGTGCACTGAAGAAGAAAATGAATCGACAGATGAAGACACACGACATGTCGGTGTTCCCAAACTGTAGTACACCCAGTATGTCACTGACTTTTTCATTTTGTCTTCATGCTGTTCTTCTTTTTGTGTGTGGAGTGAGAGTGCGTTTTAATTATAGTTCTTATATTGGTGATGATGGTAGCGGTCATGGTAGTGCTTCACAATAGTTTGATGAGACGGCGTGTGATTATATTTAACCTGCATAAAACTTGAGTACGCTGGTCCAACTACCTTGAACATATTCTCACTGTCTCATTTTATCCATCACCTTATCATGCAAGGTTGACAAATGATGTAGTGCAGAGGCTGTCATGCATTATATGTGCGAGGGTTGGTGAATGTGGTGGAAGCTATGTGAAAGGAGTGTGTGTATGCCTCAGGAAGAGGAACAATGGCTCTTTATACTTAATATGTGTGTGGTTGATTATTAGCCTTCGTTTGCTTTCCCTCTGCTATTTTTTTTGGTTTTTTTAAATAAATAAAGTATGTTATGGGTTATGGTGGTTGTGTGTATAATATAGATAAAATTTATATATTTTTTATATATTTTTGGGAATACACATACCACCACCTATTTTTTTGTATGTTTTTTCCCTACCCCCCCAAACCTTGGGTATCCCCGGGCTGTAATGTTTTTTAGTCAATTCTTTACCCATTTTGAAAGTGGGGGAAAAGGGGGGGGGGGAGGGGTAGAAAAAAACCCCACAACACACTTGTAAATGTTTTTGTGTGTGGTGTTCAGGGGAAAAATGAAAAAAACCAATTTAAAATCAAAAACGGTTTCCCCCTTTGAATAAATTTTTAAAAGCCCCTTGTAGGGCCCTTTAAAATTGGGAAAATATAAAAAAGTGAAAAACTGTTGAGAGTGTGAGTTAAGATAAGATAAGGGTTTGTTTTTGCCACCCGGACCCCCCAGAGGGCCAAATCGGGCTGTTGCAGAGTTTTGAAGTCAACTAAACAGCAAAAAAAATGTTTTTGGAAAGACCTTGATGGAGAAACACAGCCCCACACTCCGGTTTCATGTCGAAGTTTCGCGGGACTCTGGAGAAGGGGGCCACATTCCACGGAATGCCAAACAGACCCAAATTTTGGGTTTTGAGATATTGTTAGTGATAATGACGCACTGATCACCCAAAGCTAACTTTTATGATAGAGCTTTAACATGAATGCTGTTGTTTATGACATTTTCCCTGTTAAACCTTTTTGTGCCGTCAGTCATTGTTTTCCCCCAAAACAAAAAGCAATAGTTTTCAAATTTGTCCCCCTTAGGTTTAGGGGGAAAAAATTAATGACAAAAAAATTTCCCCCCAAAAAGTGAGAAAGAAAAGGGTCGCGATTGGGGCTCCCAAAAATTCTAAAAAATTTTTCATTTTTGAAACTTATTTAGCACCCCCGACGTGACAGTCTGCTGTAGCCGGATTCGGCTGCTCGCGCTGCGCGCGCGGGGCCCCATCTTACTTAAAAGGGGTGGCCCCACCCACTTTTTAAAATTTGCGAAGTGAGGGGCGGCAATGTTTCCACTGGCGAATCCCATTTGGTGAATAAAAACTGTTTTCGATGTGAAAATTTTCCCTTTTAACAACATAAAAAACAAAGTGAAAAATTACCAGACTGTTTTTTCATCTGGGGCTTGTATATCTGGTTTTTATATTTCGCCCTACTGCATAAAACCAAATTTCCCCCCCGCAGTCCTAAATGGAATGTATGGTTAGAACCCATCGTCAAAAACAAACACACAAAACGTAGGCGATGGGGAATAAAATTAAAGAAATATTTTACGTAGAAGTTCCCTTAGGTTAGTCTATTTTTGGGTTTTACCCCAGAACAAGTTGTAAACCCGGTGTGTGCTGTGTGGAGAAGCACTTTCATAACTGTCAAGAAACAGTGAAGCAGATAAAAAAAGGTTTTGGCAGGTTTTTTAAGTTAACTTGGGGGAAAACCCTTGCGCAGTTTGCAACGCCCAAACCCAGAGAAAAAGGACACTGAAAAAGTTTTGGAAAAAAAAACCAGAAAATCAAAACAGCCCCAAGTTTTATTTGTAAAGGAAAAAAAAAACGTTGACCCCTAAAAACCCCAAAATATCCTCGCATCAGGGGATTTCAGCATTACAAGAAATTTAGATTCTACCTTCCTATCGCTTCTTTTCTTAAAAACTTTCCCCCCCCCCCCTTGGGAAAGGAAAAAAGATCCAAACTTAAAAATTGCTCTTTAGGTCAGGCACTGATGAAAGAGCTCGGCCAAAAATTTTATCACCCCGCCCCTTCCCAGACTGCACTTGGAGTTCCCATGCAAAACCTGACTAGCCCCAGGGAATTTTTAAAACGAATTTAAACAGACTTTTTTTTGGGTTTCCCTTTTATACCCCTAGATTTAATTTGCTTGAAAATGTGTTGCGGGTGGCGGGGAAAGGTTTTTGGGGGGAAACCCCAAACAGCTTAACCCATTTTGGGGTGACAATGTGGACCATCAGGTCGGGACGTTTGGGTTGGGACTAGTCCCTTTTCGGGGTAGGGGCTTTAAATTGTCGCCGTGCCCCCGGGGAACAAAACAAAACAAAGCGGTCCATCGTGATAAAAAATATTCCAGAAAAATTTTTCAGAAATTTGGAAAAAAATTCCCCATTCGCATTTTGAAGCCTCTGCGCCTGTTTCTTGGCATATGAAGTATTTACAAAACATGGTTTGTTGACAAAACCCAGGAACTGGATTTCCTTTGGAAAAATTTCCCTGTCTCTCCTTTCCCCCACGTCCGGGTTTGGGGCGGGGTGATGCAAAGGGAAAGAAAGGAAATCCCCGGGTCAGAGGCCCCCCCATTTCCCCTGTTTACGAAGGGAAACCCAAAAAAATTTCGAGCGCAATTCTCCCATGCACTTTGTCTCTTCACGGGGTTGGTTTTAAAATGAACCCCATTCTGCCTTGGGCCCAACCACTTGGTGGAAATAAACGATTTCGATCATGACCCAGCTAGCAGTGCCTGCATTCATCGTCCTTTTGCGGGGGGGTTCCCACTTTTGAAATGAGTTCCCGGGTTGCATTGGAAATCACCCCCAGGATTGGACTTGGAAATTTTTTGGGGGAAGTGGTGTAGTCAAAACTCGGTACCCTATGGTAAGCTGCAAGTCTGTTTCAAGACTGTTGTGGAAAATTCCTCGTGTGCTGTCCCTCAACGCATGATTCTATCTAGAACCTTAACTTCCCCTTTAAACAACTCAGTGCAAAAAATGGGAAAACTTTTCATTGGCATCCCCAAATTCCTGACGTTTAAATCCCCCAACAGGAACAAGAAGTGAAGCCCGGCAAAAATTAAAAGAAGGCCCCTTTGCAGCATTTCAGAGCAAAGGGCCTTAAGTGTCTTGTTTTTTGGGGCCGTTTAAAAAAAGGGAAGGAACATATTTTGCGAGAGGGAAAAGAAAGTGTGAAAAAAAAGAGGGGAAAAAAACAACTTTTGATAAAAAAAGTGCCCTTAAATCCTTTGTCCCCCCTTTGGCTTCGTATATGCTTTGGGGGAACACCCCGGCATTTTTTGGGAAGGCAGAAAAGGGACAGGCAATTGAATGCTGATCCCCATGTTTAAAAAAAGAATGCTGCCCTCCCTGGCTGCGGCGGTCACTTCAGTAAAACCAGACAGGCAATTTTCCTTCGAAAAATGCAGCAAAAAAGAGATCCCCACCCGATATCTCTATGCCTTTCAGTAGGGAAAAGGAATGTCCTGCGCGGGGAGTGAGGTCTGGGGGGGGGCCCTGGGGCATTTTTTTAGGGGATTGACAAATTGTGAAGTGTGGATTACACGGGCTGACCGGATTGGGAAAGATCCCCAATTTGGTTTTACTTTTGGAATGTGTTCATTTCTTCCGGGTTTTTTTAAAAATCATTTTTGTGGTGTTTTCCCACTGTCTGAACTGAAGCTGTGTTATGTGTCTAGGGCACGGGCCCTCCCAAAACCATTACGCTTTTTCGCGTAATTTATTACGCCAAGTGATAGTTCTTCGCCCCTTACGCTTTTTACCCAAAAAAATTACGCATTAAAAGGGTTTTCAACAACAACCCCCCCCAAACGGAACAAAAAAATGGTTTGTCCCAAAACACACGGCGCCGTGCGTATAACCAGAAATTTCAAAAAGGTTCTTTTCATGCCCCATTTCTTTTCAAAATCTTTACCTTTCAGCGAATTTTGGCGTTTTTTTGGGTTTTTTTAGTTTCAAAAATTTGTCGAACGGGAAAGTAAAAATTTTTGGCAAGATGGGGAAAAAAAAAAAACCGGGGGTAAAAATTTCCGAAAAAGAATATGGGGAAAAATTTCCCCTTGAAAGGGAAGTTCGGGAAAAAGGTTTTTTTTGTGCAGGGTGTTAACCACTTGCGAGTCGGATTCAAAATTTCCAATCGGGGGGATGGGGTTTGTGAAGCGTCACTTGATTTACGAAAAGCACATCGATCACTTTAACGCGCCAAAATTTTTTCCAGCATAACATTTTTTTTCGACTTTTGACACCTCAAAAGAGGATAAAATTTTTGGGAAAAAGGGGTTTAATTGGGGTAAAAGCAGTGGTGGCCGGATTTTTCTTTCGAGCACAACATCGCTCTTAGCGCAGCCGCCTGCACCCCAAGCTTTTTTCAAAAACGTTCTCAGTTTCCCGGAAATCCCCCAAAAAGGGGAAAGAGCGGTCAAACCAAAGACAAAAACACATTGTAAGGCCCTTTTCTCATAAAAAGAAAAACTGCTGTGAAATCTGTTGCAGAATGGCCCGTTTGTGTTGGGGGATGGGGAAGTCAGGAAGGGGGGGGGGGGGGGGGGAAAAATTTTTTTTCCTGGGGGGGTTTTTGCGATTTTAAAAAAAATGACAAAAATCCCCCAAAAGTGATGGCCACCCCCCTGACGAATCAGCAACGGGGAAAACATTTTTTTAGGTTATGATTTTCTTAATTTCATTTTCCCCAGTTTCCCCTCTTAAACTCCCCCCCCCCCCCTCAAGTCCAAATCTTTGCCAAGTCTTTAAAAAAAAAGCCCTTTGATTTTTCCCCCGCGCTTGTTTTTTTTTTTTCCCCCACTATTAGTAAGATTGTTGTCTTTTTTGGGGCTTTTGGGTTGATTATTCAATTTTTTAAAAGGTTGGGTCAGTCTTGAAAAAAAATTTAAATTTGTGTTGGGTTTTCCCTTTTAAAAAATGGGGCAAACGTTACCCACTTGTTTATGTTTATTTTTTATGTTCCTGCCTCATTTCTTTTTCCCAAAATTTTTTTGGTTGTTTATGGCGCACTTTTAACCCTTTGGTGTGCCATCCCCATGATGGTTTAGGGGATTTGTGTGTGTTTCCAGTGTATTCAAAATCTTCAAAAAATTTGGGTAGAGATTTTTTTTGGGGACACTTAAAAAAAAAAGTTGTTTTTGAAAAAAAGTAAATTTCCCAAAAAAAATTGTTTTTGGAAAAATTTAAACATCGTTTTTGTTTAAAAAAGGAAAAAGGGTCGCGTTTGGGATTACTCTTAGCTCTCAAAAATTAACATTTTGCTCGTGAGCTTCAATTTTTATTTCATTGGTCTCTTAGGGGGTTGGCGGTTTGAGGGCAATACAGCGGTAAGTAAATCACTTGTGTTACGCCAGGAAAAATGATGCATTTGGTTGCAATGTTCGTAAGCTGAAAAACCCCAAAAACCCGTTTCCCGGTTTCAGTCCATTTTCGGCAATATTTGCTAAAGCCTTGCTTTCTTATGATTTTTTTAAATTTTAAACTTCTTTCAGCCCTTGAGTATTTCAAATTTGATATGTCCCTGACTAAAATTTTACAAATTTGGGAAGAAATGCTAAAAATATTTTTATGTAAAGTAAAACCCTTTATGAAACTTTCCCCTCGCGACATTTTGAATTTTGGATTTTTTGATATGTTAAAAGTTCATATTTCCTACCCATTCCCATAAAAACTTTATTTTGCAATTGTTCCTTTCTTCACTCTTTTTTTTACTTTGGTTTTACCCCCATATTAAAGCACAAAAAAACAATGTGAATTTGAAATTTACAAATTAATGGGGTTCCCATTAATAAAAAGGGGGTTCTCAGCTGAGAAAAATTATTTTGACAAAAAGGGTTTTTTTCCAATGTGCAGATGAAATTTTCTCAAGTCAAAAAAAAAAAATTAAAAATGCTTTTGAACTCAACCCATTTTTTGGGGAGTTTTTCGGTCAAAAATTTGGGAAAAAGGTGGGGGACTACAAGCTTTTGCACACAGGCTTGTGCTTGTGCTTGTTTGTAAATAATGCATTGATTAGGGTTTGAGGTGTGAAGGTATTTTTTTTTTCCCAAATTTTTACAGAGTGTATGCACACCAGGGTTAGTGGTGGGTAATGGCCTGTGTTATATTCCCAGGGACTTCTCCCTTTCAAAACCCGGTTTCAGCAATATTTGGTTATATGCTTTACTACAAAGATTTACTCAAAAACCTGTATTTCGGGCTTGGAGTGGCTTTGTTCATTTAATTTTTTTTCTTTGTGTCTTGTCTGATTCATAGATGTGACTCCCATTTCTCATTTGAGATCTTAAGTCATTTTTAGTTGAGCTTTGATTTTATTTTATTTGTTTGCAGCCCAATTGGGTGGTGAAAGAAAAAAAGGACTTGAAATTCCCTCAGGAAAATGAAGAAATGACTGGCAAAAAACCACAAGCAAAAAACCCCGGGAAATTTATTTTCATTTTAAATTTTTTTTTTAAAAGGGTTGTAAAATGGGCCCCAAAGTTTCCACTATGAAGCCAAACAGTTTAGTTATTCCCCTTAAACTGATAAATACCAAAAGGATGTAGAAACTTTAAAGTGTGTGTGTGTGGTTGCTGGGCACACAGACAGAGGGCCTGACGGATGATCCCCTTTTCCGAGGAAAAGTACATTGTTGTGAAAGGCCCCCCCGGAACCCGCTCCCGAGTGTTGCCGAGTGGGTGCCAAGCCTGCCAGGTAGGAGAGGAAGAATGTGGCACAAGTGTTTAATACAAAAGGTGGGAAAGTGAATGTGGTTAAAAATTTAAATGGGTTTCACAACCCTATTCCAGGAGGTGCCACTGGGCAACCGGGGTCTTTGTTTTATCCAAAAGATCAGATTTTTTTCACAAAACAGTAACTATTTAAATTGGGGAAATTTTTTTAAAAATTAAATTGTTTTAAAAGGGGATTGGGAAGATGGTCTTGGAGAAAAAAAAAATTTTGACAGGCTGTAAAACCCAAATTTAATTTCATGTCGTTTTAATCATTTATCATAGCAAAAGTTGGACTAAGGCACAGTGTCCTTTTTTTTTTTTCAAGTGGATTGAAATTCCAAAATGTGGCTGCACATTTTTAATCTGTTCTTACATGGCAAAGGTCCACGTGAACGGGTACTAAGCTTAAAACTTTGGATAACAGCATGCTTTTAATCTCTTTTCAGAGCAATCAAGCAAAAAAACTCCCTGCGATGGGGTGGAAGGGGAAGAAAAACCCCGGACAAATTAAAACAGTGTGTCTGTCCCGCCACTCCTCACTGACAGACATGCCCGTATTAAAAAAATATATGGGGACCACCATAGGGGTGGTTTAAGTCCCAAAAAACCCCTTACCCCTGCTTTTATGTCTGGGATTTTTGGCAAAAAGGGAAAAAAACATCAACCCCCACAGGCACACGCTTTTTGAAATACATTTTCAAGGTTTTAGCCAGTTTTTAGCTTTACAAAAAGTACATTGGGACAAATAAACAACGACTTTTTTATTTCAAACCCCAAACAAAAAAAATAGAAACAAGTGTTTTTTTAGTAATGAAAATTAGGTTTTTGCATAGCAGGTGGGGGCCATTTTTAAACAAAAGAGAGGGGGGCAAAATTTGAAAAAAGAAAGCGAAGTTTCAATAAATGGAGGATGGAGGTGGGGGGGGGGGGAAGGAGAAAAAAGATAGGAAAAGAAAAAAAAAAGGAGGAAAGGGAAAGCTAGTCAGAAGAGGGGGCAGGTGGACACCCCTTCAAAAAAAAAAGTTCTTCCAATGATGCATGCAACCCAATTTAAAAAGACCCCCTGATTAAAATTAATTTTAAAAAACCAAGTGTATATTGGTTTTTTCCCCCTTTATTGTATTTTCTAGCAGCCTTTCCAACAAGCTTTGGTTTACAACCCAATTTGCCAAAGCTGAAAACTCTTTTTCTATGGAGTGTCAGAAGTTTTTTTTGGTGAATAAGAATCGGGATGCCCCCTTTTTAAACACTTAACTGTTTTGGTTTTAGTGATGTTTTTTTTTTTTTTCTGTTTTTTAAAAAAAGCCTTTCCAAAATTGTGGGGGGAGGTGTAAGGTGAAAACAGTGCGGAGAGAACATATAGCCCCCCAACCCGTAAAGGAAACTGTGAAAAATTTCTTTTATAATTTTTTTTCATCAAATGTTTTTAGGTTTTTTGGGGGAAGAAACCCTTTAACTGCAGGCAAGTCCCCAAAAGAAAAGCTTGCCCTTTTTCCCGTTGGGGTAAAAGGGATAAAGAGGCACAGTATGGTGTCCACATAAACCCCGAGGCCCCAAACCCACAAAAAGAGGGGGGACAAATGGCTGTCGAGGGTCAACCCCCCATTGCAGACATCCTGAAGGCATGGGGGGGCTTTTCCCGTTGTCTGCAAGGCCCTTGGGGAACCCCGAGCCGGATCAGACCAGGTAACACACTGTACTTAACTTTTAGGGGAAAAATAACACATTTTGCTTCCCTTTTAAAAGGGGAAAAAGATAAACATTTGTGCTTCCCTTTTTGAGAAAAAAAAATAAAAATTTGCTTCCCTTTTTAGAGAAAACAAAAACCGTTGTGGCCCTTTCCTTTTTTAGAGAAAACAATAACACATTGTACTTCCTTTTTTTTAGAGGGGGGGAAAAAAATAAACACGTTGTGCTTCCCTTTTAGGGAAAAAAAATAACCATTGTTCCTTTCCCTTCTAGAAAACAATTTCCCCGTTGTGCTTCCCTTTTTGGAAAACAATAACCCCATTGTACTTCCTTTCCCGAGAAAAACAAAATTTGTACTTCTTTCTAGAGAAAAAAAATAAAAACCCTTTTTGTTCCTTTAGAGGGAAAAAAAATTTAGACGGGACTTTTCAGTGGGTGGCCCTGCCCTTTTTGAACAAGAACAGAATTACATCCCTTTTATTTTGAAAAAGTTTCAAACTTTATATTTTTTTAAAAGGATCTGCCTTTATTTTCAAATTGAAAGGTTTTTTTTCTGTGAAACTGAGGGAAAAAGTTAAAAAAATTTCAAAACTAAACCAAAGTACCCGAAATGAGGGTTGGGAAATTTTTTCCGCATTATCTCGTTTAAAGATCAAAGAACTGCCCTAAGCACATTAGTTTTAAAAAGGTTAAAAAACCTCAACAATTTCCTTTTCCCCTATTCATCATTTTTTCTGAGGGTTTTAATTTAGTTAATTTCTGATATTTTTATTTTCCAACCCCTGATTTCTTCGTTATGTCAGGGCACACGTCCATCGGATCTGAAAAGGGATTCTGCGCGGTTCCCTCAGAGACATGGGATGTTGCACCCGGAAAGGTTTAGACGGGAAGCCCGGTTACCTGCTGTGTCTGCCCCTTTGCCCCCAAGTTTACCCCTTCACTTACAGTGTCTTTGGGAAAAAAGTATGTTATAAGTTTCCCGTTTGGGTCAAAGTTTAAGGGGGTGCAATTGCGTACACTTTATTCCCGAGAAATCGCGCTAAGCTGAATAGCCTTCGTTATGATAAAGTAAATGGGAGGGGGGGGGGGTGGTCCCCCCTTTAAAAAAAGGGGGGGGGGGTGGTGGCATAAAAAGGGAGGGAGGATCCCAAAAAAGGAAGGGGGGGATCCATAACCCCGGTGTGTGTGTGGGGGGGGGGGGGGGGGGGGGGGTTCCTACCCAAATTTTTTAAAAGAAATGTGAGTCATTCTTTTTTCTGGGCACTTTTGGGGGGGGACTTTTATTTTTTATGCTGTAAAAAAAAAATTGTCGGTCTCCGGGAAAATTTTTAAATGAAAGTGTTTTATAGTTTTTAAAAAAACGAACCATCAAGAAAAAAATTTGGGTTTCCCTGATTTTTAGTAAGTTAAATTTAAAAATCGAAAAAAGCCTTTTAAAAGGCGTCCCCAAAAGGGGACCCAGAAATGTTGCCCCAAAAAAATGGTTATACAAAGAAGGACTGTTAAAATTTTTTTGGGGTGTTTTTAAGTTGGGAAAGTGTAAATTTTTTGCGATTTGGGAGTCCAAAATTTTTTGCAAAACCCCTTTTTTTTTTTTATTTAAAAATCATTAATTTTCAAAACCGTCCCCGCGTTTCTTTCGTGTCCAACATTCCCATCCCTCGTTTTCTGTCGCCCCCACCCGCCCTTTTAACATTTATATAGCGAAAGCCGACTGGTAAATGCATGTTGGGCGGGTAGAAAAGAATTATTGAAAATGGGTTCAGGAAAAAAACGCTTTAAAAAAAGTCGAAAATTGACTTTTGAAAAAATTTTTGCGGGGAAAAGTGAAAAACAGGTAACGTCCCCTTTTAAAGCCCCCTTTTAACAAAAAACTAAAAATGAGTGCACAGGGTGACGTCGCCTAAACGGTCCTGATTTGCAAAACTGTGACGTTTCAACCCCGAAAAAGTAGCCCCCCCAAAAATTGTGGGAAAACCAAAAAAAAGTGAGGTCAGCTTCGAAATCTGAGGAAAGCGGGACACCGGGCGGGGTTTTCCCGTTTTGGCCAATATCCCCACGGAAAAAACCGATTTTTAATCAAAATATTTGTTTCAAAGGGATGAAGGTGAGTTTTTTAATGTTTTTTAATCATTATTCCCCGTTTTACTGTCATGAATAAGATAATAGTTGTCTTGATCTTTTAAATTGTTTCTTTGGCAAATTTTTGAGGTTTTTTGCTCCAAAATGGGTAAGGTTTTCACATTTGACCTTTTTTCAAAAAAAATTGTTTTTCCCCAGCATGGTAAACTTGTTGAAAAGCCTGGTTTTGTCAGTTTTGAGAAATTTTGGTTGGGTTTCGTCAAAGTTGTTTATTATGAATAAAAAAACCAGAATCGCATTTAACACAACCTTTTTTTAAAATGAAAACGGGAAATTTTGGGAAAATTTAAACATCTGTAAAAATTTTAATGTGTGAAGCGCTGGTTTTAAAAAATTATGTTTTTAAATTTTTGCAAGGTGTGTTTAAAATTGATGCACTTATAATTTAAAAAAAATTTTTATGGTTAATTTGCAAAAGGGGCCAAAAAAATCACCCGCCAAGTGATGAAATGTGGCTGAAATTTAGCGAATTCTTTTAGTGTCACCAATTACATTGACAAAAAAATCTTGTGTCTCATGAAAAATTGTTGTTCCCGGGTTTTGATAAGTGATCTATTTCATTTTGCAAAAAAAAAAATATCACTGAACTTTAATAATATTGTACATTATTCTTTTTTTTTTTTTTTTTTTTTTTTTAAATAGTTTATTTTGGTTATTTCTGTGTTTAAAATTTGGGGAAAAACTTTTTTAAAAAACTTTGGCAGCTCAGTTTGTGTGTTTCCTTCCGGGTTTGTTATGGTCATTCCTGTTTTACTGATTATGTGTCATTGTGAAAGTGGGACCATTTATGTTAAATGACAAAGGTTTCAATGTTTTAACCCCAACTTTTTTTTTTTTTTTTTTTTAAGGTGCTTGCAGTTGGGAGGGCACTTTTGTTTGGGCCCCACAGTGGAGGTCCGGCCCGGGGGAAAGGCCACGGCCCTGGGGAAATGCCTTTTGGGTGGGCTTTGTTGTGAAATTCCTCATCTGTGCTGGGGGAAATTTTTTATTTTCCCAAAAAGGGGACCAAACCTTTTTTAGTATCCCAAAAAAGGGTGCAAAAAAAGATTTGGGCGCCAGCCCGTTGAACCCATGAACCCCCACTTTTTTTAAAAAACTGCCCGCAGGGAAAGGGCGTGGTGGGGTGTGTGTGTGTGTGTGTTAAACCCCTTTTCAAATTAATTTTTTGTAAAAAACAAGAAATCTTTCAGTGTGGGTTAAAAAATTTTTTACAACATTTGATTGTATTTCTTTTTGTTTTAATGAATGAAAACCCCGGGTGTGTGGGGGGGGGGGGGGGGGGGGGGGGGGGGGGGGGGGGGATTAATTAAGGATTTGTTAAAGGGGCTTAAAGCCCCAGACAATGATAGATGGTTAGTTGGGTAAGTTTAGTGTGCTCACTTTGAAAAGGGTTTTTGGTGTTTATATGTAAGCGTTACGCTTTAGGGAAAAGGGGAAAATTTCTTTTAAAGGGAAAAAGGAAAACCTTTATTTGCCATATTATTTTTATTTTTTGGATCAGGGGGAAAGGCAAAGGCCTTTTGTCAAACAGTTGTTTTGCCGGGGTAACAGCAAAATTTTCTTTAAAGAATGAAGTGTAATTTTTAAAGGTTTTACATAAACAAGTCAATGTGGGGATCACAGGCAGGAAGGGGGTTTTAGCCTTTAAATCTGTTCATGCCACTTCTAATAATGTTGAAAGGGTGCCTATGGCCCGTTTTTTTTTGGGACAAATTTGGTATTTTGCTATTTTGTGGTGTAACGTAACGGGAGTTACTGTTCCAACACCTTGGGTCTTCCATGGGCATAGCATGGGCAGCAAGAAAAGTCACAGATTTTTTTTCTTTTAGGGGATGCCTTTGCTTACCTTGAGGTGAAAAATTACAAGTTTTCACACTTGTGCAGCCATTTTGAAATTTTGACACTTGGTCCCTCCTTAGTTACCATTAGCAAAGAATGACTCATGTACAAGTTTGCCATATACAAGTGGTCCGATTTCATTCTGTTGATTATGGACAAATAACTAATGTAGTCTGTTCTGTGCTTTTTCCAGTAACTACATATTATTTCTTGTGGACAGGCTGCTGCTTGCTGCAATGCATTTCAATGCGAATGCTGGCCGAAAACCCGGCTGTGACTGATGAGGGTGACCTCCAGTGGAAATTTGCCAGACCAAAATCAGCAAAGGGTGCTGCAGTCCCCATACCAGTCAAGGGAAAGCAAAGTAGAAGTATGAGACTGTTCAAAATATTGACATTTTTCTTCTTTTTTTTTTGCAACTGTTACTTGGTTTCTGTTTCAAAATTTTGAATTGTTAACACATTACCTTGGCTATGTGAGTCTGACAAACATTTTCTTAATTGTAACTTTTCAAGAGGTCAAACATTTTACTCGAGTTTGTTGTTGTTATAGTTTAACTCTTTGATTCATGTTTTCATTAAATTGGGCAAGTTGCCAGTAGCACAACTTCATCTCAGAAAAGGCATAATGTGACATCTGTTTTGTGTTGCAGACTACATCACTGATTTGTTTGAAGCTGTGACTCTGCTAAGACTCACCTACCCTAGCTACAAAGAGCAAAGCAGGCACAGCAAGAGTACAACTGCGCTGTCCCACCACCCTTGAGCCACACAGCTTCAAGTGGACAAAGCGACAGTTGTTGCACAACACCGTGCACGCATGAATTGGGCAACTACTGGACAACAGAGTCCACCTCAGTCCCAAGTGACAATCCACTGTCACACACAAAAATGTTTTCAAACATGCTGTCCTTGTATCATTTTCAGTGTTCAATTCAGTGGTTCTCATGTCTGCAAAACCACTGTCAAATCATATCTTTTCCATTTTTGCTTACTTTTTATGTAAAAAAAAAATTGCTGTCGTGTGTTTCTTGCTTTGGCGACATAATGTATGTGTACTTGTGTGCATTAAAATGAATGTATTTCTGTTTCCTTTTTTTTTCCTGACTCGCAAAGGGAGCGGTTAGCATCCCTAAGCATGACTACATTTATGTCTCTTATTTATGATTTTCTTATTTACACCTTTTTCTTGTGCCACCAATGCACTGTAACTGATCATAGCCATTTCACATGTAAACAGCACAAGAAGCATTTCCTTCACATAGACCACATTTGATTTGTATTTGTCCACCATCTATCCCTCCATGTAATATGGATACCTGCTTGTGAAAATGTACACATTGTGCAGAGTGGACCCTTGCTGCCATTCAGTGTGGTCTCTTCCCTCCCCCAGGAGATTCTTATTTCTTCTGAACTTCCCCCCCCCCCCCCCCCCCCCCCCCCCAATTTCCTGAGATCAAGAAATTATGCAGGATGGCCAACATTTTTAGCATCGCCAAGTCTTGTCTGCCTCAAGGATGGCTGTCAATCTGTCGGGTCTAATGGCAATCTTTCTATGTGAATACTGCTTGTTTTTTTCTTCTTTTCTGAATGCTACATTCTTCTCTTTTAATAGCTTTATGCCCCCTGAGACTTGCAACTGTTCACTCTTTGTTTACCTGCTATCTTCCCTCATTCCCACCTTTTACCTTATTTCTGCCCCTTCCTTTCCCAACCCCTATGTCACACCTAGAGCCTCATCTACCTTCTTTTATTTCCTATTCTAAATCTTTTTTTTTTTTTTTTTTTTTTTTCCTGTCCCAAGCTCTGCGACTACCTCAGAGGCAGTGCACCCACGCCGCTCATTCCGACACCCCGTCCACAGCCATAGCCCGGTCGGCCCCGCCGCAGCCCCGGCACCAGCAATCCACAGGGAGCAGTCAATGTCAAGTCGTCATGAGGCAACCCACCGGAGGAGACACTGCACTGCTGCCGAGTCACTTCGGTGGTGTTCAGTGGCGCCTGTTCTGATCTAACATACGCAGGACACCACCTACTAAGCCCCCTACTGACGACAATAATTGCTTAGTCGCGGAGCCGGCGTGAGTGAGCTCTCCCTCCGGAGGGCGCCACCACGTCCGTCCAACGACAGCCCCCATGGACTCGCCGATACCGGTGACCCCGACGGAAGCAAACCAAGGCCACAGACGCGGAGAGGACATCGAAATTGAGGTCACCATGAGAGCAGGGCATGAAGGGCCACAGAATTTGAGACATTTTTTTTAAATGCTGATCAATGGGAATGAGGATGATTAAGATGATGCTACGGATTTCCATTTCGGTCTGAGACTACATGACAGGGCTGTACTCTACGCTTCCTTTCATAATATATCCTGGCGTCAACCAGGCCCGAGAGATACAGGCACCTGCAGTGTTGGTCAGGAAATTTGAGCAACACTCTCAGAAACGCATCCATTAAGTGGATGAAACTCGACTGTGTGGTCCCAGTCTTCCCAACTGAGTCCGCAGCAAACTCAACTCTGGGTAGGAGCCGGTCGGGGCAGAAAAACCCACATGACTCTGATGGGATTTGAACCCACGACCTCCCAGCCGGGAGTCCGCGATGCTAACCACTTCGCCACGGCGGCTGGTATTCTAAATCTTTTTATTGCTCTTCCCACCTCACTCTGCCCACCTCCACCCTCTTAAAAAAATCATGGTGACAGCTCTAACTGTTCCTTTATCAAATGTGGCTGTACAGTTTTTCCATGATGAATCTTTCAATCCCCAGCCCCTGCCCTCCATTGTAGGGTGGGGGAACCCCTTTTCCACTTCAGCATATTCTAAACCCTTCTGTGCACTCATTGTTGTCATCCCCACTGTTCCTACACACATATTGGCAAACTCTTTCTTGGTAGGTGTGTGGCGGTTTTATTTCATGCACTTGTATTTGTTTATCTTTTTTTTTTTTTTTTTTTTTTTTCAGTTTTTTTTTTTTATTGAACTTTTTTTTACATTTTCTGTGCACAATCAAATATGACAATATAGGAGACTGTACAAACAAAGGCAAACGAAAAAACAACAACAACAAAACATTATTAAATGGAAAGGGCACTACAAATAAACATCTAGACAGAAATTAACTGTAGCTTGAATACTAGATGGACAAGAATCTGTAGTTGCATTGTAGTATTCCTGGTGACAGGCATGAATATTTATACATCTCATACACATTACAAGTATGGCAAAAAACAACAACAAAAAAACAAGTAACGGCACGATGGGTTTGCTAGCTCGTTTCTTGATCTATTCAAAAAGTTTTTTGAAATAAAACCATTCTGCCTGAAAACTGTTATATCTCATATTTGTTAAAGAAATATACTTTTCAGTTTCATATTTAATCTTCAAGAAGGATTTAAAGTTAACATAGAGTGGTAAAGTTTCCACAGTTTTACATTTGAAGATGAAAAAATTTTGCAAGGATTATAATATAATCAAGGACATGACTTGACTTTGTATTCTTTTCATATCCAAATAGCACAAACGTTTCGTTAAGTAAAAGGTTAAAGCTATTTTCTGTGCTGGAGTTGATACATGCTTCTAACTGTCCCCAAAAACGTTTTACATGTGGACATGCCCATAACATGTGATTAATACTGTGTCTCACATTTTTACAGAAAGAACATTCCTCCGAGTTAACAACATTCATATTTGCAAGGATGACATTAGTTGCTAATATTCGGTGCAGAATTCTTATTTGGAACCATTTCAGTTTGATTTCTTGTATTTTCTTGGCCTTGATGAAAATATTTTTCCAGTTAAGCTCTCTTTTCATTTTTTCATTCCCTCGTTTACAATTTTTTGGTTCTAATTTGTCCTTTAGCATATCATAATAAAACTTCGTTCTTTTGGGATGGAATATATCAGTTGAAGCGTTTTGTGAGTCAGTGCATTGGAATCGTTACTGTTAAGGGTTAATCCTGTCTTGTTGACATAGCAACGTATAGCACCGACACATCCATTATAAGTGACAAAATCGACGTTAACACCATGTTTTTGTTTAAAACTGATTCATAGTCAAAAAGGTTCCATCATCATTTAACAAATCTCTAATCAGAAAAAATATCCTTGTCAGCCCATTTTTTGTAGTAAATGATTCTTTGACCTATCCTAATATTTGTATTGTAGAAATAGGTTCCAAAAGCAAATCACTTGTTGTTTCAATATTTACCTTTAAGCTAAATATTTTATATGCTTCGAAGACATTGATCCAAAAATTGCTTAACATGTGTTTCTCAGCAGGTATTGTTGTTTATCAATTTACTTGCTTTTTTTTTTTTATTGGTAATGCTGCATGCTGTGGTCTATTTCATTTTTGAATAAATGTGATTGTAAACTGAGTTTACTGTGTCAGTCTTAGAAACTGTGCTTCATGTATATAAAATTGCGCCATGCCATACATTTATCACTTACCAAGACATTAGGCAGCATACTTGAATCCAGCATATTTCTCTGAAGGGTACTTGGCCCTTACTGCTGATACAAGGCATGCTGGAAGTGGAATCCGATTGCCCTACCAAGAGTTGACCGCCAGATCCAGCGCACAAAATTGCAGTATGCCACATGCCTGTATGTTCTGAAATACAAATCATATCACAGTTTCTGTCACTGGGCAAAGCATCTTGACATAAAAATGATGCCACATAGACAGAATACATTCAGTCTGTCAGCTATTAGTTAGCATCAAGATAATAACTTATATCTCTTCTTACTACTTCAATGTCTTCTTTTTTAATGTTAATTGACAGTTCTTTTATGCCTAAACTTAATAACATGCTAAAAGTTGTCCAATATACAAGACAAAAAATAATGATGATCTGCAACCTTGTTCGGTTATACATGGCAACAACATCTACTTACTTGTGAGGTCTCCTGCGTTCGTATTCCTCTTTCCACGATTTCTTGCGACTCGTTTGAGAAGCACTATGGTTGCATCAATGCTATACCTGAAATAACAGAAACTGCACAAATCAAGTCATTTCTGGAATTGCAATGTCTACTTTGACGTATGATTGAGTGGGTGACTGTTGAAATCCAGAAATTAACTCATATCACATATATTGGTGTAGGCTTATTAGCCTTTTGCCTGCTCTATAGAATGTGTGATATTCAGTTTTTGATTGCGTAGCAGGGTATGCAGGAGACAACTAAGTCGGACTAACTTCCAGTATTCAGATTTGTCTAGGAGTACTAATATGCTTCCCCGTGTTTGTCTATTTTCATTTTAAACATGTTAAGTATTCCTGCTGCAACAATATACGATGAAGAAATCTGAAGGTTAATAACCCCATTCAGTGAAAAAGTGTGCAAGCAAGTTGAATCAAAAGTGTTAATACTTTTTATGGAATGTCTTCTGGCTGGTGGGATATTTGAAGTCGACAGATTGTATGTAGTTTTGATATAATAACCATGCAGAATTTTGACATGTAAACTCAGTCTCATCATGTCGGCATCATTCATTACAAATGCAAGAATAATGTTCAATTCTATCGCATGAGTAGATTTCTCTTTCAGCTGTTTGGCTTTTGTACAAAAAGAATAAACTTGCCTCCATTTAACTTTCTTTCCCTGCACTGCTTGGTTCTTTATGAATTCCAAACACAGGCAAGTTGCTTGATTGAATGTTAAGCAGTAAACTAGGTGAGTGGGCAGTTTCAAGAAAGCATTATCAACTCACAAAACAAAACTTAACACGTAAATTTTCACAGAGAGCACAGTCACTAACAAATATTTTTTCATAAGGATGAATACATAAAAAAATTGGTTCAAGAAATAAGATTTGTTCTCTGTTTAGAGAGACAGAATTTTCTTACAATTATAACTTCATGACCGAATACAACAGTATTTTCTTTTTTTCCCGCACGAAGACACTGCAGCATATGAGACGCACAGATTTACAGCTCAGCTACAAAAATGACCCAAACTTTGCACCTACCGGCTCAGGCAATTGCTGAAAACACCTTCGTGGCTCGTGATGCACTGTTGGCCTTCTTCCAGCATGCTGGCCACTCTTTGCACTGGCCACACCTGCACCAAGATCTGGAGAAAAAGATGTTAACAATAACAGCATTAAATACATATGGATGCACAGTTAAATTATGAAGTAGGTATTTATTCATGTTAATCTATGCTACAGCAAATAAAACTGTTTGTCAGGTATTCATGTTATCTATTGCCACAGTTATATTTTGCCAGAGCAACCACTACAATGTGTTGCAACATCATCAAGGCCGAGTACATTAATTCAGTGGAGAGAAGGTCAAGTGGTGCCATTTTCAAATAAGATTAATTTCAACAAATAATAGATGTCACCAGGAACGCACAGTGTATTCATTCTTTGGTAAGGGCAATGGTCTAACTTTCTAGTTTCTTAACAACCTATTCCATTAGCTGTTCAGGATTTCATTCATTATTTGACAAGTTTGATATGACATATGTTCCGAAATGTGCTTTCACAAGCAACAGTATTATCAGCTGCGTATTGGCAGCTCTCTCTCAGCATCATCCTAAATCCATTACATATGTCTACTTGGAAGCACACTTTGCCATAAATGAACACAACGTTTGGGGTGTTCATCGGGTTCTCAAAAAAACAACTGCAGGCCTACTCCAATCACAAGGTCGTAATGTACCGTTTGTATATTCTGACTAAGAAACATAATGTTAACAATTAGCATTTGTACAGTGATATTCCTAAAATACTGCTGGTATCGAAGGCAAGAGTTCCCTGTTTACCTTTCCTCTGTCGTCTGCTACATCTGGACTGGGAACAAACTCGCGTTCCCCCTCGAGTCAGACGATTCTGACGACCAGTCAACCCTTCTGCTGCTGCACCCACGGCCGATAGAAGTGGTTCGTCTTGATACGGCTCCATATTCGACGGTATGATGGGGTAGGAGAGTTGAATTTTGAAACATAACACGTAAAACGCGAACACCCTGTACATGACGTCACAACAAAGAGCGATAACTTTTGAGGCCGACGAAACCTCGCGCGAGGCGAGATACCACGGCAATGACAAACGAAGGCGAAAATTCTGCCGCTTGAAAAATGTTTTACGGATTAAAGTGGACATCTGCTTACTTCACCTCCACGAACGTGACTTGAAAATTGTGTTAACATAATAAAGTTTCTGTTTGTTTCAAATAAACGCCCTGCAAAAATGCTTCAACGCGTTTCAAAGCGATTTCCCCTCCGAAAACCGGGTTTACAGCTGGGGAAAAAAGTCGCGGCTTATAGTCCGAACTTTACGGTAGATAGATAGATAGATAGACAGATTAATACGTGTGTGTGTGTGTGTGTGTGTGTGCCCTCTAATGTACGTGTTGGAGTGAAACACTACCTCCCTTGAGTATTCCAAGTTAAACAGCTAATCAACGATGCACCCCTTTTCTTTCCCAATACCTCCACATCCAGAACTCGGGTCAAAATTCTCACACGTCTGTAAAGATAGCAACAACAACAAAAAATGACATTATATCACTTACCACGCAACGGGTTGGATATACTGTTATTGATGGAAGATCCTGCACACAGAGCAGAAAGCCATGACATGTGTCCAGATGATGATCGTGATGATGTCCCTAGTCTGACCTCTCTCCCCCAACATTAGACAAAGAAAGGGGTGAAAGGCAATTACTGATTTTGATAATAATAATAATTATAATGATAATAATGTTGTCGGACGTCTTGTCATCGATTTTTTTTTCTTTCTCCTATTTTTTCTTTTCTTTCTTTGGCTTTTTTCTTTTTCTTTTTGATGTGTGTGCGTGTCTGTGTCTGTGTCTGTCTGTGTGTGCGTCTGTGTCTGTGTATGTGTGTGCACCAGTGTGTATATGTATATAATGTGTATATGTTACAGTCTCGGAGAATGCCTGATTTCCCGATTTGACTGTAACATATATATCTATACACACACGTGTGTGTGTGTGTGTGCGTGCGTGTATGTGAGCATACGCGCACTCACGCGAACGCACACTCTGCTGCTGTGTGAGTGCGTCATGTATATATAAAATGTGAGTGCGTTATGTATATATAAACTGGCGCGCGTGTGTATTTGTTTCTATGTATGCTCTTTGTTGTTGTTGATGTCGTTGTTGTTTTCTTTCACAACATACATCGGTTGGATATACTGTTACTGATGGAAGAACCTGCAAACAGAGTAGAAAGCCGCAATATGTACGCCCAGAACATCCGGGGAAAGAGGATGGGAGGATTGCAGTGTCATTAAGAATGAAGTATTGAGTGAAGTCGTGGAGAAGATGTAGAACTAGATGTGGCAGCAACAGCAGCAGCACCAGCACCAGCAGAAGCAGCAGCAGCAGCAGTAGCAGCAGCAGAAGCAGCAGAGGCAGCTACTAACATGCGTAACAATGGGGTGGCAGCAACGGCAGATGCAGTACCAAATGTTGCAGAGCAGATGCAGTGGAAACAGCGGTAGCAGTAGCAACAACAGCAGCAGCAGCAGTATAGTAGTAGTAGCATAGTAGTCAATGTCGCCATCGTTGTCGTCGTCGTCGTCGTCGTGTAGTAGTAGTAGTAGTAGCTGAAGTAGTAGTTATAGTAGTAGTAGTTGTTGTTGTTGTAGCAGTCGGGTTGCAGAACAATAGCAGCAGCAACAGCAGCAATAACAGTGGTAGTAATAGTAAGAGGGAGGAGGAGGTGCAGCAGTAGCAGTAGTAGTAACAGTAGCAGCAGCAGCAGCAGCAGCAGCAATAGAGCCTGTATAGTACCAATAGCACCAGCAGCAGTTGCAGTAGCACAAGAGCAGTAGCAATAACAGTAGCAGCAGTCGCAATGGCAGGAGCAGCAGGAGCAATAGCGACAGCAGCAGAGCTGGTTGTCGTAGCGATAAGTTCAGTAGCTAAGGCTGCAGTGCAGCAGCAGTAGCAGCAACAGCAGCACGCCTATGCTGGCACCAATGGTGATCATTTACAGGCGGCCGCTAACAGGTGATGGAGAAAGAGATGGAGAGAGAGAGAAGTGAGAGAGAGAGAGAGAGACCGACAGACAGAGAAGAGAGTGAGAGAGAGATGGAGAGACAGGAGAGAGAGAGAAAGAAAAGAGAGATGGAGAGACAAAGAGAAATGGAGAGACAGAGAGAGCGAGAAGAGAGAGAGAGATGGAGAGACAGAGAGAGATGGGGATGGAGAGACAAAGAGAGAGATGGAGAGAGAAGACAGAGAGATGGAGAGACAGAGAGAGAGATGGAGAGACAAAGACCGAGAGAGATGGAGAGACAAAGAGAAAGAGAGAGAGATGGCGAAACAAAGATAGAGAGAGAGATGAGGAGACAAAGACAGAGAGAGTGAGAGGTGGAGAGAGAGAGAGAGAGAGAGAGAGAGAGAAGTGGATAGGTGATGGTTCTGTCGTTGCTGCTGTCTGAAAAGTCGTTGTAACTTGTAAACGGAGTAACAGAAGCTATACCAGCAACGGTAATAACGAAAGTTATTTCGTTTGTCATATCACATACACATACACACATGTACGTGCTCTCCTCTCTCTCTCTCTCTCTCTCCTCTCTCTCTCTCTCCTTCTCTCCTCTCTCTCTCTCTCTCTCTCCCAAGTCTGTATAGATTCCACTTGAATGAAGTGGAATTTCTAATCAGCCTAGTATGGCCTGTTTGGTTGCCTGGGCTTTGACAACGTAACTCTCTCTCTCTCTCTCTCTCTCTCTCTCTCTCTCTCTCTCTCTCTCTCTCTCTGGATGGAGCGGGGTGGATGGACTGGAGGAGGGGGAAATGGGAGTTGAGGAGGGAGGGGGGCAAAGAAGCGCATGGACAAGGGGGGGGGGTGGAGGTTTGGGGTGGAGAGCGCGAACAGGGGGGAAATGGGGGTGTGGGGGGGGAGGAGTACAGTGGGGCGCATGGGTGCAAGGGAAAGGGACAGGGGGGTGGGGGAATGGGGGTGTGGGAGGGGAGGAGTACAGTGGGGCGCATGGGTGCAAGGGAAAGGGACAGGGAGGTGGGGGAAAGAGGGATGGAAGAGGGGAATGAGAGTGAGGGAAACGAGGGGGGGGAAAGAATGTGGGGGTGAGAGGGGGGGGGAGGTGGATATGTGTGGGTACAGGGGGGGAAGCGAGTGCGAGCGAAAGACAAAGGTATGAGGATGCAGACGATTCTGGAAGTGAGCATGAAAACGTAAGTGAATATGATCAGCGAGCAAAAGAGAAAGGAGCGCAGGAAGAAGAAGAAGGGTGTGGAAGATAGACTGAGTGAACATGATGGAAAGAACAGTGAAGAAACGGAGGAAAAGGATGGTGTGGATGAGGGAAATGAAATGTGCAAGTGTGACGATGAGTGAGTGGGAAAGCCTACCACAGGTATTGGGGAGATGACAGAGTTAGAAGAGGGCAAAGGGACACAGCGTGCAGAGGGAGTGACATGTGTACAGTCGACATCGATCGTTAGGGCACACAGTCAGGGAGACCTAGGTGGGTACATAGGGTCAGAGTCAGTTGCAAGCTCACAATGCGAGTCAGAAGGCACAAGTCAGCAACCATCGATCGATGGGGTGCCTTACTCGCAACAGGTGACTGTCACACACATAGGGGAGAGAGAGGGAGCGGTACTGATGGAGGGAGTGCAGGACTGTGCCATGACACCACTAGTCACACACAGGGCACACACAGCGATAGTGGGACAGTCAGAGGAAAAGGGGACCGGGGGGTGGGGGAGGGAGGGGGGAGGGAGCCAGTCAGAGTGATGAAACACACACGAAACTCAATATGCGACAAACCTCACTAAAGGATATAATACACACACGCAACAGTAGGAAGACAGAGGAAGAGAAGGAGAGAGAATGCAGAATGAAGATGTTGGGAAAGGAAAAAGAGCACAAACCATAAAGAAACGGACATCACGATCAAATTCAAACAATACAATTTCTTCAAACAGACAGCTAGAAAAAAAACACTCAAATACACCAAAAAAAAGACAAAAAGGCACTAAATGATGGGCGGGCCAAGGCGGTCCAAAACAGATCCAAACAATGGAGAGGGAGGAGAGAGAGACAGAGTGCGAGAGTGAGACAGGGAAGAACAGAGGATGAGACAAAAGATAGAGGGGAGAGAGCGAGGGATGAGAGGAGTGACGGAGAGAGGAATGAGAAAGCTAGAACATTGTCCTTTTTATGTTGGAATGTGGAAGGGTTGGCTGAGAAATTATCGGACCCTGATTTCACTGAATTTGTCACTGCCTTTGACTTTTGTTGTTTGTCAGAAACATTTACTTTAAAGGATTTTGATTTCGATGTAAAGTTTCATGATTTTTGTGTACATGTATTGGCCAGCGATGAAGTATACGCGGATGGGTAGGCCTCAGGAGTACTTTACTAATTAGTGACTAAGAAGTTAACAGATCATATTCAACTGCTAAAAACTAATATTGAGAATGCATTATGTGTGAAAGTGAGCAGAAATCTATTGCAGTGTGAGAAAAATATATTATTTTTCGGTGTATATGTTCATCCAGTAGATAGCAGGTTTTATGCTGATAAAGATTTTTCATGTACACTGGAAAGGATTGAACAATACATATGTACGCAGATGGAGCAAGGAAACGAATTTTTGTACATTATCGGTGGGGATTTAAATGCACGAATTGGGGAGTGTGGTTTGACTGAGGATGAAAATGATGTTATATTCGAAAACGACCAGAATGTATATGCACGCAAGTCCAAGGACCCAATAGTCAACAGCTTCGGCAAAAAATTAATTGAACTATGTGCAAGTTTCAATCTGACCCCCCTAAATGGATTGACAATGGAAAATTTTGACGATGCATATACATTCTTCTCGGAAAGAGGCAACAGCACTATAGACTTCTATATATGCTCGCCCAGAGTTGCTCGAGGTGGTAAAAACATGTGCTGTAGGACAAAGAATTGAATCTCAAACCCTATGCCTATCATATTAGAGCTACAGAGTACACTACAGAATACACAACTAGAAAAACAAGAGAGGAAATTTGTAATCATAATTAGATGGGATTCAAGTAAATCACAGGAATACACACAGTTTTTTTTAACAGAAGTAGCACAAAGAAGGCTAGAACAGATAACAGAAGAGGTGGAGCATGATGTAGACACAAGTATAGAGAATTTCAATACATTATTGAAAGAGGCAGGAGGATGTATGTACAAAACAATAGGGACAGGGGGAAAGTAAATCAATAAATGGATGGTATGATGACGATTGTAAGCAGAAAAAGAAAGAAGCCAGACAAGCCCTAAATAAACTTAGTTTTACAGATAAAGGGAAGAATCCAAACAAATATGTAGAAAGGGAAGTAAATATAGAAACAAAAGAGCGTTCTACCAAAAAACAATCAGAGAAAAGAAAAAACTATATAGAAATCAAATTTATGACACACTTACGCAAAGCTCAAAAGACAGTCAAAAGTTCTGGAGTACAATAAAGAAGATAAGGAGAAAGAAAAACAAACTACCACAAATTACCTCTAACCAGTGGGAAAAAGCATTTTGAGAACATATTGAACCCACAAACAACGCTGACACAGAGGGAAAATGAAACAGAAGTATCACTAATCGAGGAAGAAGTTATAGTGCAGGACTTAGATGGAGTAAATAACGGAACAAGAAATAAAATTAGCATTAAAAAGACTAAAATCAGGCAAATCAGCAGGAATAGATGAAATCCCCCCTGAATTTCTAAAGACTGTCGAAAACGTAATAACACCGTACTTGAAAAGTTGTTCAACACTTTATTTCTTAATAGCTATTTTCCTATAGAATGGGCACAAGCGGTAATCATACCTCTTCACAAAAAGGGGACAAGCATAATCCAGGAATACAGAGGAATTTCATTACTATGTATAATAAGTAAAATATATACAGCCATATTAAAATAAAGAATATACAGTTGGGCGGAAGAAGAAAATAAATCAGTAGAGAACAAGCAGGATTTAGAAAGGGATACTCTACAATTGACCACATTTTCACACTATCTAGCATGGTGTCAAACTGCCTATATGGCAGACGTAGAAGCAAACTGTATGTGGCATTCATCGACTACCAAAAAGCGTTCGATACGGTAATAGGGAGAAATTATGGAAATTCTAAAGAAACATAAAATATCCACCAAAATGTTAAATATGTTAAAAGGGATTTATGAAACAGTACAAGCCTGTGTCAGACACGGCGCCGAAAAACAGATTTTTTTTAATGTCAGCAGGAGTAAAACAGGATG
>CM031607.1:79645686-79648186 GCA_018398815.1 Conus ventricosus | reverse complement strand
CAGGCAGAGTTGAAGGACTGGCCCTGGAAGTTGACAGTCAGCTGCACCACGTAGTTGGGCGGGGACTCCAGGTTCCAGATGCAGCGGGTGTAGTCGGGGTAGTTGCCCGGGTAGCCGGGGGACTGGATGGTCCCCGTGGAGGAGGCCTCCATCTTGATAAAGCTGCCGCATTCTGGCATCATCGTCGACATCATCATCATCATCATCTTCATCATCATCATCTTCATCATCATCTTTATCATCATCATCATCATCATCTCACTGTCATCATCATCATCATCATCATCATCATCAACATCATCATCATCATCATCATCATCATCATCATCATCAACAACAAACAACAAAACAACAACAAATAAGATCATCATCATCATCAACAATAACAAAAACAACAACGTCATCATCATCATCATCATCATCATCATCATCATCATCATCATTATAACGGACAAGAATAGTTCAGATAGAGGAGCACCGGACTCGTGATCCTGGTGATCTGGGGCTACGGGTTCGAATCTCTGCCGGGCCATTTCATAACAGGGGTTACAGAGAGGAAAATCATCGGAGCCAGCATTGGTTTCGACTCACTGAGACTCACTGAGACTGTGAAACGAGATACCATGTGTGGATGTACGCATTACATCTTGCACATATGTAAAATCCCATCACCAACTTTCGGAAGAGATGGCCAGTTTGGCCGTTGGTATGTATGACACGTGAACATAGCATGCACCGAAAGAATGAAAGGTGAATGAACAAGGCGGGAAACAACTGAATGTAGCGCCAGCAGGCAGCTCCATAGTCGGCTGTACCGCGGTAGGCAGCCCGTTGTGTAAACGAGAGCGTGGATTGTAAAGCGCTTAGAGCCTGGTCTCTAACAGAGGACAGGCGCTATTTAAATACTCTTAATCATCATCATCATCATATCATCATTAAATAAGAAAGCAGGTTTCTGGATTCTGGATTCAACATTAGAACACTAGTTAAGGACTCAGATCCTGACAACCGTTCACCCCACACAACAGTCGCCCCACCAGGTCTCGCTGCCACAACAGCAACAGTGAGCTAATGAAGACAGGGCGACCCTGTCGAAATATTCTCCAAGTAAGTGTTTGATTCTGAGTCCTTAACTACTTTTCTATCATCATCATCATCACATCTCTCCAGGAAGTAGTCAACCAACAGTCTGTTTTGTTCGTCTCATATGTCTGGTTGTCAGATTGTCTGCCTGCATGTCCGTCTATCTGTCTGTCTACCGGTATGTCCGTCTATCTACCTGTCTGTGTATCTGTCCATCTATCCGTCTCTTTTCCACTGCCAAAATCGCGTGGTTCTTGTATCAGACGCAACGAAATTCACACAAAGTATTGATGTTGTTTCTGAATTAAGTTATCTTATAAAACTAGGAAAGGACAGGGGAGCCACTCTCTGTGTGTGCTTGCAGCACTATTTGGGGTGAACGAGTTGGACCGAACGTGCTGAAATGCAAAGTGTAGTCTTGATGCGCGTCTTCCAGCTGCCTGTCTCATTGATTTCTGCCTTACCACGCATCAACATGTTTATCTATTTTTTCATTTCATTGAGATGATTTACATGGTGCCTACCTTCGGTTATAGGCCCACCTCTAGACGGTTTACAAGCCACGCTGTCAGTTACACAACGGGCTGCCTACTTTGGTAAAGCCGTCTGAAAAACTGCCTGATAAAAGTACACTCGGTCGTTTTCCGTGTCGATCAGTCGAATTTCAATGCATGCTCAATGTATAGGCCTACGCGTCATCCATACCAACGGATAAACTGTTCTTTTCTTCCGGAAGTTGATGACGGCATTTTACATGAGTGCAAGATGTTATGCGTGCATTCACACACAGAACCTCGCTTTCACAATTTCACTCGAAATTTCGCCCGGAATGGTGTCAGAATCAGTGTTAACCCTGAATGCAAAACCCCCCTGTACCAAAACAGCCCGGCTGAGATTTCAATCTGCTCTGCTCTTCCAGAATTACCAGAATATCGATCTGGCGTTCAATCAGCTGAGCTAGTCCGGCATCTTGTTTCTTTGTGTGATACTTTAGCACTGTCGGAGGGAAGATTATCGGTAAACGGGAAAAGTTTTCGCACAAAAGTTTAGCACCACAACAATTTTTCACTTGAAATCTGGACGCGTCCAGACTTGACGTAGAGAAGTGTCACGTGATCATGTTTTTATCCACGAATATTGTTGAAATCTTTATTTCTTTTTCTTGTCATTCCTAAATGTCTATTTCAGTCTTATCCTCCTTTTGTTCAAAGGCTTCTTTTACTTTAATTAAGTTACTTTTCTTGCTCATCTGCTTTTTTCTTCATCATTACCTCATATGCCATTATTTCATCCCTAATTCTTACATGCATGAACTCTAGACGGTTTATCGGGAATTCGGTGGGTTGGTGGTTTATCGGGAATTCGGTGGGTTGGTGGTTTTAATCGGGAATTCGGTACGGTTGTGTGGTTTATCGGG
>CM031607.1:79635686-79640686 GCA_018398815.1 Conus ventricosus | reverse complement strand
TGGGGGGTGGGGGGTGGGGGAAGGTGCTGGTAGTACAATGGAATGTACATTGCAGTTTAAAGGTCTAAGATCATCTTGCGATGAAAAGACGTTAAATAAAACTACTGAACTGAACTGAACTGAACTGAACTGCACACACACACACACACACACACACACACACACACACACACACACACACACATACACACACACACACACACACACACACACACACACACACACACACACACACACACAAACATCCTAATGGTACTACCAACAACACACTTTAATTTGAATTTGCCGATAGAAATAGTAGTAGTGATTGGAAATGAAGTATTATTATAATTATAATAATTATTCACTTATTATTGTTAGACCTACTACCATTACTGTTATCAGTAGTATTATTTTGCTTGTAGTAATTATGTTATCCTCTACGTTTCCCTTTAATTAGGCCTACGTTGCTCTACATGCAACCATAGTACATATAAAATGTAGCAACAATGAAGAAATATGTGTGTATACAACGGTGTAAATACGACCCCTTTACAAATGCTAATAACTTTTCATTCACAAAGATTTTGCCAGCGCCTGACCTACTTCGGCTTACAAGCACATCAGGCCAACGACGCACGCGCGCGCAGTCTATAGGTTTTGCCGGCGCAAAGTTCTGTCAGAAAGTTTTAAACACGAACTTAATTATGGTACTCACAGAGAAGACCGAAATGCCAGCTTCTGTCACACTCTCAAGTACTCACTGCGCTATTGCTCTCGTACAGAAATTATAGTCTAAAAACCTCTGAACAGTAAATATAACTTAATGATGTTGCACCAGTCTCGAAGCGTCCAAACCCACACAGCGTCTGGCAGTGCGGTGGCTGACTGGTTAGGGCCTAGCCGGGGTCAAAAGGCAAAGCGTTGAGCGAACCAAATGCAGTGGCTCCGAGTGTGCCGGCGCCGCCGTGATATATATATATATATATATATATAATATATATATATATATATATATATATATATATATATATATATATATATATATATATAAAATCAGTGTTAAAAAGCCACTCAGAACGTTAAAAGTGCTCAACCATGTAGGGAGCGACATACCATATATATATATATATATATATATATATAATGTACACACACACACACACACACACACACACACACATTGTGTCTATATCTTAATCCATTACAGAATTCCAGTCACTACAGCAGTTTTTGTATAGCTTTTGCTCGTTTCTATCCATGTATTATTTTCAACAACAACAAAAAATAAAGAGAAAGAAAGTAAGAAAAAAAGGAGAAAGAAAGAAGAAAAGAAAAAGGTAAGACATGTTCGGCCCATAAAGTTGATTACATAGATCGCGTGTCTTAAATATTCAGATCATTGCACAAAACTCGCACACGGTTTACTAAGCCGGTTTCTCTACATCTTCTTTTTTTTTAAGTTTCCATCAACGCCCTATAAATTTCGACATTCACGTACACTTGATCGTAAGCGACACAAGGTTGTTTGTGCTGAGCATTCCTGAAATAAAGGTATAGGCTGCAGCTGTTCTTTTATAACAAAAGAACGTAAACGGTTTGCGTGTGCCTTCCTCATTTTTTTTTCTTCTTTATCAACCAAAACTCTTGAGGTAGCATCCTTTTTCTCTAGCTGGAACTAGGGAGGTCATCCTGTACCTGGCTTAAAACGCACAGCATTTTTTAAGAGCTTTCCGGTAATCGTGCCCCCCGTTTTCCTATACATGTAGGCCTACGTCAACACACAGCAGGCAACGAACATCTTTGGTTGAAATTGGTGTCTAATGTTGTTGTCATTGTTTTTGCTGTTGTTGTCGTTGTTGTTGCTGAGGAAGAGAAGGACGAGGACGACGAGGAGGAGGAAGAGGAGGTGGAGGAGGAGGAGAGGAGGAGGAGAGGGGGAGGAGGAGGACAAGGAGGAGGGAGAGGAGAATGAGGATATTCAATAAACAACATGTCACTTTATTCTTGCCTCAGGTAGCTTACCTACATTTTACCTCTCTGCGGTAATCAGGCCAATGTGGGCCTTTCTCCTGCGTAGCCTATTTTCAGGACAAAATCTCCGTCGTACTGATCGAAGATCATAACAGTCTTCTGTTGTGCCTTCTGGCGATCTGTAGATGTGGCACCGACATGATTTTAGATCCTACCTCCATTCTCCCTTCTTTACCCCTGTACGCCCCCTCCACCCCCACCACCCCCCCCCCCCCCCACACACACACACACACACACACACACCACACACACATACACACACCCTCTCTTACCTAACCCCGCCTTCCTCACTTCTCTAGCGTCAAAAAAAAAAAAAAAAGCTGTTCGTTAAAAATGTCACCCGATGAAAGGAAATGCAGCTATCCATATATCAACAGGGGAGGAAATCTCCCCTCTTGATCTGTGCATTACCCGACCTTGTTAAAAATAACCGCCTTCTTTCCAGTGATAAAGGAGACACGTGGCCTATTCAAAAGATGACGGTTATCAGACTGTTTTATCCTTTGACGGTGCCAGAGTATCTGTCGAGGCATCTTTCACCAGTCTTTCCCACTCTCCTCTGGTTTCGTTGACACATGGACGTGGTTGAGATCGGCTGACGTTTTTCCTTTCACACCGTCGTCGTTCACCATCGACTGGGGTGAAATCTCCACTGCCTGTCTTCTTTTGATTCTGTGACGCCTGACCCCCAGATTGGTATCACTTTCTGGTTTGGGGTATGGTTCATTTAGATTAATTTTAAAAGGTACTTGAATTAACTCCGCCAGAAAACATGGACAAAACGATTTAGAAGAAAAACACGACGCGTTTCGACCTCTTAGGTCCTCTACAGGGAAGATAGACAAAACTCAGGACAACCAACAATGACGAACGAGCAATCATTTGCCTTATTCAGTAAGATACGTGATTGATAAGGGAAGTGATTGCTCGTTCTTCATGTTCGTTGTCCTGTCTATCTTGCCAGACCTAAGAGATCGAAACGCGTTGTGTTTTGTCTTGTAATTCGTGTGTCCATGTTATATGGCGGAGTTAGTTCAAGTACCTTTTAAAATTTGTTGGATTTCTCCGCCTGTGGTCACCTGACTTTGCAACTCATTTGGATCAGTCTGTTCATCCACGCTGTTGATCGTACGTTCCCAATGACCTCAGAATATTGTGGAGTCATCAAACCAGTAGCCTGCTCTTGGTGGTCAAAACTACAACAAGCTTTTCTCCTAACCTCTGTATACTTCTTTCCCCAAACCACCTTCCCTTTTCCACAACCCAACTCCCTATCCAATATTGTCACACTCAAAATTCTCTCTCTCTCTCTCTCTCTCTCTCTCTCTCTCTCTCTCTCTTCTCTCTCTCTCTCTCTCTCCAAACTCCTTGTCTTCTCCCTCTCTCTCCCTGCTACTCTCTCTCTTTTTATGCTGTTTTCTTTTTTCTCCATCAGTCTTGTTTTCAAGATGTTTTGCTTCAAGGTAAGTCACATGTACTTATTATCTTTGTTTATATGTGGGGTGTTTTTATTTCTCCTCTTCTCGTGTGTGTGTGTGTGTGTGTGTGTGTGTGTGTGTGTGTGTGTGTGTGGTGGTGGTGGTGTGTGCGTGCGTGCGCGCGCGCATGCGTGCGTGCGTGCGTTCGTGGGTGCGTGCATGTGTGTGTGTGAGCGTGCGTATGTGTGTGTGTGTGTGTGTATGTGCGTGCCTCTGTGTGTGCGTGCGTGTGTGCGTGCCTGCGCGCGTTGCGTGCGTGTAAATTTAAAGAGAAATATACAAAATGTTTATGAAAAATGATTGAAACAGATTCGTAGTTTTCATTAACTTTGTGGACGAACGAACAAACGGACTGACATGAAAATGAAGTCATATGCTTTCAGCGAAGGAAGTAATTCCTCCACTGTCGCCAGACTCACAGTGACTAAGAGAAACCCGGCGCGGCGTAGCTGGCGAACTCTGTGAGAACTGTTATATTGTTTTCATTTTCCTGCACGCTTGAAGCTTAAGATGCACTGCCACGGGTATCTATGTTGTTCATTTTGGAAAGGAACGAGACAGTGAACTGATCGGATAGTGAAGAGGACATCGATCCCGCCTGCTGTCATTTTACTGAATGGGGTCCGCATATACTCTGACACCGCAGCTGATGAATAGTGTGTGTGTGTGTGTGTGTGTGTGTGTGTGTGTTGTGTGTGTGTGTGTGTGTGTGTGTGTGTTTGTGTGAAAGAGATAGACAGACAGACAGACAGACAGACAGACAGAAAGAAATACTGAGAGGGAGACAGAGACAGGTAGGCACACATGTACAGAGAGAGAGAGAGAGAGAGAGAGAGAGAGAGAGAGAGAGAGAGAGAGAGAGAGAGAGAGCGAGAGAGACGGACAGACCGACATACAGACAGACACGTACAGACAAACTGGAAACAGAGAGTAAAAGAGACGACGACGACGACGACGATGATGATGATGAGAAGAAGAAGAAGAAGAAGAAGAAGAAGAAGAAGAAGATGATGATGATGATGATGAGGAGGAGAGAGGAAGAGGATGAGGATGAGGATGAGGATGTGATGATGATGATGATGATGATGACACAAAGGAACAACAGGCAGTCATGTGATTAGATAGTCCAAGAGATGAAAAACAAGATGCAAAGCATATAAACGTACTCCCAGTTTATCCTGAATAACGAGTGAGATATTCCATCGGCTATCGTCTGTGACCTAAAATGAACATACTTACAAATTTTCAGAAAGATCGGCCAAGAACTTTCTGAGATTTTCCATAAAGAAGAAAACCATTATGGGCCGTTAGTAACGGCTATAACGGTAAACTTAAACATCGAACATCATCCTTGACCCATAATAAACATATCTATAAATTTTCAGAAAGATCGGCCACGTACTTTTTGAGACATTCCATAAAGAGGAAAAACCGTTACAGGCCGTTACAGCCGTTAGTAACGGCTATACCGGTAAACTAAAACATTGGCATCATCCGTAACCCATAATG
>CM031607.1:79615686-79618186 GCA_018398815.1 Conus ventricosus | reverse complement strand
AGAGAGAGAGAGAGAGAGAGAGAGAGAGAGAGAGAGAGAGAGAGAGAGAGAGAGGCCGGGGGCAGTGGTTCGAATCTCGGTCCAGATGTTCTGTTTACTAACTCATCAATCTCCGCTAGAGCGATCAGAGTGTAAGTGGGTAGTATTTTCAGGTAAGACGATCAAGTCAGCCCAGCAAAGTGTGTAGCATGGATTTGGCGGATGTTACAGAGTCCATGGCAACGAGAGAGTGGTCTTGGTAAATTTCTATTGAATAATCGTTTGTCGGTAAACAAAAACGCATGCACATAGAAAAAGGAAGACGGCACAGGACAATGAAAAATTCCTGGAAACAGCAGTCCGATTTACATGTGCACGCACAGACATACACACAGACACACACACACACACACACACACATACACTACCCCCCCCCCCCCCCCCCACGCATACATCTGCACATCTATACACACACACACACACACACACACACACACACACACACACACACACACACACACACACACACACATACGCACACACGCACTCACGTACGCATGCATGCACACACACAGAGTGAATAAGAGAGAGAGAGAGAGAGAGACACACACACACACACACACACACACACACACACACACACACACACACACACAGAGTCAGACAGACAGAGACTGTGACACACCGACAGACAGACAAATAGGCTGGCAGACAGAAGCAGACAGAAGAAATCCAAAATTCACAGGACCGCGACGGGGAGAGGGAACACAGAAAACAGGAAGACGCCAGATTCGATCCACCCAGGTGGAAAGATAACGATCCTTTTGCCACCGATGTGAAAATCCCCCCCCTCCCCCCCCCCCCCTCCCCCCCCCCCCCCCCCCCCCCCCCCCCGGACATCGGAGGAGCGTTAAAAAGCGCCCTGCAGGTCTTGAGCAAGGACGCTGTCGACGTCCTGGGGACCTTCCGTGGTGAGTTTTTGCGTTTCCTCGTGCTGGGCTGATAAGGAGCGGAAAAGCTTGGAGAACTGTGCGTCTGACACACTCTTACTAACGTGACAGAGGGACGGTGACGTTGACTCTGTGTGTGTGTGTGTGTGTGTGTGTGTTGTTTGTTGTTGTTTGTTGTTGTTGTCTTCAATTTAACGTCTATCCATATAGTGATATTAGACGGGTGTGTGGAGCAGGGGACTTCGGGAAAGTTTTCCATTGGTTCAGCAGGATTTGTTTCGGTAACATTCTTCGTAGTTCAAAACGAGCAGAAAGATGCTTTTTTTTTCTCCTGTTAATTTGAACGTTCTGGGCAGGAAAGCCATGTTTCAAACATACGCTCATTGAGGGAAATTGCACAGAGCTGATTATTCATCTGAACCTGAAACCCTACAACTGTCTCTGATATCAAAATGGACATTGCCTGCTTTATAGGGGTATGAATTCTTTAAATGCTTTATACGACAAAACAGTGTTGGTCAACCGTCATTAATCGCTCTCAATGTATACTCAGCAAAAAAAGAAAACGGTGCAGGGCTGCATATATCTCCCTGTCTCACTCCTTTTGTACACTGTATATACTATGAAGTTGGAGCCTTTCTCATCCAGCAATCTAGATTTTTAAACATATTATTTTTACAACATTTGACAGTATTTCTTTTATTCCTTTTTTTATTACAACAAAATGGACCAAAGTGAATTCCTGTTAATCGCATCGAATACTTTTCCGAAGTCTGTAAATGCTACACAAACTTTACGATTATGTAAAAAATTGTTTTTGGGTATGCCCTAGTAATGAAAAGGTGTGATGTATCATTGAATATTCCTTTTCTTTTTAAAACCCCATCACCAGCAATATTGTTTTCGTCCATTTATTCTTGTAAGCTGCCATTGATAATAGGGCAAAAAGGTTTGCTACTGACGTCGGTGAGAGAAATACCTCTGTAACTATTGAGGTTATTTGCGTTTCCTTTCTTAAACAGTTGGACTGAGTCGATTACTTTCCCGCTTTCTTAAGAAGCGGCAAAATAATCGACTCAGCCCCAACTTTCAGGGAAATACACCTTTGACAAAAAGCGTTTTAAAAAAAAATGTAACGATGAATTCTGCTACTCGATGGACTGGGGTACATAAGTAATTCATTCCAGACCCGCTGACTTCCGTTTTTTTCACTCTTCCGAGGAGAGTGGCAGTTCTTTGTTGAGAGAAGACGATTCATATATTCACGACAATGTTCTTCAACTAAATATTCATTATCAACAACTGTTGACGTTCGTTTCCAACAAGGCTGTGAACAGTTGGAATATTGACAATTTGATATCATTTCTCGGTCCTTCAACAGATAGTCCGTGCACAATATCCCCAATTCTTTTCAGTTGTTAACAGACGTCCTGGATGGTGGATTAGTCAGTTGTGAACAGACGTCCTGGATGGTGGATTACTTCCCCTTCCTTCCTCCGCTGCAAACTTCCCTGAACTGGATCAGGTATTATATTGACTGCTGAGCATTTTTGAGGCGATGCTGAGCGTTT
>CM031607.1:79583186-79608186 GCA_018398815.1 Conus ventricosus | reverse complement strand
CTTTGTTAGTTCTAATCCGAGTTTATTCTTCCAGAAACCTACGGCACAAGGAGTAGAACTTTTCATTGCACATAATTGTTTACGGAAGTCTTTACAAGTGAATATTACTTTGCCCTAAAAGGAGGGGGGTGAGACAAATTTGGTTGATACATATTTTCATTTTCAACTAAAGAAACATAGTTACGAACTGCACAGTTACTACATTGTATTCCAGCATTCTTGCAGGTGTATATCCAATTTTACCGCATATTTCTGGAATGACATTATTCTATTTTGGTCATAAATATCTTGGACCGCAAGTATTCCTGCTTCAATCCAGTCAGAGAAAAACAAAACGTTCCCTCTATATTTTATGTTAACATTATTCCACAACAGAGATGAGAAATCATTAATTGTGTTATGATCCAGCAATATTTTAATACAGTCTTCCAGAATGCTGATCGAATATATTGAAGATTTTTGAATGAAGAACTTTTAGAATTTGCATAAAAACATAAAAATGTTTGCCAAGACATGATAATATCTTTCTTGGGATTAATGTCCATTTTTCTATTTTACTTGTGGTGCAAAGTCGCGTTACCATTGCAAATAAACGCTATCTGCATTTGTCTTATGTCTATCATATTTAAACCGCCTTCTTCAATTTCTTTGCATAAAACTGTTCTTTTTACTTTTTCAAATGCTCTTTTGTTGCAATCTTGTTTTCTCCATAAAAATCTGAATAACAGCCTGTTTTAATTTTAATCAGTACATCATCGGGAATTACGAAAGCCTGCATAAATACACAAACTGGGATAAAAGAAAAGTTTTTATAAACATAGAGTTTCCCATTATGCTTAGATTCCGTTTTTCCCATGAATGAATAATTCTCTTGACATTATCTATTTTTTCTAGCCAATTTTCTTCAACAAACGAGGCTGATTTGTCATTTTGAAAATAAACTCCCAAAATTTTTATTCTTTTTTTCCAAACAAATCCATAGAACGTATCTTCACATAGTTTTTTCCTCCCAAGCCACATTGCCGTAGATTTGTTCTGATTTAATATTAGTCCTGAAATTTGAGAAAATTCATTTATTAATTAAGAGCATGTTGCATATCTATTTCATCTTTTAAAAACAAAGTTACATCATCAGCATACAATGCAATTTTAATAAGACTTGCAAGTAAATCATCTTGATGCCTCCATAAGTCAAGACCTTTAATATTACGACACTGTCTTATTTTAATTGCTATGAGTTCAATCCCGACTGCAAACATCAGAGGTGAAAAAGGGCAGCCTTGTCGAATTCCTGCTTCCACTGGAAAATATTCAGATATCCAGCCATTATACTTTATACAGCTTTGTGCATTGACATGATCACCTTCACCCAGTAATAAAATCAGAACCAAGGCCAAATTTTTTAAACGCAATAAGCATGAAATCTTTGAAATTCGATCGAAGGCCTGCGAGTAATCAATATTTACCATCAGCCCAGGTTTATTCTTAACATTAAGTTGTTCTATGACATCATCTATAAGCCTTAACAACTTGGCTGAACGACGACCTTTAATGAATCCACTGATCGTCATTCAAATATCATATATCACATTTTCTAAACGACAAGCTAAAGCCTTAGTCAAAATTTTATAATCGCTGTTTGTTATGAAATTGGTCTCCAGTTTTTTAAGTTTTCTCTCGGTAGTTCCTTACCTTTATGTATTAAATTAATAACAGCTCGTTTTTGAGTGCGGACAGCTCTCCTTCTCAAAAGCTAGATTAAATGATAGGGTTAGTATTTTTTTTAGTTTAATCCAAAAGACTTTATAGAATTCTATGGAAATGCCATCACTTCCTGGAGCTGAGTTATTATTCAAACTCTTTAATGCCTCCAGTAGTTCTTGTTCTGTAACAATGCCTTCACAGCTATTTTTCTGGGACTCGGATACTTGAGGGACATTAGCATTTGCAATAAATGTATCTACTTTTCGCGACAGGCCATCAAACATAACTTTTTTTTTGTATAAATTTGAAAAATAACTTCTCTGCACTTTCATTATTTCTAATTGATCTGTTACTAATACATTATTTTCATCTAGAATTCCTTCCATTACTTAGCATTCGCTCTTGCCTTTTCTAAGCTAAGAAATACTTGGTGTTTTTCTCGCCCTCTTCTATCCACATTCAGTAGCCTGGTATACAATGTTGTTGTGAATGCCTTCACAACAACATTGTATACCAAGCCACTGTGACATCAGAAAATGAAAAGAAACATACATAGGGATCACTGAAAACCACTTCAAAACCAGATATGCAAACCACAAACAGTCATTTAATAAAGAAAAATATAAAAACCAAACAGAACTGAGCAAATATATCTGGAAACTTAAAGACGCAAAAACAAGTACAATATATCCTGGAAAATCATAAAAAGAGCATCACCATACAGCAATGTTTCAAAAAGGTGCAACCTATGTTTAACAGAAAAGTGGTTAATACTATGCAAACCACACTTAGCAACTTTTAAACACCAAAACAGAAATAGTAAACAACGCAGGCATAAATGGAAATCGTTGTTAGTGAATACACCCAAACAAAAACTGAAGCCCCAAAAAACACTGCAGCAACCGCGTGCAACAACCGCAAACGGAGCCCACACGCTTAAAACATCGGGGTTACAACCCCCTGCCATTTGCTGTCTGTTCTGCAATCGTTTTTTCCCAAAAATTGTCCCCCTTCAGGCCTTTGTCCCCGAGGTTTTTCGTGGCGGTTTTGCACCATTAAGTTTTGAAAATGCAATGCGTTTGGGTATTTCTGGTTTGGAAAAAATTTCACGCTTTTAGTCACTCTGCTTGGGCCGGTTTAAAATCAGTCTCGGATAGAAGGTTCGTGGGGAAATCAATCGTTTTGCAATTTTGACGGGATTGAATGGGTTTAAAAAAAAGTTAATGAGTCACAGGGAAATGGATTTTGATTTTTTTCCCCGTTTTAAAATTTTGAATCTCACTGTGAAAAGTATTTTAATATTCGATTTAAAATGTATATTTCTTTCTAATTCCGTCGGTTATCTGTTTCTTTTTTTTCTTTAAAAAAAATTCTTGATTCCCCTTATTTTTTTTTTAATCTTTGATGTGCCTGCGCTAAATTTACATGCAAAGATTTTTAAATTTAAACCCCCCTAGTGCTTGTAATCTTTTGCAAAAAAAGTAAAATAAATTCCAAAAAAAATTTTTCCCAGAAACCGCGCCTTACGACGCTAAAAAAAAAAAAAGTTATTCTTTTTCTTTTGGGGTTTAAAAACACCCCTTTAAATTTTAAAGGAAAATTTGCACGTTAACTTTCAATGTGAATTTTTAATGCACTTTAAACTTTCAAGGAATTTCTAAATGCACTTTAAACTTTAATGTAAAATTTCTAAAGCACTTTAAATTTAAAAGTGAATTTTAAAAGTGAACAAATGAAGTCAAAAAAGATTGAGCCAAAAACATTTCGAAATGACAATAATTGGAAAAGAAATCCCCATGTTAATTATAGGAAAAAAACTTTAGTCTCGATGAGCTCTACTCCCAAAAGAACACACTGAACCCCAAAAACCCAAAAAACGGCGAAATTTCCGCTGCGGAGTGGAGTGATTGGCTGGGAACAGACCTTACCCCCAGGGGGTTTTTTTATGCTGTGACGGATGCAGTGTCGTCGGCTTGCAGCGAGAGAGAGGGGTTTGGTGCGGGGGTTTGGCTTGAGACGATCAGGGGGAGTCATTGTTCGTTTGTGGCGTATCTCTGGCTGCCAGTCTGGCGCAAAAACACCGGGGTGCTAAAAATCTTAATAAAACGGTTTTAGATAAAAGGTCCATTAATCGGGGGTATTTTTTAGTGGGTTTTTTTAAAGTTCGGTTGTCGGTTTTTTTTTGGGATGGTCATGCCCGATTTTTGCCTTTATACACTGCATACATGGGCTGGAATGAATGAGATGTGTGTGTGTTGTTGTGTGTTTTACAAGTGTGGTGTTTTAATAAACCCTGTGAAATCACACATTGATTTCCTTGTCGATTATAAAGTGAAATTTTAAATTTGAATGAAGTTGGGGGTTTGTGTGCGCGCGGCCCCCAACACCACACACACACACAAAACCACACTTTTCCTTAAGGTTGCCCGCAGTGGGCCCGTCGCGCGCAGCGTCGGTGGGGGCCGTCGTGTATAGTGAGACCCCCTCCCAAGCTGTCCCCCGGGGCGGGTACAACGGCTGGCGTGTAGCCCACTGTGCCCTCTGTGTTGCCCCCCGGGATAGTTTGGGTGTGGGTGTTTTAATGTTAGCAAGCCTGGTTAGCCATTCTCCCCCCACCCCCATCCCGTTTAAAATATGAAACGTGGACTTGTTTTATCTTTCTGTTTTTCCGTGCCACCCTTTGTGGCATCTTTCCTATGCCTCACCCCGGCCCCTCGCCCAGCCACGGGTTTTTTTTGTTTGTTTTGTTTGTTTTTCTGTCTCAACCTTGGCCCTCGAGGCAGTGTATTCACCCCCGCTCTTTCCGACCCCCGTCCACAGCCAAAGCCCGGTGGGTCCCCCCGACCCCCGGCACGGCAATCCGGGGGCAGTCAATGTCAAGTCGTAAAGGGGAAAACCCAGGAGGAAAAACTGCATGCTGTGAGTCACTTCGGTGGTGTTCGTGGGCCTGTTTGTCTGACATAGAGGACACCCCCCTACTAAGCCCCCTATGACGACAAATAATTGCTTGGCGGAACCCGGGTGATAGTCTCCCCCGGGGGGCGCCCCACGCCCGTCCAACGACCCCCCCTGGATCGCGATCCCGGTGACCCGGGGGAAACCAAACCCAAGGCCACGAGTGGGGGATATCGAATTGAGGTACCATGTGAGCAGGGCAAAGAGCCACGAACTGAGACTTTTTTTTTTGCTGATCAATGAGAAGGGGGATGTTTAAAGATGACGCTACGGATTTCCATTTGGTTTTGGACACATGACGGGCCGTACTTTTCGCTTCTTTTAATATATCCGGCGTCAACCGGGCCCCGAGGAACAGGCATGCGTGGGGTCAGGAAATTTGAGCAACACTTCAGAAAGCTCCTTAGTGGATGAAAATAAGATGACAAGTGGCCCGATTCGGCGGGACTAAAGTTCGACTTTAAAACGTGGACATTTGGTTTGTTTTTGATGTTTTGTTTTTTTTGTGTATGGTCGTCTAAAGATTTTTTGAGACTTATTTATTGAAAAAACTTTCCCGTTGAGGACATGACAAAGTAAAAGACAAGAAAATTATTTGTGTGTTTTTGTCTTTGGCGGTAAATAAACCCTCTTTTCAATTTTTGCTTATTTTTTCTCCCTCAGTCACTCCTTTTTTGAAACTCAATTTTACGACACTGTTTTTTAGTATCTTTGTCTCTTTGTTGACTTGTGAACGCTGAAAAGCCCTTATTCTCATTGCCCTTTTTTGATTCGTTTTGGCCTGTTTCCGTCCGGCGGCCTTTTGGTCGTGCAGGAACATGAGAAGTAAGTCGTTTCTCGTTTCTTTTTTTCAGTCCAAATTGTTATTTGTTTTTGCTGAAAAAGCCCCCAAAGGTCGAAATGCTTTTGTGTTTTTCTATTTTGTTTGTTTGCCCTTGGCGGTAAAAACCCCCTCTTTTTGAATTTTTCCCGTTGAGGGATTTGGTGAGGTGTGTCAACCTTGGGTATGTCAGTGGAGAAGGGGACTAGGCACAGCCAAACACCTCACGCTTGCTTCAATTTTCATATTCGCAGTCAATAAAAACCACTATTAAAGTCTTAACTTTACTAACTTTTTCATGGAAACAAAAATCAATGCAAAAATAGGTAAAACAAAATAAAACATTTCTTTTCCTTGACTTCAAAAAAACCCATTTATCTAAATCATCATAAAACCGGGTAAAAATGTTTTCTACTTTACCTGGCCGGGTGATTTTAAAAATTTACGAATCATGTTTTTTTTTTTCTTTTTTTTTTTTTTGTTTTTTTCACTGTCACTTTCAAAAGACAACAAAATGTGGCATGGTAGGTTGGACTGGGGCATGGTGGTTGGGCTGTGGCACTGGTCGGGTTGACGTGGCGTTGGCAGGGGGGATGCTGATGAAAGTGGCGCGGAAGTTGAGGTCGAACCGGTTTCAGATTGAACGTGCTTTCAGACATCGACTGTTCTCCTTTTTTTTCTGCATTAACGCTTTGCCTCTCTTTTCTTCTTCTCTCTCTCTCTCTCTCTTCCTCTCTTCTCTCTCTTCTCTTCTCTCTCTCTCTCTCTCTCTCCTTTGTTGTCTATAAAAATGGCATGGTTGCTTTTTTTTCTTTTTTCTTTTTTTTTTTTTCTTCATCAGTTGCAATTTTCTCTTCCCCTCCTCCTTGTTTTTCCTCTGCGATTTTTGGTGAAATGCTTCAAGGGTTCTTTCACTCCCCCTTATCTCCCTGCCTTTCTCTCGGAGGCCTCCCCCAAAACCCTCTTCCTCCCTTCGTCTTTTTTCTTTCCTCTGTTCTCTGCATGCTTTCTTTTTCACCAGTGTAAAGGGTGGTACCTTGGCATTTCTTTCCGCTTCTATGGGGTTACCCCCCTCAATTCCCATTGGAAATTAATCGTAAGTCACATCTCTGCCTTGTCTCTGTGGGGGCCCAAAGGGGTCATTTTTTAATTGTTTGATTTCCCCCCACCACCCTCCTTTTCCCCCCCTACTTCACCGGGGAAAAAGTTGGTTTTTAATTGTGGGCGCTGGTCCTGAAATTAACCGGATCAGTTGCCAGGCCCCGGGCCGTTGGCCAGACTTCGAGACGTCGGGAGTATTTAGTCTGTCGCTGGCAGTGCTGTCTCGGGGAGCCCTCCGCTGTGCCAAATTGGTGACCGACACCTTAATTTGCTGTGGAACCGAATTTTGCGTTTGGAGTTTATGCCCAAAAAATGGCTGGCGACTGCCCGATTGGGGTTTTTTTTTTGCCGTGAAATTTCCCCTTGCAAAAGATTGCTCAGTTTTGCTCAAAAAACGGTACAAAAGAACAAAACCGAATTTTGCTGAAACACAGAAAACCGTGAAAGTTTGGAAAATCTTTACAAAAAACGTTTATAAATTATAGAATTATTAGTAAATCCCCCCCAATGAGTTTCTTTGCTTTGGGCTTTCCCTTTTTTCCTCATTTTAAAAACACCTTTTTGTGCCCTATGCAATTCCCTACTGCGGATTTCCACTCTTCTTTTCAAACTATTGAAAAGAAAATCAATATCAACGACCCATGCCCTCTGGGAATCCCCATCCTCATTCCCCGAAAAACAGTGCTTTACCCAAGCGAGTATGCTCCAAACTCTCCATTTACATGACAATTCCACAAAGAATAATGACCCTACCCAAAGGGAATAAAACCTTTCCCCACACATAACTGTTCAAACATATTATTACAAAGTGTATGCCCCCGGATTGACCGATTCCCTTTGAGTTGCGTTGCTGACTAAGGTAAATAGTCAGCTCTCTTTCTGTGACCTGGAATGTAATGAACTCGATACCGTAGGGCCAGTGCCATTGCCCAGGAGCCCCTGGTTTTTCAGCTGCGCCCTTTTTGCTGAGTCTACGCTGTTTTATTTTCGGGGAAAAAAATTTGATGGAAAAGTTTTAGTTTCCATTTACATCAATTCGGTAATCCCCCTCCCCCTTTTCAAAGATGGTGAATGGTCTTTCCCTGCATCAGCAGTTGTTTGATGGGGGAAGCGTAACGGATTTGATCTCCCCCCTTGAGGGTTTTTTCCCCACCCTTTCCCGTCTTTTTGCTTCTTCTGACGACCCCGCCCCCTGCAAAAATTTTTCCCTTTCAACCTTAAAGTTCATCCCGTGCCCACCCTTTTTAACAGGGCGAGATTTGGGCAATCAGATAAAAGCCCTTCCCGAATGGTGTGTAAAAAAAAAGGGGGGTGTTTTTAAAGGGGGCTTTCTTTTTACCCCTTTTGGTGACCTTTTTACACACTAAAGAAAGCAGAACGTTTTGTTGCCCCTTGCCCCCGGCCAATGAAAATCTCAAAGATTTGGTCAGTGTTTTGCTGGTGCGAGTTTACCGCCTGAGCGACTCGTGACCCCTGATGCAGTGTCCGTAACTGCTGGTACCTCTAATGGTTGTCCCCCTTTCCTGTTTCCTTGGGAAAATCGGGAAAAAACCCCCCCTTTCACCAGAAATTTTGTCTCTCCCTTAAAACCTGTTTCTTCCAACCCCTTTTTAACTCCCAAAAACTTCCGAGGAAGGGTCTTGTTCTGTGCTGCCCTAAATCTTTAGGGGACACTCTTGCCCATTCCTTTCTGGAAGACTAAGGTTTATCAAACTTTTCCCTTCTTTCCCGTGTTTGAATGCTGCCCTGTAGAGTCAACAATCAGGGTCCCTGGATCCCCGCACGGAATTTTCCCTGATAAATATAAGGGGTTTCTCCATCACCCGGCAGGGCAACTCGCCTGAGAATTTGGGGTAGTACTTCTATCTTAGCAACGGGGGAATCCTCCCTTGCCCCGTTGAGTAAGGTCTGGATTTTCCTGTAAATCCCTTTCTGACCAGCGTTGTTTTTCTCACCACTGAAAAACAGTTCCCCTACTTTCCCCCCCGCTGGCCAAACCACCCCTTTTCAATGGTTGAACCACTCCCTGTGCCCCTCCCCGACATGACTGTGTCCAGTGTAGCCCTAGGGGTCTCCCCCCTCTTCAGTTTGGGTCCCTTTTTGGGTTTCCCCTGCAGGGTTTCCCTGGGGACCCCTTTTCACCCCTTTAAGGTGCTGCCCTTTTGGAACCTCATGCGCAATCCCCCGCCACATGTCCCCTTTTTTTGACAAAAAAAACCCTATTGTCCCCTTTTTCCCCCTTTCTGCCCCCCATGGGTTTTCAGGACTTTGCAGAAAAAATTCCTAGTTCCTTGCACTTTTCACCCGTGCTGGCACGTTTCCCGCACCTTAGGGGCCCCAAACGTGCCCCCTTACACCTCTGCAACTTCGCAATCCCCCGCTGTCTCTGGGGGTCTCTCTTTTTTAAAGTATAGTTTAAATCGGACGCAACCCGACAAAATCTGTTCCTTTTTAACCCGTCTTTCTTTTTGCGAATTCTTTCTGTACCCCTCAACTTAAACCCCTTCTAAAAAAAGTGACTAAAAGTGCACAAAATGGTGTTTCGTTTCACCTGCTTGTAATCTAGGATCGAAATTTCTTTTTGAACCCTCCCCTTTTGAGGTCAAATTTCTTCAAGATCCTTCCAGCACAAAAAACAGTTGCTGGTTGCTGGGGAAAGCAGTGAAAAACTGTAATGCCTTTTCCCGTCAATAGCGTGACAAAATGCTGCCCCTCTTTGAAAGGCCCAACCCCGACCGTAGCAAACGTTTTAAAAAAGCTGATGTATGTCATCGAATCTTTTTTCAGGAATTTTTTGGGAAATTGGGCGGGGGGCATAAATGCGCACAGGGTCATGGAAACTGAATCCTATCGGTGGTTCCCTTTGTTTTTCACTCTCTCTAACTCTAAATTGAAACTTAATCTTTCTGTTTCTGCGTTTCCCCTTTGTCTTTTGTTTCTGCGCTTTTGTAGCCTGATTAGCCCTGATCCCTTTTCTTTTTTGTTTCCCGCGCTATCTTTTGTTTCTTCCCTTTTTCTGCGCACGGCGTCTTTCCGCTCGCTCATCTCTTTCCATCTTTTGTTGGGTTTAACGAATGCTCGCAATCTTCTCCCGGTAGCCAATCACGGCGAGCCACAAGTTGTTCAAAAGGGGTGTTCTTTTTCTTTCCCCCATTTTTCCTTTTCTTCTTTTTTTTTTAACAAATTTTACTCTAGACAGCCAAAAAAGGTGGTTTTCCCAAGGTGACGTAATAGACAACTAGAAAGATAAAATTAGCTTGGACAAGTAATTGTTTTTTAAAACGCCTAGCCCCTGACCCAACTTGAGAGGAAAATTTTTGGGAATCTGTGGAAATAAGTGCTTGGGGTGAAATGCCAAAACCCGTTTAAATATTTGGAAGCAAAGCCAAGCCTAGTATTTAACTATCTTGGAAAATCAGTAAAACATACCCTTTTCTTAGGATTACAAAACTTTTAATCCCCCCGTTTTTCTGAGAAGTTTAAACAAATAAAAAAATGGGCCAGAATTCCCGGCGGCTCGCCCTAAATTTTCAACCCCTTTGGGATGTCAGTGGAGGAAGGCTAGGCAAGCCCAAAACTCAAGCTTGCTTAAATTCTTATTTAAAACTGCATTGTCACATAAAAATAGTAAAGTCTATAACTTTCTAACAAAAATGGAAACAACATCAATGCGAATGGTCAAAAAAAAAAAATTTTCTCTTTCCTTGAACTTACAAAACATTATCTAATTTCAAACTAACTGGGGGATAAATAGATTTTCTACTTTAACTGGCCAGGTGTTTAAAAATTCACGAAACATGTCTTTTCTTTCCTTTTTTTTTTTTTGTTTCTTTCACGTCCTTTACAAGCACAACACAATGTGGCATGGTAGGTTGGATGTGGCATGGTCAGGTTGGGCTGTGGCTGGTGGTTTTGCGCTGGCGTTGGTCAGGTTGGCGTGATGAAATTTTGGCGCGGCCAGTATGAGGTCGAACCCCCGGGTTTGATTTAACAGTGAATCGACTCGATTGTTCTCCCTTTTTTTCTTCTGCTTAAGCATTGTCTCCCCTTCTCTTTCTCCTCTCCTCTCTTTGTTGCTCTATAAATGGAATGGTTGCTTTTTTTTTTTTTTTCTTTTTTTTTTTTTCTCTTCTATTTGCAATTTCTTTCCATTCTCCTTAGTCCCTTCCCCTGGACTTATTGGGGAGTTCAACGCGGGTTTTTCACTCCCCCCCTCATCTCCCGCCCTTTTTCTGTGCAAACCTACACCGAACCCCCTTTCCCCCCTTTGTCTGTTTTTTCCCCCGTTCTTCAGCATCGTTCTTATTTTATCCCTGGTAAAGGGGAGTACCATTGGGCATACTTTCCCCCCTTTACTGAGGGGTTTCCCCCCTTAATTCCCTTGGACATTCAAATCGCAAGTCCATTATAGTTGCTCTTTGGGGGGCCCCTGGGTTTTAAATTTAAAAGCTTGATTTTACCCCCCCCCCAAAACTTTCCTTCCCCCCACTTAACCCGGGAGTCTGGCTTAATTGTGGGGGGCTGGTCCCGCAAATTAACCCGGGTCAGTCTGACCAGGCGCCGGAGCCGTTTTTGGCCCGACCCATCGAGGTCGGCGAGTATTGTCTGTCCGTGGACGTGCTGTCTCCGTGGGCCTCTCCGTGTGCCTAATTGGCGACCGGGGACTTAGTTGTCTGCCTGGGGCAGAAAGTTTGCGTTTTGGGGTTTGTCCAAACAAATGGCTGGGGGTGACCCGACTTCGGTTTTTTTTTTTGTCCGTGACGGGTGCCCCCCCTAAAAATGCTGAGCCAAATTTAGTTCCTTTTTCAGATTAGAACAGGTTGGGGGTTATTTTTTACCTTTGAAGTTTTAAAACAAAAAGGAAACTAAACTTTATTTGGTGTACGATATAGGATATACAAACCTTCTCTCTCTCTCCCTCTCTTCCTTCTCTCTTCTCTTTCTCTCTCTCTCTCTCTCTCTCTCTCTCTCTCTCTCTTGTTAATCACTTATGATCAATTGCACATACAAACATTTGGAACAGAATAGACGCTCTCTCTCTCTCTCTCTCTCTCTCTCTCTCTCTCTCTCTCTCTCTCTCTCTCTCTCTCTCTCTCTCTCTCTCTCTCTCTCTCTCTCTCTCTCTAGCCAAAATGTAGCTGACTGGATCAAGACGAACTGAAGATCTGTTGGAAAGATCAAAACAAAACAATGTGTTTTGTAGAATTGCTAAGGAATGAAATGAAATCACCTGGCAGTCTAAAAGCGGGAAAATCAAAATGTTGTCACTGACAAATCAGAACTAGCAGTAAGACTGGATTTGATCGTGCTCTTAGACTGCAAATATAACAATGTTAACCACAAGAGGCAGAGGAGAGGTTTGAAGGAAGAGGGGGAGTGAAGGGGAAGGTTGGGACAACGGCGTCATATGGCACTAAAGAACGTGTTCTCAGAAGCGAGAACTTGCTACATTGTCTGCTCCTGCTGGTGCTGACTGCCTGTGTCTGTTGTCAGGCATTGTTAGAATGGTATTCATGTACCTCTCTCCTTCCCCTCCTGCCCTGTGCCCTTCATCCTACTATTACATGGGTTCATCACTTATCAGACAAATAGGCTGATTTCCTCTCTTGTCAGCATGCATACATACATACATACATACATACATACATACATACATACATACATATATATGTGTAGTAAAATAAAAATGAAGGGAAAGTTACGCTGACTGACTACAATTAATTATGGTAAAGTTGAAAAGGGGAATTAATGCATGTTGAACAACGTATACAGTAAAATGAAAGAAGGGGAAGAAATGCTGGCTGAACAACATATACAGTAAAATAACAAGAAGGGGAAATAACGCTGGTTGAACAACACATACAGTAAAATAACAAAATGGGGAAGTAATGCTGGCTGAAAAATACGTACAGTAAAATAAAAACAAAGGGAGAAACAATACAGACAGTAAAATCAATTGAAGGGAAAGTTATGCTGGCTTCAAAAGAAAATAATCCTGGTTAGAGAAATAAAACGAAGGGAGAGCAGTGATGGCTGACCAACAAACATTGTAAAATTAAAAAGAAGGGGAAGTAATGCTCACTGAACAACACATACAATGAAATAAAATCATGGGAAGTAATGCTGCCTAAGCAACACATGTAGTAAAATAAAAAGGAGAACCAATGTGACTGAACAACGCATCTACTAAAGTAAAAAGAAGGACGATCAATGCTGAATGAACAACACACATGCAGCAAAACGATGGGGCAGCAATGCTGGATGAACAACACGTGCAACACAGCGATGAAGGAACAGTACTGCTGGATGAACAACACGTGCAACACAGCGAAAGGAACAGTACTGCTGGATGAACAACACGTGCAACACAGCGAAAGGAACAGTACTGCTGGATGAACAACACGTGCAACACAGCGAAAGGAACAGTACTGCTGGATGAACAACACGTGCAACACAGCGAAAGGAACAGTACTGCTGGATGAACACACGTGCAACACAGCGAAAGGAACAGTGCTGCTGGATGAACAACACGTGCAACACAGCGAAAGGAACAGTACTGCTGGATGAACAACACGTGCAACACAGCGAAAGGAACAGTGCTGCTGGATGAACAACACGTGCAGCAGGATGAATGGGACAGCAGTGTTGGATGTTCTTTGCAAATTGTAAAAGACAGGAAGAGCGATCTAAGCGCAGAAGAATTCACCTGCAGGACTAACGGCTAGGGACCCCTGGAGGTGCAGGATGAGCCTGGAGAATGGGAGATTACTCTGATCACACGCATATACTTTTGTAATTTACTTCTTCACAAGCAGTTCTTTTCAGCAGTAAATGGTACTCATCAAGCTTTTCATGTTTGGAGAGAACGTAGAAATACCAAGTCTGGCTCAACCGTCCCTCATTAAAATTCGGGGCGCTCGCTCCAGACTTGGTATTTCTACGTTCTCTCACAAGCAAGCCCTTCAACAATGACTAAAACGGCTAATAGGATGCTCAGGCTCTTCACTTTCTGTGTGTACCTGTGAGGGTACACACTTACAAGCTTCAAGCCGATAATCCATTACACGTTCTTTTCAATAACCCAACAAAATAATGGCAGCACGTTACAAAGCCATCTACAAACATATATATTGTGTCGGGTTATCCGTTTTCATCACTAATTTGCAAAACTTCTCTGTCTTCAGTTTTTGTTTAATCCTGTGTTTTTCCTGATCGTTTTCAATACATCAAGACAACACAATGATAGCGCCGCAGTAAGACAGCAGGTTGAGCGGCCCGTTTACCGCCTGTGTGTGTCTCGCTATGTTCTGACCAAAAAATCGATAAAACACGTCTCGCGAGCCCACTGCATTGCTGCTCTTAGCGGGCGGGCGCTAACACGTTCTTCGCTATACAGCGAGAGCAGCCTCTTTCTCTGTTCTTCATCGCGCTTAACTGGTAGTTGCTTTGAAGGCCAGACGAATCACCGCTCAGCGTGCGGGCACATCCTGTTCAGCCACAAAGCAACTGACTGAAATATCAGATGTCAAGTGGTCCTACCAGTTCCACTTTTCTTGTCACCCCAAGACACCCCAAGTCACGCACCCCAAGTCACCCAAGTCACGCACCCCAAGTCACCCCAAGTCACCCCAAGTTCTTAATCGAGTCACCCCAAGTTCTTAATCAAGTTCTTAATCAAGTTCTTAATCAAGTTCTTAATCAGGTTCTTAATCAAGTTCTTAATCAAGTTCTTAATCAAGTCACCTCAAGTTCTTAATCAAGTTCTTAATCAAGTCACCTCATGTTCTTAATCAAGTGACCTTTAAGTTCCTACTCAAGTCACCTTAAGTTCTTAATCAAGTGACCTTTAAGTTTTTACTCAAGTCACATTAAGTTCTTAATCAAGTCACCTCAAGTTCTTTATCAAGTAACCTCTAAGTTCCTACTTAAGTCACCATAACTTCTTAACTTAAGTCACCCTAAGTTCTTAACTTAAGTCACCCTAAGATCAAACTAAGTCATCCTATAAGTACAACCAAGTTCTTATTCAAGTCAGTTTATAATTTGTACAATTCATCGTGATCAAGACAAGAATCCTTACATCTAGTCATGAATCCTTACATCTAGTCATGAATCCTTACATCTAGTCATGAAGTCTTGGTGTCTAGTCATGGAAGATCAAGACATGGAAAGTTAAGTCATGAATCCTTACATCTAGTCATGAAATCTTGATGTCTAGTTATGGAAACTTGACAACAAGACGTGAAGTCTTGTCATCTAGTCATGGAAAGTTGACATCAAGTCATGGAAAGTTGAGTCATAAAATCTTGCATCTAGTCATGGAAGATTGACGTCTTGACATGGGATCTTACATCTGAAGTCTTACATCTAGTCAAGTTGATGTCTAGACATGAAATCTTACATCTAGTCATGGAAAGTCATTTCGTCGTCTGGTTGATCTGCCAAGTAATCCGTCTAGTCAGATAGCATCAGATCTGTCATATAATTTGTTTAGCATCTAGTCATAATCTAGACATCTAGACGTCTAGACTTCAAGTTTGACTTTGGACATCTAGACTTCGGCATCCGAATATCTAGACATCAAGTTGGACATCAAGTTGGACATCAAGTTGGACATCAAGTTGGTCATCTAGACATCTAGACATCTAGACGTCCAAGTTTGACATCTAGACTTCAAGTTTAACATCCAAGTTTGATATCCAAGTTTGATATCTAGACATCTTTGACATCTAGACATCTTTGACATCTAGACTGACATCTAGACATCCTGACATCTTGTTGTCATCTAGACGTCAAGTTATCAGATCTGTCGACATCTAGTTATGAAGTAATCTGTCGTCTAGACATCAAGTTATCATGTTGTCGTCTTATCATGTTGTTATCTAGATGTCTAGATGTCAAGTTAACAAGTTATCAAGTTATCATGTTGTTATCGGATCTGTCTCAAGTTATCAAGTTATCGATGTCAAGTTATTCGCCATCTAGATATCCAGACATCAAGTTATCAGATCTGTCAAGTGATCTAGACATCAGATCTAGACGTCAAGACATCAAGACATCTAGACATCAAGTTTGACATCCAAGTTTGACATCTAGACATCTAGACTTCAAGTTTGACATCCAAGTTGAATATCTAGACATCTAGACATCAAGACTTCAAGTTTGACATCCAAGTTTGATATCCAAGTTTGACATCTAGACGTCTAAGTTTGGCATCTAGACATCCACGTTTGACATATAGACATCAAGACTTCCAAGTTGACTTCAAGTTTGACTTTTGACATCTAGACATCCAAGTTTGACATCCAAGTTTGACATCTAGACTTCAAGTTTGATATCTAGACATCAACTTCAAGTTGACATCAGGTTGACTTGTCAGATTTGTCATCTAGTCATCTGTCTAGACATCAAGTGATCAAGTCAAAGTTGTAGGCATCAGTAATTATCTAGACAGTAATCAGATCTGTCATATAATTCTAGGTTGTCAGATTTGACATCCAAGTTTGACATCTAGACTTCAAGTTTGACATCTAGACATCCAAGTTTGACATCCAAGTTTGACATCTAGACATCAAGTTTGACATCTAAGTTTGACATCTAGACTTAAAGTTTGACTTCAAGTTGGACATCTAGACATCAAGTTTGACATCTAGACATCTAAGAACAGAGAAAGAGGCGGCTCTCGCTGTATAGCGAAGAACGTGTTAGCGCCTGCCCGCTAAGAGCAGCAATGCAGTGGGCTCGCGAGACGTGTTTTATCGATTTTTTGGTCAGAACATAGCGAGACACACACAGGGGTAAACGGGCCGCTCAACCTGCTGTCTTACTGCGGCGCTATCATTGTGTTGTCTTGATGTTATTGAAAACGATCAGGAAAAACACAGGATTAAACAAAAACTGAAGACAGAGAAGTTTTGCAAATTAGTGATGAAAACGGATAACCCGACACAATATATATGTTTGTAGATGGCTTTGTAACGTGCTGCCATTATTTTGTTGGGTTATTGAAAAGAACGTGTAATGGATTATACGGCTTGAAGCTTGTAAGTGTGTACCCTCACAGGTACACACAGAAAGTGAAGAGCCTGAGCATCCTATTAGCCGTTTTAGTCATTGTTGAAGGGCTTGCTTGTGAGAGAACGTAGAAATACCAAGTCTGGAGCGAGCGCCCAGAATTTTAATGAGGGGCGGTTGAGCCAGACTTGGTATTTCTACGTCTCTTTTGGTTTGACACCGGTTCCTGTCCTGCTTCATAAGTCTTTTAGGACTGCGCTTAAAACTCACCTCTTTTCTTCTTCCTGATAGTCCTCTCCACGATCCCCTACTCCCGCTGCAGTCTGTACCCACTCGGTGTGGGAACCTGAGATGTGAAACCTTGTACATAACTCTTTTCCATTTTTTCCCTCTCTTTTGACGGTTTTGTTTAGCCATACAGCACGACTTCACGACTTGAAATGTATGTGTGTGTGTGTGTGTGTGTGTGTGTGTGTGTGTGTGTGTGTGTGTGTGTGTGTGTGTGTGTGCGTGCGTGCGTTTGTGTGTGTGTGTGTGTGTGTGTGTGTGTGTGTGTGTTGTTGTGTGTGTGTGTGTGTGTGGACATGCATGTAGGTGTGTGTGTGTGTGTGTGTGTGCGTGTGTGTGGGGGGGGGGAGGGGTGGAGGGGGTGCATACAGCAATATTTGTACATAATCCTTCTTTTTAAATTAGTTGTGTTTACAGCGGTTGTGTGTTAATATTTATTTTGTACATGATTCTCCTTTCTAATCCTTTGTTTAGAGCCATAACACATGTGCATTTGTGCGTGAGTGTGTCTGCTTGAGTTGTGTGTGTGTGTGTGTGTGTGTGTGTGTGTTGTGTGTGTGTGTGTGTGTGTGTGTGTGTGTGTGTGTGTGTGTGTGTGTGTGTGTGTGTGTGTGTGTGTGCAGATGTTTTTTTTTTCTTTTTCGTGCGCATATAGTTCACCTTATAAATACCATGGTTATTATGATTGTAATGTTTCGATGATATCACGGTGTAAAAATAGCTCGGTATCCAAATCAGTCACAGTGAGTCGTATGCTTGCGCTCGTGCTATAGCAACACGAGATGGATTTCTTTTTTATGGCAAACAGTTTCATTGTTTTACTTCTGTTGACAAACAGTTCATTGTTTTACTTCTGTTGACAAACAGTTCATTGTTTTACTTCTGTTGACAAACAGTTCATTGTTTTACTTCTGTTGACAAACAGTTCATTGTTTTACTTCTGTTGACATGCTGCCCAAAGGTAAACAGTATCAAAAGCAGTTTTAACGTCATAAATTTGTCGATGTCGCACTCTGCAACGTTATTGACCATCATTGTTGTTTTAATTTATATTACTATTTGTGGTCGTGGCAGAGACGACAGCAGTAGCAAAAGTAGTAGTAGTCGTAGTATCATGACCTGAAGCAGCAGCAACAGCAGTAGCAAAAGTAGTAGTAGTCGTAGTATCATGACCTGAAGCAGCAGCAGTAGCAGTCGCAACAGTACCAGTAGTACTACTGGCAGCAGCAGCAGCAGCAGCAATAGTAGCGCCATTTGCAGTAGTATAAGCAGCAGCAACAGCTGAGCCTGTAAGCTTTTCTTGGACGGGCAGTCATGGCGAGATATACGCTTAACTTCTACTGCAGCCTGTAAGATTGTCTTGGACAGGGAGTCATGGCGAGATATACGCTCAACTTCTACGGCAGCCTGTAAGATTGTCTTGGACGGGCAGTCATGGCGAGATATACGCTCAACTTCTACTGCAGCCTTTATTTAAAATTGTCTTGGACAGTGAGTCATGGCAAGATGCATACCAGTACCAGCCAGTCTCACTGGGTGTTAAAACCATGCTGAACACAGAACACATCGGAGTCATCATCATTATCATCATCATCATCATCATCATCATCATCATCATCATCATCATTATCATCATCAATATCAGCAGCAGCAACAGCAGCGTTGATAATAATGAAAATCAATTCCTCTCCTCCAGGTACAAACTGCGTCAAGTATAAAAGCAACAATTCTTTTTCGATTGAAAAAGAGAAGAAGACTGCTGCCCAGAGATAAATTCGCACTAAACCAACAAAATGACTCGGCAGCAGTGCAGTGTCTCCTCTGATGGGTTGCCTCATGACAGCTAGATATTAACTGCGCTCTGCGGACTGCTAGTGCTGGGGGCAACAACGGCACACACCTGGGTGTAGCTGTGCATGGGTAGACTGGGATGAGTGCTGTGGGAACAGTGCGAGTGGCCTGCACGGACGGCAAGGCAGTTTAAAGGGGGAAAAAAATCTGAACTCACACTTTGAAAACTTTCCATTTTGTAACCTTGTAGAAACTGCTGATCATATTCTTGTGCTGTCATTTCACGTTCAGACTGTCAAAGACAACGGAAAAAGCAGTTGCGGTCTCGGTACTACCGGTGGTAGGGTGTGCTGTTGAGGTTCGTGTCAGGGATGAGGGTCAGATGGGTTGTTTTTTTTTCACTTACGTGAGGATTTTTCACGGGCTGCCCGGTCACGTGGTCAGTCGTCGTGTACTCATAGAAAAATGACGTCATCTCGTGCTCGTGTTAAAAAAACAATGACGCCAGCAATAGCCAGCCGCTTCCAAACATCCCGTCATAGAGAAAAGAAAAAAAAAAACAAACAGTTTTGATACATTTATATTGTTATGTACATGAAATGAAAGAGATGCATACAATTGCAGAATATTCACAATTATCCAAACAAAAACAAGATGCGAAGCATATAAACGTACTCCCAGTTTTCCAAACCGCTTATAAATCGGCCAAGTGCTTTGTGAGATAAGAAATAAAGGCAAAATAACGGTTTTAACGGTTATTTAACCGATGTACACTTTTGAAACTGGTATTTTAGTCCTCACTGGGCTAAAGCCTGTGTACATACCAAATTTCATCCAAATCGGACAATATGTCAAGAATAACGGTTTTTAACGGTCAGATTTTGAAACACTGCATGGAAGTGCCATTTGTGTGTGATGACCTTTCTATATACAAAATTGCATTAAAACCCACCAATATATAAAAAATAACGGCAAAATAACGGTTTATCGGTTATATAACCAATATACACTTTTGAAACCGGTATTTTAGTCCTCACTGGGCTAAAGCCTGTGCACATACCAAATTTCATCCAAATCAGACAATATGTCAAGAATAACGGTGTTTAACAGTCAGATTTTGAAACACTACATGGAAGTGCCATTTGTGTGTGATAACCTTTCTATATACAAAATTTCATTAAAACCCACCAATATATAAAAAATAACGGCAAAATAACGGTTTAACGATTATATAACCGATATGCACTTTTGAAACCGGTATTTCAGTCCTCACTGGGCTAAAGCCTGTGTACATAATCACATTTAATCCAAATCGGACAATATGTCAAGAACAACGTTTTTTAACGGTCAAATTTTTAAAACACTATATAGAAGTGCCATTTGTGTGTGATAACCTTTCTATATACCAAATTTCATTAAAATCCACCTATATATAAGAAATAATGGCAGAATAACGGTTTTTAACGGTTGTTTAATCCATTTTCAGCATTACATCACTTACATATGGACAGAGGATCCGATTTGTCACAAGATCATCCAAACCGCTTATATATTGGCCAAGTACTTTCTGAGATATTCCATAAAGAAGAAAAACCGTTACAGGCCGTTACAACCATTGTAACGGCTATAACGGGCCAAACTAAAGCATCGGGCATCATCCGTTACCCATAATGAACATACCTGCTAATTTTCATAAAGGTCGGCCAAGTACTTTCTGAGATATTCTATAAAGAAGAAAAACCGTTACAGGCCGTTACAGCCGTTAGTAGCGTCTATAACGGTAAACTAAAACATCGGGCATTATTCGTGACCCATAATGAACATACCTACAAATTTTCAGAAAGATCGGCCAAGTACTTTCTGAGATATTCCATAAAGAAGAAAAAGCGTTACAGGCCGTTACAGCCGTTAGTAAAGGCTTTAACGGTAAACTAAAACGTCGGGCATCATCCTTGACCCATAATGAACATACCTACAAATTTTCAGAAAGATCGACCCAGTAGTTTTGTCTAGAGCGAGTGGAACACATTTTGACCACGGACACACAGACACACAGACACACACACAGACACACACAGCATTTCTTCGTTCCCATTCTAAAGTACTCCCTGTTCTTTAAGAACTGGGAGTACAAAAGGTACCAAAATTAACGAGATAAAAGCAAACTACTGAATCATGTACATTCAAACTCGATTTTGTGTCACTGTTTTGACATTACAGAAGTAAACATGACATTCAGTACTGACTCCATTCTTTTTGTACTTTGAGTACTTTAGAATGGGAACGAAGAAATGCTGTCTGTGTGTCTGTCTGTCTGTCTGTGTGTCTGTGTGTCCGTGGTCAAAATGTGTTCCACTTGCTCCAGACAAAATTACTGGGTCGATCTTTCTGAAAATTTGTAGGTATGTTCATTATGGGTCAAGGATGATGCCCGACGTTTTAGTTTACCGTTACAGCCGTTACTAATGTCTGTAACGGCCTGTAACGCTTTTTCTTCTTTATGGAATATCTCAGAAAGTACTTGGCCGATCTTTCTGAAAATTTGTAGGTATGTTCATTATGGGTCACGAATAATGCCTGATGTTTTAGTTTACCGTTTTAACCGTTATAACGGCTGTAACGGCCTGTAACGCTTTTTCTTCTTTATGGAATATCTCAGAAAGTACTTGGCCGACCTTTATGAAAATTAGCAGGTATGTTCATTATGGGTCACGGATGATGCCTGATGTTTTTAGTTTGGCCGTTATAGCCGTTACTAACGGTTGTAACGCCTGTAACGGTTTTTCTTCTTTATGGAATATCTCAGAAAGTACTTGGCCAATATATAAGCGGTTTGGATGATCTTGTGACAAATCGGATCCTCTGTCCGTTAAAAACCGTTATCTTTGACATATTGTCCAATTTGGATGAAATTTGATATGTACACAGGCTTTAGCCCAGTGAGGACTAAAATACCGGTTTCAAAAGTGCATATCGGTTATATAACCGTTAAACCGTTATTTTGCCGTTATTTTTTATATATTGGTGGGTTTTAATGAAATTTTGTATATAGAAAGGTCATCACACACAAATGGCACTTCCATGCAGTGTTTCAAAATCTGACCGTTAAAAACCGTTATTCTTGACATATTGTCCGATTTGGATGAAATTTGGTATGTACACAGGCTTTAGCCCAGTGAGGACTAAAATACCGGTTTCAAAAGTGCATATCGGTTATATAACCGTTAAACCGTTATTTTGCCGTTATTTTTTATATATTGGTGGATTTTAATGGAATTTTGTATATAGAAAGGTCATCACACACAAATGGCACTTCCATGCAGTGTTTCAAAATCTGACCGTTAAAAACCGTTATTCTTGACATATTGTCCGATTTGGATGAAATTTGGTATGTACACAGGCTTTAGCCCAGTGAGGACTAAAATACCAGTTTCAAAAGTGTACATCGGTTAAATAACCGTTAAAACCGTTATTTCGCCTTTATTTCTTATCTCATAAAGCACTTGGCTGATTTATAAGCGGTTTGGAAAACTGGGAGTACGTTCATATGCTTCGCATCTTGTTAGTTTGTCCTAGGCACAAAATAATGTTGTTACTGAGCTCTCTGTGTGTGTGTGTGTGTGTGTGTGTGTGTGTGTGTGTGTGTGTGTGTGTGTGTGCCATGCGAGCGGGTTTTTTGTTCGTTTCTTTCTTTCTGTGTTTGTTTTGTTTTCCTAATCGTGGAAGGGTTGGGGTTTTTTTTTTCTTGTGCTGACATCCATGAAAAGAACCTACAAGTTATCGGCGGAGTGTTGGTTCAATAATAAGCTGAAACTAATCTTAGCGCTTGACATTGAACTGGCGCTCTGCATTTGCTTTCGCGGTGGACATCACAAGGCGGAGAAACACACTGACCTAGGAAATCTGTCACATGGGCTCAATTAAGAATTAATGTATCTGGACTGAACGTTTTTGTACTCCCAGTTCTTATAGAACAGGGAGTACTTTAGAGTGGGAACAAAGAAATGCTGTCTGTGTGTCTGTCTGTCTGTGTGTCTGTGTGTGTGGGTCTGTGTGTCCGTGGTCAAAATGTGTTCCACTCGCTCCAGACAAAACTACTGGGTCGATCTTTCTGAAAATTTGTAGGTATGTTCAATTTGGGTCAAGGATGATGCCCGATGTTTTAGTTTACCGTTACAGCCGTTACTAATGGCTGTAACGGCCTGTAACGCTTTTTCTTCTTTATGGAATATCTCCGAAGGTACTTGGCCGATCTTTGTGAAAATTAGCAGGTATGTTTATTATGGGTCACGGATGATGCCCGATGTTTTTAGTTTACCCCGTTACAGCCGTTACTAACGGCTGCAACAGCCTGTAACGGTTTGTCTTCTTTTTAGAAAATATTAAAAAGTACTTGGCGGATCTTCCTGAAAATTTGTAGAAATGTTCATTATGGGTCACAGATGATGCCCGATGTTTTAGGTTACCGTTACAGCCGTTACTAACGGCTGTAACGGCCTGTAACGGTTTTTCTTCTTTATGGAATATCTCAGAAAGTACTTGGCCGATCTTTGTGAAAATTAGCAGGTATGTTCATTATGGGTCACGGATGATGCCCGATGTTTTAGTTTACCCCGTTATAGCCGTTACTAACGGCTGCAACAGCCTGTAACGGTTTGTCTTCTTTTTAGAAAATATTAAAAAGTACTTGGCGGATCTTCCTGAAAATTTGTAGAAATGTTCATTATGGGTCACAGATGATTCCCGATGTTTTAGTTTACCGTTACAGTCGTTACTAACGGCTGTAACGGCCTGTAACGGTTTTTCTTCTTTATGGATATCTCAGAAAGTACTTGGCCGATCTTTCTGAAAATTAGCAGGTATGTTCATTATGGGTCTCGGATGATGCCCGATAATTTAGTTTACCCCGTTATAGCCGTTACTAACGGCTGTAACAGCCTTATCGGTTTTTCTTCTTTATAGAATATCTCAAAACGTACTTGGCCGATCTTTCAGAAAATTTGTAGTATGTTCATTATGGGTCACGAATAATGCCTGATGTTTTAGTTTACCGTTATATCCGTTACTAACGGCTGTAACGGCCTGAAACGCTTTTTCTTCTTTATAGAATATCTCAGAAAGCACTTGGCCGATCTTTCTGAACATTTGTAGGTATGTTCATCATAGGTCACACATGATACCCGATGTTTTAGTTTACCGTTGCAGCCGTTACTAACGGCTGTAACGGCCTGTAACGGTTTTTCTTCTTTATGGAATATCTCAGAAAGTACTTGGCTGATCTTAGTGAAAATTAGCAGGTATGTTCTTTATGGGTCACGAATGATGCCCGATGTTTTAGTTTGACCCGTTATAGCCGTTGCTAACGGCTGTAACGGCCTGTAACAGTTTTTCTTCTTTATGGAATATCTCAGAAAGCACTTGGCCGATCTTTCTGAAAATTTGTACGTATGTTCATTATGGGTCACAAATAATGTCCAATGTTTTAGTTTACCGTTATACTGTTACTAACGGCTGTAACGGCCTGTAACGCCTTTTCTTCTTCATGGAATATCTCAGAAAGTACGTGGCCGATATTTCTGAAAATTTGTAGATATGTTCATTATGGGTCACGGATGATGCCCGATGTTTAAGTTTACCGTTTGAGCCGTTACTAACAGCCCATAATGGTTTTCTTCTTTATGGAAAATCTCAGAAAGTTCTTGGCCGATCTTTCTGAAAATTTGTAAGTATGTTCATTTTAGGTCACAGACGATAGCCGATGTTTACCAGAATAGCCATTACTAACGGTTACACTAGGCGAAGACGGTTTTTTCCTCTTTATGGAATATCTCACGCGTATTCAGGATAAACTGGGAGTACGTTTATATGCTTTGCATCTTGTTTATGTTGTTGTTTTTGTACTCCCACTTCTTATTAGAACAGGGAGTACTTTACAATGGGAACGTGTGTGTGTGTGTGTGTGTGTGTGCGTGCGTGCGTGCGTGCGTGCGTGCGTGCGTGCGTGCGTGCGTGCGTGCGTGCGTGCGTGCGTGCGTGCGTGTGTGTGTGTGTGTGTGTGTGTGTGTGTGTGTGTGTGTGTGTGTCTGTGTCTGTGTCTGTGTGTCTGTGTGTCTGTCCGTCCGTCCGTCCGTCCGTGGTCAAAATGTGTTCCACTCGCTCCAGACAAAACTACTGGGCTGATCTTTCTGAAAATGTGTAGGTATGTTCATTATGGTCACGGATGATGCCCAATGTGTTATTTTACCGTTATGGCCGTTACTAACGGCCACATCGGCCAAGAACGGTTTTCGCTCTTTATGGAATATCTTAGAACGTACGTGGCCGATC
>CM031607.1:79488186-79578186 GCA_018398815.1 Conus ventricosus | reverse complement strand
ATATGCTCCAGCTGACGATCAGTGTCATTTTGGAGAAGAGTACAGACTTCATTCGGATTCTCATCTTTAGTGTGAGGTGGTATCATCAGCAAATAGTTCACAAAATGACCAGAGAAGAGGTAGATTATTTACCTAGATTGAAAATAAGACAGGACTCAGAACAGATCCCAGGAAAACTCCATATTTAACAGTCATGTGGGACGAAAATGCAGTATCTTGAAAAACTACTTGCTTTCTATTGTTAAGAAAAGTTGTGTAATATTTACAGTCTGAGCTTAAACTATACAGTGCTAGCTTCCTCGAGAGAAAACTGCCGTCAATAGTGTCTGATGCTGTTGCAAAATCTACGAAGAATGAACCAGTGAATAATTGGTGTACATTTAGACAACCTGTTAGGCAAGAATGATTATCTATGAATCCATTTTGAGTGGGATGTAATAATCATGCCATGCTTAACCAAACGATACTGAAGGTGTTTAAAATGCCTTGACAATTTAATATCATTATAGATCTGTAATTGGAAGGGGAGGCTGGTTCACGGGGGCCGGAACAGCTCAGTGGTAGAGCTCGTGATCTTGGTGATTCTGGGTTGCGGGCTCGAATCTCCGCAGGGCCGTTTTGTTACTGGGGGATTTTTCTCTCGGAGCTAACATTGGTTCTGACTCCATTTCCCAAAATAGACCATCGAATGAGACTATAAACCGAGGTTCCGTGTGTGAACGCACCTATAACATCTTGCACATATGTAAAATCCCATCGTCAACTTTGGAAGAGAAGGCCAGTTTGGCCGTTGGTATGGATGACACGTTACACATAGCGTGCATCCTGCGTAAGAAATTGAAAAGAACGAAGAAAGTAAGGAAAGTGAGTGAACAATACTGATTGGATGACGGGAAATAACTGAATGAAGCGCCGGCAGGCAGCTCTTCAGTCGGCACTACCCAGGCAGGCAGCCTGTTGCATACACATGAGTGTGGATTGTCAGCGCCTAGAACCTTTGGCAAGGCGCTTTATAAATGCTCTGTTATTATCATATAGTAATAGTAGTAGTAGTAGTAGCAGTAGTAGTAGTAGCAGTAGGAGTATTAGTAGTATTTATAGACAGACAGCGCTTTACCTTCTTTGAAAGCTTGAGGAGAGCAACATTTATCAATGCAAAGATTATAGCTGTATGTTATACAATCAGAAATAACAGGTGCTGCTGTTTTCAAAATCTTGTTGTCCAAACCGTCTAAACTGCAGGTACTGGACTACTAAGAGAGACAGACAGACAGAGACAGAGAGACAGACAGACAGACGGACAGTTTACTGAGGACCAGAGAGAGAGAGACAGAGATAGACAGAGACAGGCAGGCAGAGAGAGAGAAAAGAGAGGGAGAGAGAGAGAAAAGAGAGGGAGAGAGAGAGAGACAGACAGACAGAGAGAGAGACAGACAGACAGACAGAGAGAGGGAGACAGACAGACAGACAGAGATATGCACAAACATTCTTACAGAACAAACCATACTGGCACACTTTATGACAAAATTTCGCTGAACAGCCAGCGCAAGTCACTTTATTTTCATAATTTTAAATGAAAAGTTCCAAAAATGATATGCTTACATCAATGATGCTGTCATGTGTTCTTGTAGCTTCAATACAGTAGTATTATATTATAAAGGCTATTCAGGATAAAATATATTTCAATACAATAAGGCCACCACACTCTAGAAAAAGAATGGCCCAGACAGGATTATTTTCTTCATGTATGGTAGTTAGTGATCTGAACAAAAGATGATAATACCCTGAATTATGCCGAGCAACTTTTCTCTAGTCCTCACACTCTTGTTTCACTGTAATCATCACTACCTAGGAGAACAGACAGAAACAGTAAACATGTCAGAGTAGCATCACAATCACGTTTTTTCTAGCACACTCTGTTGAAGTGATCCGATTATAAAACTACAAATGGCTGTCAGTCATGTATAACTAAATTTAAAATATTCACTCTGGTTCCTTCAACTTTATCTTGATCCAGCAAGGGAATTAACCTGTTTTTCCCTTCAAGTTCATCAATCAATCACAGTGGCGGCCACAAATTAACACATAACTGCCAACAATTAGCCTTGGAAACATATCTGCTGCTCTGAATGTGCCCCTTTCCACATGATGCTCAATCCAAAGCCATCACGCTCAAATTAACCCTTTCACCCACAGTCTGCATGAACGCATCAACTCGGTCAGCAGCATGAGCAAGAAGGGTGAAGCAAGGGCAAACTCTCTAGTATTCCCCCCACCCTTTTCCTCCCCCCATCCTTTACCACCTCTTAAACCCCCTCCTCCCCCCCCCCCTCCCCCTTCAACTCCACTTCTCCCGCATTTCCTTGGCCCCCTATCCCATCACCATTTCTTTTTCGCTCTCCTTTTCTTCTCTAAACATCCACATTTCCAAGTATATGTGTTAAGTGAGTTTTTAATGTGTTAAGTAACCACACATGTTTATATTGCAGTGTAGAACTCTTGCAACTGGATATTACTGATATTTTTGTATGAGTATACGCACGCATATGCATTCAGATTCTGATATGCGCATGCATGCATTAGGATCGTATATAATTGTTTGAATACAATGCACTTTTCAATTCGCATTTAGACAAAGTATGAAAAACTCCTTCCTGCACTATATATGACTCCTAATAACAATCTCTTCAGTAGAAAAGCCTCCAAACACTCTATGTCATACTCACAGGCTTCCCCTTGTAACCATTGCTGTCATTTTACTTTGGAAAGCACTGAAATTCATCAACTTAAAAAAAAAAGTATGCAACAGAGTTGCAGTTCATCAAATAAAATGGCTGGCGCTGACACCGACAGCAAGGTGAGGGGTCACAGGCAGTGAAAGGAAAAATCAATGATATTCCAGGCAATGGCCGATACAAATTTCCAAGATCAATAAATAAAAGAAAAAGCACAACCTTAGGTATCACCAAAATCTGTTTAAATACAAGCACATGGGTTTTTTTCATTTCAAATCTAAACGTGAAGTGAAATGTCAGCTATCAAAATGGTGGCAGTCACTCCAGGAAAGTGGCATTCAGCACAGCAAAGAACGATCAATTTCATAACACAGTGCACAAAACAAGTCATACACCTGCCTTGGTGCCTTCATTAACTCAATTGAGCGGTGTCAGACACATTTTCCTGAACTTTATTGCTTGTTTGTTTGTTTTGTTGTTGTTGTTGTTGTTTTTCTTGGGGGGGGGGGGGGGGGGGGTGGGGAGAGAAGGGGGGGGGGACGGGGACGGGGGGGGGGAGGAAGAGTCATTCTGCCAATGAATGTAAGGGTAGCCACTCTCAATTCTGTAACAGTTCTGTCCCTTTGACTTGTGTTTGATCAAGACTCTATTGCCTACCCCATGGATGCCCAGAACCATGTGCCTCTACTTTGCGGCATCCACTCTAGACAAAATGCTGTCGTAATCAATGTCATCATTACTCTCATGACCAGGTCTTACGTAATTCAGCTGAAAGGCTAAGCATGCCTTCAGGCTTGTGGAACATCCCGCGTGTTTCAGCTACAGGTGTTGTTACACTGAGTATACTTTCTAGGTACTTTCTGTGATCCATCGTAAATACAGCCTACTTGATTGATTGCACACACAAAAAAAGAGTAAGAAGTCTTTTAAACGTCATTATGTGTAAACGGATTAATTTTTAGTTGATTTTTGGGGGGGGGGGAGGGGGGGGGGGGGGCAAATTATGACATTTCAGAAGGCAACTACTCCTGTCTGACATCAACTCAGTTGAGTTAAGCCGTGTTTTGAATCATTCTTTATTTCTCTGTTGTGCCAGATGAAGTGACTGATCGACCAGTTATTCCTTACACAAAAAAAAAACCCGCATATTTACATACATATTGCTTGAACATGTACAGGCCAAACAAGCTTTAAAAATATGTCTGAAATATTAAAAAAAAAAATCACCATAACTCTTCGTTCTCCTTTCTGGTACATCTCCTACACAACAAATGTGGCAGAACCACTACAACAAGGGGCTATGAGCAAATACCATTGATCTGGCAACAGCCATATTGTAAAGGCAAATATGTGCAAAAGGCAACATTATTAGGAATAACACTTCAGGGTTATTTTACATTCGGTGTGGAAAGTTTTCATATTATTACCTTCCTCAACTTCCTTCATATGCCCACAAGTGAATCTGGTCGTATTTCCAATGCATTCTTTCGATTCAAAAAGAATTTTACTTATGCCATCTTTCAATCAAACAAGCATTCAAACAATTATGTCTTACACGTACAATTTATGATGAACGGTAGTTTTTTGTTTTTGTTTTTTCATATAGCAAAAAAGAATTTTTTTAAAAAGCAGATGGTAAAATGCACAAGAAGCAGCCCTATGCACCAGAAACGTTTTGCACAAACTCTCACGAACATTTGACCTAAAACCACACAATTCTCACCATCTGTGGAACTCAAGGAGGGAAGGAGTCCATGGAAATGTACTAATAAATTATGATAATAACCAAACAGATTACATTCAGTGACTTAGTATGAAAAAATATACACATCTTCATGGCAAGAATGTAGAAGGTTGAAAAGCAAATAGAAAAGGAACTGCCACTGGACAGTTCTTCATTTCGTCCAACACTGCAGAACAGCCTTCCTCAAAAGAATTAAGTTGCCTGCCCTGGAAAAAAAAAGGGGAGCAATACACACAAACGAAATTTACAACAAGTTTTAACATACTAGCTTGTCTGTTTACATCTTATGGTAATTAAGACTAGGCTTTCCCACTGAATTTTTCATCCCAGTTTAAAACAGAATTGATAATTATCGTATCACTGAGAGGCAACAACAAAAAATAAAAAGAAATATTTTGAAAAAGTCATGCGTGCAAATGGATACTGAAGAATGGACAGCTAGTGTCCGCATTGACAGGGGTCATATTTTCATGCCTATTCTCTGATCACAGAAAAACATCTGGCATTTTATTTCTGCAATACCAAAATCTGTTACCGTTAAAACAAAAGAAAAGCGTTCAGTCTTTTCGAAAAAAACAGGAAATGGACCCACCAGGTGGACAACCAGCCACGTGAAGTTTGCTAAAATTTATAATCTAGGCACAGCAGAGTGCAAGAAAGCAGAAATCACGAGCACAGAATTTCCAGACAGTGAGGATACAACATTGTGAAGCCCAGCATTCCTATGAGGACTTGGCGTTTCTTGAGTTGTCATCGGAGTTCTCACCCTTTTCTTCATTTACAAGCACATTAAGAAACACACTGAAAACCCTCTTTCCCATTTAACCGCCATCTGGGCCACATTCAGCTTGGCAAAACTTAACCAGCTCGGGCTGAAGATAAAAGCAACACATTTCGTTGACAGTGGTCAAAGACATTTAAACCCAAAACAATGTCGACCAACCAACACACAAACATGGCACTGACAGGCAATCATAAAGGGTGTTGTTCACATGAAGTGTGGTAAACAGTCAGTGAAATAGTCAGAATTCCATCTTAGGTGCAGTATCAAAAAGAACAGCTAATGGTCCAAAACAAACAGCTTTTTGAGCATTGCCATCAACTGCCATTTTCTCAGTTTCATTAGCCTACGAGATAAACTCTAGATAATGCACTTTGAAAGCTGAACAGAACTTGAACTTAAAAGTGAAATTTCCACTCAGTTCAAAATTTTGTGACAAACCACTATTAAAAAAAACAAAACTTTGCCATCTTTTAGCACTTTTGTTGGAAAATGTAATTCATAACCAAGACATGACAACAACAGGGGTATAGCTATCTTTCAGGCTGCTTTCAAAAAACTTTTAGATCAAAACGCAATTCGCCTCGTAGTGATTTTGCAAATCCTTGTCTCAATTCTTAATACCCAATCTTTTGAATTATGACCTAGGATCAGCATGGTTTGTGAATCTTGATGATCCTAAATACACATAGATAAAAAATTTTTTAAAAAATCAAAATTGGGGGGAAATTTTGGGGGGTTGCGCAAGGAGAGTTTAAAAGTATGAACACTCTCCTGTAACAGCAATCAAATCATGACTTGTTGACAAATTCTGCTGGGATGGAAATTAGTTTGTGGTTGGTTAATCTTAACCTGCGTTCTTGACTCATGGAGAACATTTTCATTTGGTAAAGCTGAACATTCAAATTCAATGTTTTGAAAATAAACAAGCTAAATAAAAAAAAAAAAAAAAAAAAAAGATTGTTAAGACATCTAGTTTACAGCCTATTCAAAAATCCGTTCAACAGGCCTAGGAGTATGTCTCAGTCAAAACCCGCAAGCTATATTTGCAAGTTGTATTCTTTTCTTAGAAAGATAGTTCAAATTTAGAATCAGTCTGCAGATCTTTGCTCGCAATCTCTGCGGCTAAGCTATACTGTATGATCTCGTGATTTTTTCTTTTTTTTTTTTTTTTTTTTTTTTTTGGGGGGGGGGGTTGCGGTAGAGTGGGGCCACAAACGGCATTTACACAGACCTCCTCAAAGGGAGTAAATATTTATATTATCTTAATTTCTCTCTCTCTCCTTTTTACTAGGGGAGAATCCCCTGTAACAACTGGGTGCAGAATGATTTCATTAAAGGCGCTGTCATTTAAATACTGTTTCAAAGTTCAAAGTTGGCTATTTCTTCCTTGCAAAAAACGGCTATATTTTGTAAGCTTCTATTCTCTTCCATTTTTTTCTCTTTTTTTGTTTTCCTTTCAGTCAGTGGATGTCTCTACTTCTTAGCCCTGAAAAGGGTCTTTGGAGTAGTCTTGGGTTAAAATAAACAAAACTATGCAAAAAAATCAGCATGTCCCTTGCATGAGTGGGTGTACTTGAAAACCTGACCCTTTGGTATTAATATTGCAAGGGGAAAATCACATGTGTTACAGCTATAATTCAGAAAATACACCCATGTCTCAGTGTCACATATTTCTAAAAGAAAACAAAAAAAAAAACAAAATCAAGAACGTTCATGGTTGAACGTGGATACATTCCCATTCATAACCTGGTTAACGTCAGTTATATGCCTGTGCCCCTTTTTTTTAACACTGCGTTTGGCTACACAAATCTATTCATAACCAGAATTCTCAACAGCACCAGTAATACAGTCTACCACTAATAGCTTTGCGCTGCCTACAGGTACAATGAATTCAGTTTCGCACAAATCAAGAGTATCAAAACTTCAAAATGCATATTCATAGCAATGCCAACAGTAGTTTTTCCACAATAGTTATCAGCTGTGGTACAATGACACATGCATTTATTCCAAACCCGCCATGTATATCTGAGATCAGGCCATCAGTAGGGTTTACCACTAAATCAGCTAATGGTTTTCTCAGCTTCTGGTGCCACTCTCGTGAACCTAATGGAATCAAAGCATGATGTTTTAAGCAAATGCATTAACCTAAACGTGAACATCCACCATAATTATAAAGACTGGAATAATTATTGCATAAGTGAACTGTCCTTGAGTTGCATGATACCATGCACAAACTCGTGTACCCTAGCAATGGAGAAGGTGTACTTTCCATGAAAATGAGAGTACTCTCTTTTGTTGTAGCTGTTGATGCTACTGTTGGTGTTGTCGTGTAATTTAATACTTTCACGATGGGCGCGGCAGAGCAATGTCACTTTCCTGCAGATGCATGCACCGTACGTGCGTACAACCGTTGCAGATGTGCGATTTTTGCACTTTTTTAATTTTATTTTACGTCCCCTAACATTAACCTAAAAAGCAATTATATATCAACGGAAACGGTAAAACACGAGCTTCGCAATGAGCATAGACTTAAATACATTTGGGTAAAATAGCAACACTACAGTTACGGAAACAACATAAGTAAAACGTAGGAGAACACAATCTTGTTTATGTTTGTTTGGTTAGTATGACAAACAGCAAATGAGGACGACAAAGGGCATAAAATTTCGCTCTCACTTTGAATAGATGCAGAGAAAGTCTGAGGTTATTCAATATGTGTAATCCAAGTGAAATTAAATAAAATAAAATAAAATTCTAAAAAGGAAATTAAATCATTGCACACGGTACACACTTTCCATGTTTTGGCTTCTGATGATACAACGAATAAAACTATTAAATACACAGAACAAACAAATCAAGCTCCGATTCTTTTTGAAAAAACTTGTACACCTTTACCCCCCCTCATCCTCTGAACCACTATGCTGAACCAGTTCTAACATCCCATGTCATTCTTCTTCTGGCTAAACATGTTGGTGAGGCAGGAAATTCCACACGTGCCTTTTGCAGAAATTCCCGGTGCCAGACGGGTCTCTTTGTTCGGACTACTCAGGGGTCACAAAGGTCATCGCTAGTGCATGAAAACTTGCCCTTCCAGTGGCTAGAACCCTGTTCTAAATATCCAGGGCAGCTGCATCCCTTAGACCGTAGATGAGGAGAACAGGGGATCTTTTTTTATAGTTGTGCCATTGAGGAGGCACAACATGTCCAGGGAGTGCACCAGCGTTGCCGTCACCATGGAACAGCTCGTCGTGAACATGTCGACGGAGTTGCTGTAATCACGCACGGCGCATCGCGGAAAGGTTAATCAAGTCGTCTAAAGCAATGATGGACAACTGACTCAGCAAGAATAGGCAACATGATAGTCAACCTTGCAATAACTACAGTGAGTGTGCATTCTCCTGATGATAGTTTCTGAATGCCTCTCTGGCGTACTTGGGTAGGGGAGCCCACTCTCTTGCCTTTTAGTGTGTCCCCTCTGAAAGCCTTGTTTCTTCCCTGGATGGTTGGTTGGTGGACTGGCTGGTTAGATGGTTGACCGACGGGTTGATTTTGACTAGTTGATTAATTGGACAAGGTTTTCCAAGGCCTGCAGTCCAGCTGCTGCTCATGATTTTTTAAATGTTTTGAGGGCATTTGGTTTGAACGAGGCGAGGACTTTGCGAGCTAGAGTCGATGACAGTCATCACTAACTGGCAAAAGCAGGCAACTTGGAACAGACGGACAACGCCGCAGGTGCAGTGTACTAGCACAGTGACAGTGAAGAACTTCTAGTCGAATTTTCTTTTCGCTGTTTGTTGTGTTTTCCTAACGTCCACTACACTTACTAAGTTTTGCCAAAATAAATGTATACGGAATACGCTAAAATCATACAGGGTAACAAACCTGTCCTGAAACCCTTAACGCTGATCACTCCTGTTTGTCTTCTGTCTTAAAGGGCTGTGTATCACCCCTATATAAATGAATTCTTAACATGTATGAACATTTCACACAATTGTTCTCCATTGTCAGGGTAAACACTAGGCTGGGTAGGTTTATTTATAGAACCCAGCGTAAGTGAACATGTATTTTAGGATCTTTGATATGTCTGCCCTTCTTCATACACAAGGATTGGGGGTTGGTGATCTTGCTCGAGTGAGGAGATGTTAAACGTCTCCGCCCTCAACCCACGAGCAATGCTGAGACTTAAACAAGAGACCCACAGATCCGAGGGACAGAGTTCAGAAGTCGGAACAAAACTAGCTGTCTTCGCGATCCTCACCACACTCTTTATCCCCTGGCCTGCCAGTGGCAGAGAAGCCACTCCATGTCGGCTGACTGGTCCCAGACACCCTGAACTATTCTATTCCTAAACTCAGCAGGCACTTGCAATAAAAGCAGTTTCACAACACTCATCTAGTATTCAACTAAAGTAAAAGACAAACTGGGAAAAAAAAATCCTTCTACTTGCTGTGTAAATGGGTTGTAACTACTTTAACATGTGCACATGAGGGTGGTTTTTTTTTTCAACATTGCAATTAGCGCCCACCATGAAAGAATCTTTTATGAAATTTCCTATCAACCTTCATCTCCCTTGATGAGAGCCTTATAAAAAAAAAAATATGCATGATACCAGAAAGCTATATCAATCTACTGGTATATCACCAAAATCTTTAAAAAAAATTTCGCTTCCAACAGACCAACCAAGAGAAACCTGGGCACAAACATTATGCAGCTGAAAAAGAGATAGGAACATCCACGATGTCAATCCACAGCCTGAACTCTGGGACACACAACCACAATGCTTCTTAAGAACAAGGCAAGCCAAAAATATAGAGCAAGTGCTAAAACACAATGTCCCTGGTTTCGGCTCTACCTCACCTTTATCTTTATTCTTGATGTACATCACAACCTTACAAATCACAAATATATAACATTACAGTCCCAAATAAACCCTTCACAAATCAAACTCACAATCTGTCGGCTTCAATTAATGGTCATTTCTCACAAATTTTAGGGTCAATATAAAAAAAAAAGTTGGAAATCTATGGATTCTGCTGGTACTACATGTGGATACAAAGAAAAAAAATCAATCTCACAGAACCTGCGATATACTCCACACGATGTCAGCATCACCATTCCAACCCCAAACTTGTACAAGTTCACAGGGTAGTTTCACATGAATTTGTTTATATCACACATACACAGACGGCCTGACCATCTTTTGCACAGAGAACTACAGATATAATTATGGTGTAGGTGAAAAAAAAACCTGACGATCAGGTAACTGGTAGTCCTATTTGAAATGTAAATCCTTTGAATATTCATACATCATGTGGTAAAATAATCATGCATGTGCTGCTAACTATGCACATTCTCTCTCTCTCTCTCTCTCTCTCTCTCTCTCTCTCTCTCTCTCTCTCACACACACACACACACACAACACACACACACACACAACCACACATGGACACTTTATATCACACATACATGCACAAATCAGAAAACAATTGTTTTTTAAGTCACTCAAGGATTTCACACTGTTAAGAAAAAATCAACATGAAGCTGAAAAGACCGACAGATGATTGATTCTAGTCCCCTTTTGAAAATTCTCCAACAATTACAAAATGGAGAGGGACAGAAGAGGGTTTGTGGCAGTGTGCCTGTTTTTCCATCATATGTTCATTCCTCTGTGTGAGTGTGAGTGAGTGTGTGTGTGTGTGTGTGTGTGTGTGTGTGTGTGTGTGTGTGTGTGTGTGTGTGTGTGTGTGTGTGTGTGTGTGAACGAGAGAGAGAGAGAGTATATAGATACATATGACCTGTTAATTTTATATATATATGTGTGTGTGTGTGTGTGTGTGTGTGTGTGTGTGTGTGTGTGTGTGTGTGTGTGTGTGTGTGTGTGAGAGAGAGTGTGCATGTGAATTTGAGAACCTGTGTGTTTGTGTGTGTGTATTGCTGCAAGTGCATGTCTACCAGTGCCCGTATTTTCAACAACAACAAAAACATAAATAATCATGAAAAAAAAAAGCTGCAAAGAAACAGATTCACTGTATTTGCATTTTTTTTATCAAAAAGCAAACAACAAAAGCAGGAAGAACACTCGACAGTCATGAGCTTACCAGTGGCAGACGATGACCATTTCTTCAGACAGAAATGGGCAGCAACTCTTAAATTAACGCTGCTCCTCGACAATGAAACAATCTATAAGAAAGTTATGCAGTTGCTTTTTATCTCAAAAGCACTTCATAATCTGATTGTTTCAAACTGCTAGAAAATCAGCTTAGAAAAGCATATGTGGGTTTATATATGATTAGTAGCAGTGGACATAAATAATACAAAACATGCCACTGTTTTGATCAAGCTATATTACTGTTTGCCATTGTTTTTAACTCAACTGCCATGGCGTTCAACTGACAAAGAAATGCAGGACTGGCAGCAAATCAAATTTGAAGGTGTTTATCTTTAGAAAAGATTTTTTTTTAATCCTAATCACACATCCATCAAAGTTTTACAAATGAAGGGTCACTTTATAAATTCAAAAACAAAACAAAACAAAAAGCCCACACACATGAGCAAATGCTTGTTGCAAGGTTTACAGAAGTTCGTTGCTTCAAAAAAGTTTTCAAAAATGTGCTTACAGTGAGTCTAGCTTTGCCATGTTTTAGAATTAAAACTGGTCAAGAAAAACAAATCTTGGTACATTTTATAGTGTAAATGATGCATTAGTCTTAGAGTGTGAATAACCAAAACTCTTATAGTTATACACTCATCAATTGTGAAGATAAAACAGCATCCGCACATTCTTCAATTATGAACCTTGTTCTTTCTTCATATGAATTATTTAAATGACTGGTGAGTTGATTTTAACGTGGTGACAGCCCTGATGTGGCCCTTTTGCGGTCGGCTGGGCTATGTAAGCAACATTATCTTATCTTATCTTATATGAATTATTTTCCAAAATGGATGTGAATGTACGATTCCTTCTTGTCCCCAAATCTAAATCAAATACATTCTATGAAACCTGTCAGTCAACAGTCTAAATTAGATTTTTTTCCCTTCGAAGACTTGTTTAACCAGTACACTTTCATCTTTTTCTATACTCAATTTCCCTAACAATTAAAGCTCCAGCCCTTCAGAAACTCTTCCTTTTTTTTTCCTGAAACATATTTGCCTTGTCTGTACTGGACAGACCTCCCTCTAAAAACACAGTTACAGTAGTTTATAAACAACACTATGCTCTTATAAAGATAAGACATGCATGCATGCACACGCATACAGTAGTATGAACACACACACACACACACACACACCCTCCACACACACACACACACACACACACACACACACATACACACACACACACCACACCACACACACACACACCCACACACACACACACACACACACCCACACACACACACACACACACACACACACACACACTCACACACACACTACAACACACACAACACACCACACACACACACACACACACACACACACACACACACACACACCACTAAAGAAGGGCAACAGAGAATAAGGCAAGGCATCTGTAAAAAGTGTAGTTTTGGAAGATACGGGGATTGAGAGAATTAGAGCTACACAGCACAGAAGTTGTGTTCCTTGCAGAAGCTGCTTTAAAAGACAAAAGATGCCTTCCAATTATCTTGGTATGAAAACAAGGGTCGTGAGGGAGAACCTATTATAAGCTAAGAAACACACTGTCAAAGCAGAACCTGGAGAAGATTATTAAAAAAAAAATATATGAAGGAGCTTGACCTTTATATAGGGGACCTGAAGTAAAGCAACAGAAATTTCAATATCAATACACTTTTTCACAGGAAGTCCGTGAAAACAATAAAGAAGAGGAATAACTTAAATGGTTTTAGAATGTCTGAAAATTAATCTGACTGCATTTTTGTGTGCTGGACTGCCACCAAAGATAGAGTTACAGTAGTCCGCTCTGAAAGGACAAAATCACAGACCAAGATTTTGGTTGCATCCTCTGAAAAAAAAGACGCCACGCAGAACTAACCCAGAAGCGTTTCATATGCACATGACACATGGATGAAATGTACCACAAAAAGTAGAGAGTCTAACCCTAGTGTAACACTAATGCTACAAGCAAACCTTGATGGATGAATGGGCCAGTTGCCTAACTATAAAGATGTCAGAACAAACCAATGGAAGAATCCTTTTTTCACGTGCAATGAAAATCATTTCCATCTCATCATCATTCAACTGGCACACAGAACTTCCTCCAAACTTCAAGATCAGAAATGTATGACAGTGTACTCTGAATAACAAATATCTAGACAACAGCTTCAACGATCCACTATTTATACAAAATGTGCTGGGAGACAATATCAGAGACAGGCTGCGTGTGAATGACAAAGAGAATGGGGCCCAGAACAGATCCCTGTGGGGCTCTGAACTACAGGTCTGCAGAAGAAGAGATAGAGCCCATCAAAGGAAAAAAAAACTGAGTGCAATCAGAGAGATATGGATGAAGCCAGGAAGGTGTGGTAACAGAAATGCCCAATTTGATTAAGGTGCAGAGGAGAAACATACAAGAAAGTGAGCAAGAAGACAGATACTTGAGTTAAGAAACAAATGAAATGACTGTACAAGTTTGTGCATGGGTGTTAGCTTTCTTTCTAACTACAAGATCTTTTTACTACAAAAATATCCTGTGTGTGCATGAGCTCAAAGGTCACTAATCCATCCCCATCCCCACATCTTTATCTTAAGATCGTGTGTGCCCTTTTCAGTCAAAAAAAGCCAACCAAAAAAGTCAAGTTGCTGATACTGGTGTGAAATGAATTCAGAGATGTGTGACGATCACAATCATTATCATTGTCATGACTCTGTAATATAAGCATTATTTCAAATATATTTTAAGCATATCTCACTGTTGTTACTTTGCTACAAACACCACAACAAACAGCACAATGCATTTTCATTCAAAACACTGTGCACCGACACTTAATGAGTGTCACACATATTGCGTCTGTAATTCTTTCTTGGTAAGCTTGCATGCATGAATGCAGGGATTAAAATCTCGTTACGTCAGCACCTGTGCCATATAGTTATCAATATGATGGAAGATACAGGGGCTTAAACAACTCATGGTACTAACGAAAAAGACATCAGCTAGTGACAAAATGAAATCACCCAGACCAAAGAACTGAAGAAGTGTGCTATCGGCCATTCGACTGGTAGTCATTGTTCCATGGGGCTCCAGAAGGCTGAGCTTTGAACTGAGGCACGCTCTCCCCTTCCTCCTGACGAAAGTACTTCATCTTGTCCCTAAATGACATATTGTCCGTCATCTCACTCTTACCACCGTCCTGCTCTGACGCTTTCTGCGCCTCGATGCGGGAGCGAGGATCCCGGTACACTTCCTGTGCACCAATGACGTTTGGGGTACCACCCTGGTGAACGTAAGAGAAAGCAGGAGGGGACTGGTGGTATGTGTCTGAAGGGGGCATTTGGAACACCTCATTGGAACCGGGGGAAGGAGAAATCTCTGCTGGAGGAGACATGTGCTCGGAAGAGTAGGAATGGGAAGGGGTTCGGATCTGGTAGGTGTTCAGGTCAGTGTTGAACGACACCGATTTCTTGGAAGCTTGGAATGATGCAAAATCTTCCGGACTTTGTCCTTCACTGTGCGGCATGTGGTGAGGCAAGCTGTGATAGCCCTGGTCCTGAGCATTCACACTGAGTAGGTCACTGGAAAACGACCTAGGTGGACCCTGCATCCCTGCCTGGTTTGGCGGCGGGAAATTCATGTACTCGTAACTATGCTCGGTATCCTGTTCTGCTCAAAGGCAGACCTAGCGGGTTTGTTCCGACCACCACTGTTTTGACATCACCAGCACCCCTGGGGTCCCCGGACTCCTGCCTGGAAGAACCATACTGCGGCCTGGAGCCGATGCCCAGGTTTTCAAACCGATGCTGTTCCTCAGACAGGCGATCAGAAGTAGGCTGGTATTGGGGAGGGCCATGCAGGGGCTGGTAGCCGCTGTTCTGACGACCTGAATCTCTGGGAGGCCCCATGGACTCGTTACGCCTTCCAGCATACATCTCGTGCTGACGAGTGCGCCCCTGTCAAAAGGTAATGAAAACAATTGATATGAATTTTTTTTTAACTTTTGACTTAACAGGTAAGAATCTTGCTATACCATACACCTTCGAATGTGATCATGAAATCTTGCATTTATTCTGTTTCTTAACATAAGAATAAAAAAAAATCATACCACTTTATCCAGCCAATGAAAATGAAACTTGCACCAAAATATCACACAGAGGCATATACATGCAATGAATTATCACGTGCGAGCATGTGTGTGAGTGAGTTTGTGCATGTGCATATGATATTTAAAAATAGGATGAGATAGAGGTTGATTCCATGATCTTTTCCATCTTTATTTCATAATTTGTAAACCAAATCAATTCTAAAATACAAGATGTAAAAATGGTACTCCATATCTTTTCTTACTTAACCAGCCATATCTTACATTGATGTCAATATTTCATTACACTATGTACTGGCAGATAAATTCACAATACAGTGTGAAGTAACACATACCCACAACAGTTTCTGGCACTTTTGAAACATGGGTTAAAGTGACCTCAAATGAACAGATTTATGCTAATTGTAACATCATAGCAGTCATGACATGATGCTGTTGTTGCTAATCATTTTAATTTAAGTAGTGTCTGATAAATTGTTTATATTTCTGTAGCATCTGATGAATTATTTATATTTCTACTTGGTTAAACCATAGTTCTACATGTGCGTAGCCATCAACAGAAATACACATTGGAGACAACACACACAGACACACACACACGCGTGCGCGTGCTCATGCGTACACACACACACACACACACACACACACACACACACACACACACACACACACACATCACACACACAACATTAATTAAAGGTTTATTTTCTCATTAACCCTTACACTGGTTATTTAACAACGTACTATTAAGTATGTTGTCTGGTGAATTAACAGAAGGAAAGTTTGAAAAAAAAGAGTTAAATTTGTATAATATGCATAACTTTTCAACTGTTAGCATTTGAACATGACATGCAGAACAAAAACTGTTAGAAATTAAGTAAAGAATAATATAAAACAGAACCAGTGTGCATGTGAGTGTTTGATTAGGTGCTTACTTGTCTAGGATGTGAAAATAACAGGTGAAAACAGGTGGCACATCACGCTTGTCATACTCAAGAGCTTGTTCACAAATAATCCAGTCAATGGTGTTCCACAGTATCCAGAAATAAGTTACAGCCTTTTTCAAACTCAAAGGAAAGTCAGTGTGGATTATACCAGTCTTCCATGCAGGTAATCCAGGAAAGAATGAATAAAGTATAGTTCAGTTTTCACACTGAAACCATGTGCTGATAACACAAAAACACCGAAAAATGGTCACTATCAACAAATGTAATAGTTAGCCCACACTGTCGTCATTTATGTTTGAAAGATTTAGGATTATCTGGAAGCGCTACACTGAGTTTTTCTTCCCCACCAAATGGCATGTTGACATTCCCCTCACCATTATCACTCATCCAGTCATTGTCCATGTTGATCTCAAAATCACGACTACATGGTGCTTGATCTAAATAAAAGAATATCACTCACCACACCCAGTTCATTCAAAATGTCCACAACTTCTTCTTCACCTGCTTTTTCCACAACATCAGCAAAAAATCTTCAAACAAGTTCCTAATTCTATCACGTTCTCCAGTGGGCGCCGCCATTGTTGTTTGCCAGACGATTCGAGTCTCGCTATGCATTACATGCTGCTACAAACTATAAACTAAGCTAAAATGCTGAAAATCCATGTTCCAGGACACGTTCAGTCATTTATGCACATAGTTTGTCAGTCAGCCATAGTTTTGTATCTGTGTGCGTTGGTGAAACTAGGTTAGCAAGGCTCACCCTACAGTGCAACTTACGTCGCGACAACCAGTGTCGGACATAACATAATGGCGCGACTTATGTCGCGACTACCAGCTTAAGGGTTAATACTGCCTTGTCTCTGAGGCCACACCCACTTCTTTACACACATTTCTTTTGGCACCGACACCTGTGTATTATACTGTCCCAGACTTACATAGCTCTCGACCTCGTCGTCATCGGCATCATACTCGCTCTTCTCCTCAGTGTCCCTCATCCTCTGGTGAAAATCCTGCTCCTGAAGCAGTTTGCGCAGCCGCTCCTGGTCCTGAAGACTCAGATACGACCGGGACTGCAGGTCAGCAATCTCCCGCTCACGAGCTGTACTGTGCTGCATTGGTTTGTGATGAAGGATGCCAAGGGGGAGCATTATGCTGAGACGACCCAGGACCAGGTCCCATTCTGCTGGCGTGACCTGGTGGGCCAAAGTTCATGTTCTGATAGTTAGGGTCATAGCCTGAACTGACAGGCTGACCAAACTCATCAAAGGCCATGGGGAGATTAGGAGGGGGCGGAATGGGCTCCATCATCCTGTCCTGCTCGTCGTGCTGAGGATCATAGAACTCCTCCATGGGAGGCGGGGGAGGCAGGGCAAGCATGTCTTCCTCTGGAGGAGGGGGGAAGTCGTCCATGGTGTTGGGGTGACCATCGAGTGGCTGTAAGATCCCTGACCTGAAAAACCTGGCTGTTGCCTCGAGGCCTCCGGATGCATTCCTCTGGGATTCTGTTGGCCAGTGCCCGACTCCTCTGCCGGCAGCACGTTAGGCCCGGGCTTTTTAGCCACAGGGGGTTTGGGTTTCACAGCTGGTTTGGGTTTCGGCTCTGGCTTGATGGGCATGTCCCGGTGTTGGGCTGAGGCTGGCTGAGCGTTTTCCTGGCTGCTGGCTGGACCTTGCTCACCCTGGGGCCCCGCTCTGGAGACGCCCACAGTACCGCCAACGGGAGGTGGACCCCCCTGCTTGCCAAAAAGCGTTCGCGAGCGCTCAGCCGGGGTTGTTCTTGAGGTCGATTCTGGACAGCCGACCTGAAGTTGGAGTAGTTAGCGTTGGCTGGAGCATTGCCACGTGGAGGCTGACCCGGTCTGCCATGGGGAGGAGGACCGCGAGTGTTGGCACCAGCCTTTGGGAACTGCTGGGTTCATGTCGGTCCTGTAACCATCGGTCCTGTGACCTCCACCCTCCTCCGTCCTGTACCCAACCTCCCTTGCTTTGTCAGTCTTGATCTGGGGTCGGAGCTGACGTGCCCCTGATCCTGCCGAGCACTATGCTGACCGCTGGGAACGCTCATGCTCTGAGGAGTGTACTTCTCCTGCCATTCCTTCACCTTGTTGGCGGTGACCTCCACCGATCTGGGCCGGCCGCCATAGTTGCTGGGCTGCTCCTGCTGTTGGGGTGGGTGAGCATCGTAATAAGCCGACTGAGGCCGAGGGTCACGACCGCTGGTGGACGACGACCGGGACGATACAGAGGATCGATCCGAGGGTCTGCGCACAGGACGCTGTGGTTGTGAATTGAATCCTAGGCCAGGGGGATGATGGTGGTCTTTGACGCTATAGTGTCCTGATTCCAGACTCTTCTGCAAACATATTGAACAGATCAGGTCAGTGACATGGCAGGATGTCAATGTTCAACAACTGTCAGGTGGCTTATCTATAATCACTATTCAGAGGGCAAATTTAACAATAACAGTTTATTCTGGAGGCCAGTTTCTGTTTCACACAAACTAATGGACAACTTGTCCCATCTACCTCATCTGCGGAGTGCACAAAAAATGTGACAGGACACTTGTAAAAAAATTTTTTTTTTAAAGATTCACACCTCACTACAACTTTGGTTTTATAAGTCACATTTCAGTGGATGAAAACAGAGCATACACATATGTACATGTCCTTTCTCGTGCGCGCTTGAGCTTAGTTACATCTCTCTTATCCACACTGTTTTCTCTCCCCTCATCCATATAAAAGCTTTTAGAACACACACAACACACACACACACACACACACACACACCACACACACACTCTCTCTCCAAACACACAACACACACACACACATACACCACACACACACACACACACACACACACTCACTCACTCATACTCTCACACTCACAAGACTTGCAAACCCCCCAGCTCTCCCACACACTTTCCCTCTAACCACCTGGTTCTCGTAGTTGCTGAAAAACACATTGGAACCCTGTCGGTGGTAGGGAGAATAGGGGCCCACACTCCCGTGAGGCCCTCCCCGCATACCACCCGGTGAAACCGGCTGATTGAACGATACATCCACGTGCAGGTTCGACGTGGACTTGGAGCGAGGGTCGACGTAACGCTGTTGGAAGTTGCTGGGAGGGGGCAGCTGGACATGCGGATGTTGCTGCAGCCGCGAGGACAGATTGTCTGCCGATGGAGGTCTTCCATCCAGGTCACCTGAGGAACAGATGTCGACACACTGCAGAGCAAGCTGAGGTCACATTACAAATGTGACTCAAAGAGCAAGAAATTACTTAAAAGAAGTGAGGCTGAGATGTCTAAGGCAGTCCAATAACAAACGCAGATGGCAAAGCAAAATACGGGAGCCAAAGGTTTGAAACATAGTCTGGTGCGTTCATTTGCACACAAAAATCATGGTGCAAACCAAAACAGGATGAAAAACTACATATTGACCGGGAGAGGAAGAACCATACCCAATCCATCTAAAACAAACAAACTAACACACAAACAAACAAGAAAAAGGTCTAACAGGTATCAGCCACATTCTAGTTCTGAAAGGCATTTTGGTCTGGTTCTGTCCCTTTGTTCGAGTACCATTCCCTTCCCCCTTTCCTCATCCCCCCCCCCCCCCCCCCCCCCCCCCCCCCCCAAAAGGGGAACAAAATGAACTACCTGTGGCCAAAAACCTGAGGTGCAGAGCAAGTTAAGGTTACATTCCACAAAGAGAGCAAGAGATGGTGGGGGTGGCTGGGAGGGGGAAGGGGGGTTGGAGGGAAGGGATGCCATGAAACTTTTAGTTTATAAAAATTTCCAATATTTTTCAGAAGAAAATTTAACATTTGCATACCCCATTTAAGTGACACAACTTTAGGAATAATGTGATTTCTTTCATCAATCATTATGATTTTGTTTTCAAATATGCTTGAGTTGGTCCAAAATTTAGTTGTAAAGGGCTGCGGAGGAAGGACAGGATAGGGGTGCTAGTGACAGATTACAAAAATAATGCCAAAATGAATGTTGTTTTTTTTCCCAACAATAATGGGAATCTCATGGAGCGTGCAAGCTTATGTAGAAAACACAGCCAGTTACTCTGCTCTAAACTGCATCCCTACAATAACTCAAATAAGAAGCACAAGTATTGTATGCATCACACACTTTAGCCGTCTATGTGACTGAAATCAGCACACTGATAGCTCTGTTTCAACACAGTTACTAAAGTTTTGCTGAAAAGCAAAAGCAGCAGTACTGGCATGAATTTCACATTAACTGCAATTCATCTTTAAAATATGAATACAGATCATGACAAAGATTTGTTTTATTGTAACTTTGGTACAGTAATGTATTTATTTTGTGAAAAAAATGTTCAGAGATCGATGTTGAAGAAGCTGACTTGATCAAAGTTAAAAAACACTTTGTGATTTTATAATCTTCTGTCTTTCAAAGGTGTGACGAAGCCTTGTCAGTTCAGTTATGAAAAATGCTGAGATCATTCACAAAACAATGTAACTTGTAAAAGCGCGCAGGCTCATAGGGGAGCAATCCCCTTGCTTTTTCGCACACCCTAAAACACAATTTAACACACAACTGATCAGAGGCCTATCAACAATTCTACCTGTAGTTAGAACAAAATAAAAAAATTTAGTCTCATTTACAGCCAGTTATGCAACTCACTGACCTCAATGATCCATACATCAACAACTTAAACACACATTACCAAGGTCAGCCATAAAGTGTTCATCATCATCTGAAACAGATGTGTTTCCACCTAACGTCCTCCTTTAGCTTCACTCTAGTTTCAAGCTGTTACTTGATGTGATTAAAACTTGAACATGTTCAACTAGATATGTTCAGCTTCTTTCAGTCCCATGTAATGGACACATGCATCCGATTCTGAGAACTGAGGGTGAGAACCAGGCGTGGTCTGAAAGCCCTGCACCGTCTGAGAAGGCCTGACACTGACCTCTGGGGCCCTGGTTTGGTGCCCTGGGCTGTGGCACAGGCCATGAGCGCCCCGATTCATTTGGCAAGTTGTGTCGAAGTTCGCTGTAAGGTGGTGGAGGCTCCTCTCCCGGCCTTGGCACCGGCATGTTGGGGGCCTCTGCATGAAAAACAAAAATAAGTTTGTTTTTAGAAAAATAAAATTTCTTTTCATGTTTACAATTTCCTCATCTTCATTATTTATAAACACATGCATGAACACAGACTTACACATACATACATAGGTATTCACGCACGCATTCATTGATCCATAACTCCAGAAAAAAAACTCATATTCAAAATTTCTCTTTTCTTATGTTTGCAGTTTCTTCATCTTCATTACACATACACATGCAGGCACTTAGACATCACATGAAGAAGTAATATTCACTCACACATTCATTTAATCTATAACTCCTTAAGTCTCGCAATTAAAACGAAACACAGCCAGAAACAAATCTAATCGCAATGCTATAATGTGCAATAAATTGTCAACACTATCATTAACTGCAATCTCATTCATTTCTGATGAGCTGAGAAGAATGATTCTTACTTCAACACAAGAACAAACAGTTAACTAAACAAAGCTGAAGGATCATGTTAACAAGATAATCTCAACAAAGGCAGACCGTAGCTCAGTTGTGTTAAGTGCAAGCTTTAACATCGGTGCCCTACTCACTGTGAAGAGCCAAAACTACAGCATCAGCAAAACACCGATTTTTCTTTTTTCATGCACAAAGCAAACTTCATCAATGTCCAACAGGCTGTTAGCTTGACCAGCTGTGTACATTCAGCTTTCCCATGGAACAAAAACTGTGCAGTTTCTCTTTAATATGAAGTTACAAAACAGGTCAAAGTTTGAACTTTTTCCCAGCAAGATGGAGGAGCAAAACACAAAACTCTTTATGCAAAGCCATCAAACTTGTGAAAGTGAAGGATTTGATAATGAATGTGTTCATATGACAAAGGAAATACTTTGAAAAACAAAATCATTCTATTCTTCCAAAAGCATTTGCTGATGAACTCTACTACAAAACATTTCAGAAAAGTGCATGTAGCATTTACAATTTTTGCATTTTTCAGTATTTCAGAAATTTAAGAAATTCAGAAAGTTAAAACAGCGCTTCAGATCCATATCAGAGAAGGGTGTATTTATACCCCTTTCTGGAAAACTGTGGGATATTATACCTCCAGCAGTGTTTTTCGCAGGTGTGGATGGAACTGAACCAATCTTCATCATGCCAAAGGCGTCCCTCACTTCACTGTCGTGGGTGCTCTCTGTGATAAGTGTGACTTTGCCACAAGTATGAAGCCTTTCGCAGGAAGGCCATTCCCATGGCACTAATCACAATCGTCGGGGCATAAAAGGAGCAGAGACCCACACTATTTTTCTTAGAGTAAGTGTTTGTGTTTGTAAATGGCTCTCTGACTGACCATTCTATGGCTCCCAATATTAAAAAGAAGATCCAAGTCTTGCAAGTCCGACTGAGTTAATGAAATTTTGTTCACACAGCATAATATCTCCACAGTCAATCATCAGTGTATGATGAGACCTTTGAGAAATAATATTATACATATTCTTATCCTTTTCATGATTTTGTCTATGTGACTTCTAGCTGCAAAGAGCACCATAGCCCCATTTCTACATCATCTGAAACACCGCTTTGTGAAGCACTCATGAAAAATCTCAAAATTTCAAAAACAAACAGAAGAATACTTCCAAAGCAGATCTAGTTTACACAGTTTGTTTCCATTTTGTGTAAGTCAATGGCCAAAGTAGCATATCACAACATAATGACTTACATCTCCACCGAGTTAATTGTACTAAAGGCAAAATATGGACAGAAATACAACAAATCTACCAAACCAACCACAACTGCCTTCCATAAACCAATACTGACGTCGCTGCATTGTGGGCGAATGATCGTCAAGAAGAGTGGCCAGCCCATGGTAAACAGCGCCCTCTTTGGCCACTTTCAAGGTCACCACGCTTCCTGTCTGCGTCATTAGCTCAGCAGCCCTGTCAAAAGCAGGAAAGAAATCAACAAGTACGAACACACAAAAGACCCCCTGACACTATCTCACACATGCCTGCTGGAAAAAATGAGCCAGTAATTGTAAAAAAAAAAAAAAAAGAAAGAATGGAAAATCATATGGCGAGAATAAAAATGAGCCAGTAATTACAACAACAACAAAAATGGAAAAAACATCTGGTGAGAACAAAAGTCCACATGAACAGGGTACTGAAGGGATTGCACGGAGTCATATTTGGTGCATTAGAACAGACACAGCATGTATGTTCACCAAGACAAGGTGACTAACTATTCTTAGATATGTTACAAGTCCGGTGCTTTACATACGGCTGCAAAAAAAAGACTGTAATGACTGGCACGCCTCAATAGACCCAGAGAGCAAAAGACAAAACGGTTAAATAAAAATTCACTGCTGGATTTTAACATATCAACGCGTACTCATGGTGAAATATAGATTCTGGAAAGGCAGTGTTTTGTTACCGCTTGGACTTGGAAAAAATATGAGGGTATCACCTGTACATAGGTCAGAGCACTGTCTGTGTAATTATGGTTACGTTCAATTGGGTTGGTTTGTTTGAGGATGATAAAGAGCTATGTGATAATCTCAGCTTTGCTGCACTTCAAAGTATAGAGTTAATTCTTGTGATGTGACGATTATTGGCAGCACTCCAAGCTGTGAAAGTGTGGTTATTTCTGATGTGAGAATGGCAGTCAGCTTCAAAGAATAACTCCTGCAGACAGACGGAACAGGAAACGGTTCACAGGAACAGAGAGGCAAAGGAACCGGTCCACCAGGACACAGTGACAGCTATTCCTTACTTTTCCTGAGAGAGTCCCACCAGACTGCGCCCATCCACCTCCAGCAGCTGGTCCCCTGCTTTCAGACGTCCGTCCTGCCATCAGACACAGCCCCAGTCATCCTCTGACACATGACACGCACCACAAGACTAATGGTCCCCTGTCTTCAGACACCCCCAACCCTCACCCAAAGTCACACTCTAGACAGATGACATGCACCATGAAACTGATCGTCCCCTGCCTTCAGACACCCCTCCTGCCAACCCACACAGCCCCAGTCACCTGCAGAGGCATGACACGCACCATAAAACTGACTGACTTGGACCCTTTCCCTCTTCATCAGGCTGTGATTCAAAAACCATTCTCAGTCTACCTGTGCATGTGGTGCAGACCAATCTACGAATGGCAATGTTGGAAATCAGCATAACATGGCTTTCTGTTCAAAGCTACATTGGCTACCTCTTTTGGTAATCTATGTAAAATCACCAAAAGGAATGATTCGATTTTGAACTGATTAAGATTTACAGTGACCAGGATCACACACAACACACACACGAACGCACGCGCACGCGAACACGCACGCGCGCGCACACGCACGCACACACGCACGCACACACTACACCTTGCTTATGTATCAGACTTAAGTGTGCATGAAACTATGTTTACACACAACGCATGCCACAATACATGCTTATAACACAACGCTCACACACACCGCAGCACACGCACATACCACAGCACAAAATCTATACCCCAGACACCAAGCAAACTCATATCACGCACAAGGGTTTTAAAGCGTATGCAGGTGAGCAGCATGCACGGCAGTCGGGCCTAGATGAAAATCGGTCTGTTTAATTTTCTGCCCCGGCATTGAACCCCGGCGCTGACCTTCACCGCGTTCGTAAGCGCTGGCATCGCACGTACACCACGCACGTGTTTATCAGCTGCAGACTGAGTACTGATCTTTGTGGTAAGTTTTCTTGTATTATGCTTATTACTCTTCGACACTCCATAACCTGGTTATTAACTCGTGAGTGATTTGCGTGTTGTGATCTTCTTTGTGCCGTTGATGATAATTCGGTCATAGGTTCTTTTTATTGTTTTTTTGCTCTCGTGCCCGGTGCTTGTTCATAGCTATGCCGTCGAGAGTGACTTATCAGCATGCCGTGGTTAGTTGTGTGCGTGGTGAGTTTTACTCGTGTAAGGCATTTTCTTCTCTCTCTACTCTCTCTCTCTCTCTCTATGATGTCTTTATCTCTTGTCCTTTTTCTCGTCACTGCGTTCTTTTTTTGTTTGTTTCTCTTCTCTTTCTCTGTTCTCTCTCTCATTCATACGCGGAGGTGCACGTTGTACCGTCAGTGTGTGTTGATGTAGATGTAATCAGTTATCTTCTCTCTTCTTCTCTTCTTCTTCTTCTCTCTCTCTCCGTCTCTGTGGTGGGTGTGTGTGTGTGTGTGTGTGTGTGTGGTGTTGTGTTCTTTTTTTTGCCGTCTCTCTCTCTCTCTCTCTCTCCTCTCTCTCTCTCTCTCTCTCTCTCTCTGCACGCGCGCACGTGCGTTCGTGTGTGTGGTGTGTGTGTGTTATCCATCTGTTTATATACGCTGTTGTTGTGTGTGGGTTTCTGTCAATATGTTGTGTGTGGTGTGTGTGTGTGTGTGTGTTGTGTGTGTGTGTGTTGTGTGTGTGTGTGTTGTGTGTCGCTCGCTCTTCACCTCTCTCTCTCTCTCTCTCTCTCTCTCTCTCTCTCTCTCTCTCTCTCTCCCAGTCGTGAGTAGGCTCACCATGAAGAAGAAAATGCGCAACAATTTGCATTGGTGTGTGTACATGTGACATCAGTTTCAAATGATTGGAACGGGCAAAAGTACAAGGTCAGGTAGGAAGCATTTCATTGTTTTATAACTGACATCTGCATGTGTAGCATGCTAAAATCTTGCTTTACTAAAAGCATGGTGTGGCTTGTGATAGAATCAGCATCGGCATGCTTCACAAGCACGTAGAGCACGCAGATAAACAAGCAAAACATGCCTAGGCCGTGGTAGGGAAACCGCCGCCATGTTCCAGTGAAGCTGACCAGTGCCGACAGTGACTGTTTATTTGGGCCCTGTACCAGCTGTCAGGTAGGAGTACCAGGAATAATTTTCTGTCAGTTGTAAAGGAAAGACATGCATGTCCAATATGCCTGAGTTTGAGTGTGATTGAAAGGACGACGCATGCTCGCCACTGAGTTGAAGTTTTATTTCATTTGTTGTGTGTTCGTTTGTCTGTTTCAATCGTTTTTTGTTGGCAAATCTTTGTGGTGCTTGCCAACAATGCGCATGAAAGAAGACCTATTCATGTTTGGTATCATTTTGTCATTCAAAGACCCCTCAATCCAGTGACATCAATCGGCTACAGTTCGCTGCATTCTGGCGCAAAGTATTAATGAAGAAACACAGCCCCCCATTTCCAAAACACTAGTATCAGTGAGGCTGACCAGTGCCGACAGTGACTGTTTATTTGAGCCCTGTATCAGCTGTCAGATAGGAGTACCAGGAATAATTTTCTGTCAGTTGTAAAGGAAAGACATGCATGTCCAATATGCCTGAGTTTGAGTGTGATTGAAAGGACGACGCATGCTCGCCACTGAGTTGAACTTTCATTTCATTTGTTGTGTGTTCGTTTGTCTGTTTCAATCGTTTTTTTTGTTGGCAAATCTTTGTGGTGCTTGCCAACAATGCGTATGAAAGAAGACCCTTTCGTGTTTGGTATCATTCTGTCAGTCAAAGACCCTCAATCCAGTGACATCAATCGACCACAGTTCGTTGCATTCTGGCATAAAGTATTAATGAAGAAACACAGCACCCTATTTCCAGCGCACTATCACCAGGCAGCTAGTATCACATTACGCTAGGGAGGAAAGCTTTTGGGAGGTTCGCGCAAGGAAGCTGACAGGTGTTGGCAGCCGTGCGCTATCTAAACAAACTGTGGCCGACTCTATCCCTTCCCTCTCGTCTTTGCTCTGCGACTGGTAGGCGGTCAGAAGTTATTGCCCTTGTCTTCAACTAAATATTCCCTGCAGACAAGCGTGCATGCAGCTTACCTGAGCAGCAGCACCTCCAGGTACCACAGACTTGATGTAGATGCCTCTCTCTCCCAAACCTTCCCCCTGTGAAGGGAATGACAGAATTTAGCCACCTGTCTCTGCCACACTTCATACCCTTCTCTCATCTCAAGAATTTCTCCGATTCTCCTTCCTTCCTTCCTTCTCTCTCTCTTTCTCTCTCTCTCTCTCTCTCTCTCTCTCTCTCTCTCTCTGTGATAAACTGCAGCATGTATACAATAGTATATCCAACATCATGGAATGAAAATATCTTCTTGCCTTCTCATTTTCCTACCTTACAATGACAACAGAGCTATGCTCATAACATTTCTTACAGCATTTTTTCAACTACGAATCCTACTCTTTTCTTTTCTTTTTTTTTTAAATTAAAAGATCTTCAAGTCCTGTATTCCTGTGATGTTGTATGGATAAAATCACTTGAATTCATTGATTGGAAAAGGCGCGTGCACGCACACGCGCGCGCGCACACACACACACACACACACACACACACACCGTTCACATTCCTATCCTTGTCAGGACTTCCCTAACATCATTCTCCTGTTTAGCAATGAAATAAGGTCAATTTTATATGATTCAACTTTTCTGTCCTTACGTGTGACTTCATTCCTCACAAGGTTTGCAAAACAAAACACACACACACACACACAAACACACACACTCACAACACACACACACACACACACACACACACACAGTGACAAAATTTCACAGGGGTACTCACAACAGCAGCCACGATGCTGAGCCCCATGCTGCCCATCAGTTTTTGGAAGGACACCACTATGATCTCGGGCTGATTAGCCTGGGGACTGGACTGAAAACACCACACACACACCATCAAACACCACCTCACAGTGCCAACACATTTAACAGTTCAAATTCACTTTCACTATGAAATGTACAGGTCCATAACATCACACCAGTTTTCAGGCTGAAATTCAGAATCGCCATTAAGTTTACTGGTCCACACTTTCAATAACAGCTTCCCGGCTCACTTCTATCCTCACCATTAACTGACGTGTCCATGCCTTAGTAACGACTTCATGGCTTGGCTCAGATTCACGTTTACTTGAAATTCACAGGTCCACACATTCATAACAGCTTCCAGGCTAAAATTCATGTACACTTTAAGACCTTACATTAGCAACAGCTCCTGTCTTTATGAATTCACCATGAAGTTGGTGGGTCCATGCATTAGTAACAGTTTCCTGTCTCAGATTTCTATTCAACATAAAATTTACAGGACCAGAAATCACTAACAACTTTCTGACAGAAAAAAATAATGTCACAATGACATGTAGAATTCTATACGCAAAGAATGGATTCACAGCTAAAACTGACAGTCATCATCACAAAAATATCCAAAATATAAAATTACCATGAAGTAGACAAGTCAGATAGCTAAAAGTCTGCTGGTTGAAATTCAGTCACCATGAAATACCTGTAAACCAGTCACACACCTGTAAACAATCATTAACTCCTTTCTGGCAGCCATATCCATACCATTAGTATAAACAGGCTGTATAGGTTTCTGCAGAAAATCACCACAGATTCACAGATTTAGATACTAAACACAAGGGAAAAGGAGTATTCAGTTCCTAATTTTGTGTAATGTCATGGAGTGAACCATACATAGGCTGCAGATATTGATCTCTGCTAGCCAAATGATGATGATCATACTCATCGCTTTTGAGTGTGTCTGTATCTCAACGGTTGTAAGAAAAGGTGTATGGGACAGGTCTAACAGATTTCCTACAATTTTGTTTTTCTTATACATATATATAAGATAGAGAGAACTTTCTTTTTTTTTCTTTTTCTTGGTTTTTGTTTTTGTTTTTTTTGTTTTGCTCTTCTGAATTGAAGAGTTTGTCTGTACTGTGCAAATATTCTGCACATTCTGTGCTAATTTTCTGACATGAATCGGCTTTGTGTGAATGTGCATATGCCTCTGTGAGTGTGTGTGTGTGTGTGTGTGTGTGTGTGTGTGTGTGTGTGTGTGTGTGTGTGTGTGTGTGTGGTGAGTGTGTGTGTGTGTGTGTGTGGTGTGTGTGTGTGTGTGTGTGTGTGTGTGTGTGTGTGTGTGTGTTGTGTGTGAGTGTGCACATGCATTTACTATCTGATCCATCTTTGTCCAATAGCCTAATGATGAACGAATACATAAAAGTATACATTAGGATGAATGCAGTTAAACGTAACATTGAAAATCTGATGTATATTGTGTGATGAACATGTTTCACCTCAGCTGATTTGTACATTTTTGTGTTACAAAAACTGAAATGATAATTCAAAAACACACACACACACACACATGGGGGTGGGGAAGGGGGGGGGATAGAGAAGACAATCAGTGACAATTGCAGAAAACATCCAACAGACAACCCACAAAGCTAAGCTCATCTCTCAAGCAACGCAGGGAAACAGGTCCATAATGGACTCCACGGAAATAACAGCCGCAAACCAGCATGTCCCACTATTCGATTCTACATTCACTGTAAAAAAAAAATTTTTTAAAGAAGAAGAAAACTACAAGCTGCTGTGCCGCTGCCATTAGCACGCTTGTTTTTAATTCTGATTGTTTATGTACCAGCTGACTCCACAGGCCAGGGTCATGTCAGGTACAACAATGCACAGAGACAAGACAGATGACAAACACAAGACACAGTGAGAGAGAGAAGAGAGGAGAGAGAGAGAGAGAGAGGAGAGAGATGAGAGAGAGAGAGAGAGAGAGAGAGAGAGACAGACAGACAGACAGACAGACAGACAGACGACAAACAGCAAGACACAGTGAGAGAGACGAGAAAAGCCCCCGAAAACACACACCAGCTTTTCCGAGGGCATCTGCTGGCCGCCCATGTGGACGGTCCAGCTCCCGCTGGACATGTTGTTAGCGCTCATGTGACACAGGCCAGCGTTGCTGAGCGGAGCCACAAACTCCGGCAGCCCGTCTGGGATGCCCCGCAGTGTGTCGCAGGAGTAGCCATCTTCTGGCAGCAGGAAAGGCAGGTGGAGGTCAGGGTCTTCTTCTAGACGTATCTGAACGCAGGAAACAAACAACTCTCAGGCGTAAGAACTGAATGAACCATCTTCCTATGCCAGCATAAAATTGAAAGGAATAATTCCATGTTACAGCATGACACACTCGACTGGAAATAACTCTGTTCTGTCACGCTTATGATTATGAAAAGATGCTTCCAAAGCTGGAAGCAGTATCGTCCAATGCAGCCTGGCCAAACAAAGCTGGCAAACTGGCCATAGCTTGCAAGAACTGGACACAGCACTTTATGTAAAACTGTAAAAGATCCTTCTTCTCCCTACCTCACAGAAAGCATTATTCAACCATTCAATAAATGGCCAATCCCTAACTTACCCCTTGAAGATCAACTTTACAAGATCAAAAAGAAAAGAAAAAAAAAACGCACCACACACACACACTCACCTCCCCTCCTTCTGTACGTATCAGCTCATCGGTCATGTCCTCGCCGATGGCCACCACCCGCTCGATGAAGGCCGGGGAGATGGGAGGCTCGCTGACTTCAGGGATGTAGCGAGTGAGGAGGGCACGCAGCTGCATGGAGTTGAGCTTGAAGCAGGTGGAAGTGATGCCGTTGACGTCATCACTGGTCAGCTTGGGGGCCTGCAGCAGGTGGGCCGCCTGCAAACACCCAAGGAACAGTCATCCATCATCTGTGAAGGTCTGCCCTTGCTTCTGTGTGCGGGCTGGGATGGATACTGCTCCAGCTTTGCATTGTGAAGCAATGAAGACTGCCTTCAAGGTAAGGTGATGTTGCTTATAGCCCAGTCAACCGCAAAGGTCATATCAGGCTGTCATCGCACTGAAGTCAACTCACAAGTCATTATTCAATTTCTTTTTTCTTTAAACTATCTAATTCACACAGCCCTTTAAAACATATCTTCTACAAAACACCAGAAATTTTGTGAAAAATCTTTCCTCCATTAAATCTTAGATCAGATGAAAAATGTTAATCTCCCTCAGAAATTCAAAGACCGCATCAGGCAGGACATCCCTGAACAAGGTTTTAATGGACTCTGCTGTAAAGTGTTTATGTATTATATCATGCAAGTCCTTTTAAAGATCTTCCCTATCAACATTCCTGTTTTATCATTTAACTACCGGGGGGGGGGGGGTTGGGTTTGTGAAGAAGAGTGTTTGGGGACATAATGCATACCAAGTTACCAAATCAGTTTTCAAGTGGACTAGACCAATGCCTGAAACAGGGATACTGATTTGGAAAAAACAAAACAAAACAAAAAACATGTAAATTCTGCATGTCAAAATCACGCTATATTTTGCATACAAATGTTGAAGAAGGTGTTGTTTGTCAAGCATATCTTTCTTCTAAGCGTTGTTGATGTTTATGTCCAACCACTGTAGTCACTTTAGTGAACTTGGAAGAATTTGAAAATTAAGCTGAACAATGATATGGATTCAGTACATCTTGGTGTCGCCTCAGCCAATGTTACTTAAGAGTTGATTTCAAACACATTCCTTAAGCCTTCACTAATTTTTCATTCATCACCATTGATTTATCAATGACCAATAAATCAAATCAAATGCACTATCATATAGTGCACTCACACTGTGACTCACTATGGCTTTTGCTAGTGACACTCAATATGAAGTGAAATTCTTTTTTGTTTGCTTGTTTGTTTGCTTTTTTTTTTTTGATTTTTTTTTGTGTTGTGCTTGTCTGAAACACATCATAAAACAAGGTTTAAACTGTACAACATTAAAAAAAAAAACATTCTAATAATCTTGAACTTGTCAATTTGGTCACTGTGTTCTGTACTGGTACAAGTAAGGTGATGGCTCCCTCAAACTTTATATTGCAACACATGCTTGTACTCAATCATTTGCATGAAACATCAACAATTTTTTTTTCTACTGCAGCATACTTCAACTTTTGATCATATACACACTCACACACTACATCAGTCTTCTGGCCTTCGAGTTCTCGAGTCAGTCCATCATCAGCAAAATGATTTTTTCCAGCCCCTTGTCACGTGGTTTTAGCTCATTCACTATGAAATATCTACAACTTTTTTGTGCTTCATGCTTTCTGTTTTTTAAATTTCTTGATCAACTGTTCTAGTCACCTATGGCCAACAAGGTCGGAATTCCTTTTCCAACTTTCATGACTGGTCAATCTTTCATCGACATACCTACTTTCTACTTGCTCCCCAACCTCTCCCCATGAACGTCCCTAATCAGCCCGCCTTCTTCAATTCCCCCTCCCCCACCTCCCCATTGCCCTTTCCCACACAATTCCTCCCCCTGTTCCTCGTTCCCCCCATCCCCACCACCCCCACCCCCCTCCAATCCCACCCACCCCACCCCTCTCCGCTTGAAACTTTCTTTACCACTGCACCCACCTGAATGATACGACACAGGTGCAGTCAGCCGCCAGCTCAGCCCTGCTATCGCCACACCTCACGATGCCCAGGACGCTTCAGGCGCAGCCCAGGCCCGTGTGCACAGCTGCAGCGCGGCCCATCACCAGGATGTTGCAACAGCCCATGTTGATGAAGTGACAGCTGGAGAACAGCTGGATGTTCAGTGCCCGTTGACGCGAGGGCAACGGCGAAAGCTGGGTCATGGCCGCGAGAGCGTGTGAGCACGTCGGCTACAGTGGGCTGCCGTGGTGGTTGTACTGGTCTGCAACATGAGGCGGATGTGTCAAAAGTCTCCAAGATCTATGGTTCAGGAATGCTATGGGCTCCTGCCATCCAGCATGTAGCAGATGGGTTATGAAAACATGAACATGCCCAGGCAGCACGTAATGTTTGATGTGGAGATAGGAAACCTTAAGCACTCTTCCGTTTCTCACCAAAAAGCTATAATGTAAAGAAAAACTTGAAATAGCTGAACAAGAACAGTAGGACACTCTCTTCCCTTCCCATCATGTGAGCCCATCCCCTCCCTCTCTCATGTGAGCCTGACAATTGTGACTTGATTTGTCACCCATGAGAAATCATGCAATGAGTTAAAAAGTTATGCTGTAACAAGGTCAGTACCTAGAAGCAAACCAATTTTGAGATCTCCCGGAACGACAATGATACCAAAAGAAAAACCGTTCGCAAGCAAGTAATAACTAGAAGAGCATTCAACAGAGCGCACACCTCTGCCTCACTCAGACAGATCCTGGATCTGCCCTTTGAACGGGATCTGCACCAAAAAGTTAATGGGTTCCTCACTGAGACTTATGCCATCTGTCTACAAAGTTTGGTTGGATCAGTCAGCAGTTTCTCGTCATTCTGCCGACAGACAGACCATCAAACCAACAGACACAAATGTATACAGCCTGTGAACGGAGACATATGGGCAAAGAATGGTGTCAGAGAACAAAAGGTTGCATTTCCCTACTCAGGCGATGTTTTCATTGATGGAATCACTTTTTACTGCATATGACTGACCTTTTTTAATACACAAGAGACTCGACTGACTTTTTACTGTAAATAAAATGATCGTTTTACTGCAAGCGAATTTTTTTTTAACGGCGAAAGTCTTGACTTGCACAATACAGTGTCCTTTCTCTGCCTTGCACATGACTCTTAGTGCAGCAGAAATCCAGGAAATGCATGTCTGAATACAAGCTGGAATAAGCTCATTACTACATCAGTAATCATGGCCACATTGTTCGAATCACACTGTTGACTGTGGTCATATCTTGTCTCTCGAGTACCATTCTTTCATACCTGAAATTGAAATAGAACCTTCATTGCAGGGGGGGGGGGGGGGGGGGGGGAGAATTGTTTTATACTCATTTATCATTTGACAAATTTTATACCATTTTCCCAACAACAATGTAAGTATAAGTGCCGTAGCATTCACCTGTGGAGCTGAGGGTCATGAGTACAAATCACTTGCAGGTTGGATTTTTATGGCTTGAAACTCTCTGTCCACCCAGCAGTAAATGGGTGCCTGATTACAGATCTTAGAGGAAGGCGGCAGAAAGACAGGGACAGGACTCCCTCTTCGTAACGCTGCATCCTGGACACAGTACACCTCTAACAGTCCAGTACCCTTTTCATTATTAGACCATGGGAATTGAACCTTGTCAAATGGTTACCTTGAGGAGGGTTCTCGTCGTCGAAGGCTTCGGAGGGGTCGAGGAAGGCAGGCATGACTCTCTGCAGGTCGCCCTGGAAGCAGCGCACCAGATGGTGGAAGGCCATCTGCACTGCCTCCGCCAGCAGCTCCTGGCCGTCCATGGTGAAGGGCTGCACCTGCACGTCTTGCTTCACCAGGTTCAGCACCTCTGACGTGTTGGCCATCCAGAACGCCAGGGATGTGGGGTCGTTGTGTTGCTCCTAGGATCAAAGGTCAAGTCTGGGTCAGTTTGTGCCATGGTTGTGAAGGGGAGGGGGGTATGTGTGGTGTGTTGTGTGTGTGTGTGTGTGTGTGTGTGTGTGTGTGTGTGTGGTGTGTGTGTGTGGTGTGTCTGTCTGTCTGTCTGTGTCTTTGTCTGTGTGAGTGGTGTGTGTGTGTGTGTGTGTGTGGGGTGTGTGTGGTGTGTGTGTGTGTGGTGTGTGTGTGTGTGTGTGTATTTGTGTGTGTGCCAGTTGAGTGTGTGAGTATGTGTGTGTGTGTGTGTGTGTGTGTGTGTGTGTGGTGTGTGTGTGTGTGTGTGTGTGTGTGTGTGTGCATGCACACAACTGGTCTCTGGCCCCAGGCTTAGCCCCAGGCTAACAAGCTTTACCACCTTAAAATTTTTTTTAGAGGAAAACTGGGCATCACATGAATGATGCATCTATTCTTTCTCCCAAACAACACATGATCCTTCATATCATCAAATATGATATGAGACGTTCAACAAGTTAGGTGGCGCTCAATGTGTTTATTAATTAGGTTTCACATTCAGGCAGCAGGGATTTGCAAATGCAAAGATCTGAACCAAGTTAAAGAAACAAACAAACAAATAAGGCATTAAGACATGACTAAAGATGAGAGTGGACTGATTCTGGTACCATCATTTCTAATAAACAGAAAGCATTTTTGTTTTGGATCAACATCATATGGTATTAATATGTTATGCCTGTTATTTTTTGTTGTTTTTAAATACCATTAAGTATAATCAATCAGAAACAAGGTCTCCATCGTCTTCTGAATACATTAAAAAAAAATCACACACTTTCTCAGTAACAAAATAAGAAAGGAAATATTCTGGACTAAAGTTTCTGATAATCACAAGAAGCATACATCAACTGGAATCAGATCCTGTATCAGTCAGAATCAATCTCAATTCATAAACAGCTCTATCTAATATCTCTATTTAGCAAGTCCTATCCTTTGTACTTCATTCCAGAAATTCAGTCTTAAAAAAAAAGTAAAAAAGAAAGCAGAGAACATAGACAAGAAAAGAACTATATTCTGACTGCTTGTCACTTGAAGCAAATATGTCTGTATTGAATTGGCATGAAGATTTTGACTACAGTTCACAATATCATTTCAGGCTGCAAAAGTTATTTCACTCTAAAACCGAGACTGTCCAAATACAGTTGAAGCTCATCATGATTCGCTGGACTCCACGATGTAGAAAAGCAAACAGAAACATCAGACAACAAAGTGAGAACAGCCACATAAACAAATCGGTCTCCCACGACATGAGAATCATTCCCCCTACCTGGATAGTGCGCTGAATGAGTTTGGACATCTTGCCGATGAAGTCCGCCACCACCTGATAATGCTGGGCACGAGGAATGGAACTCTGGGAAGGCAGCAGGAGCAGACGCCGGACCGCCATGTACAGGAAGTAGGTGGGGGCCAGTTTGAACTGAACGCTGCGACTGTTCACCTCTGGTATCACCGCTTTCAGCAGGTGTTCCTCCACTGTGGGGTCAGAAATTAAGGGTCACAGTAGAGCCTCTCCACAAGGAGCTTGACAGTGTCATGGAAAATAGGTCTCTGTACAGAGGGTCTTCAGTGACAGGTAGACTGACTGACATTAACACAAATATGGGAACAAGCTGGCATATGCACATGTGCGCGCGTACACACACACACACACACACACACACACACACACACACAAAGAGAAGATTTTCAAAAATCCTACTTATAATTGCAACAGCTGTTTTCCCCTTTTCATTTCAGTGTAACTTTCACAATATCATCCTCCAGTATCAAGAAAGTCTTCATTTCGTTCAGACACTCATAGACGGTATTACTGTAATGATCAGCCAATGCCAAGATCGCAAGTCGCGCTCATTGATTTCACACACAAAATGTGAAACGCTCAGAACCTAGCATAAAGTGACTGTCTCGAGAGAGATGGATCAGGTTACCAAGTACTGTCTGTCCTATCTTTCTTCACCTGGGACAGTGTAAGTGTATTCAGTTCAAGCAATGCCACATTTCAGAGCAGAGAAAATCTGTAGTCACACACCTTCAAATCCTGCAGTTCAGTATTAGGGGTTTAAAAGGCAATTTTCTCTTCATAACTGCGTGTTAAAACAAATGCCTTTTTCCTGATAACATGGAGATGTTCTCTCTCTCTCTCTTCTCTCTCCTCTCTCTCTCTCTCTCCTCTCTTCTCTCTCTTCTCTTTCTCTCTCTCTCTCTCTCTAGGGGAGGAGTAGGGAGGAAGAAAGGAGGAGAGGACAGTGGGGGGAGGGGAGGGAGGGGGGAGGGAAAGAAAGGGTGGGAAGGGAAACATGAGGAGGAGAGGGGGGGGGGGGGGGGTCAATACCTTCCAGTCTAAAATCCAAGGAGGCAGGGAGGTGGTCTGACTGTGAGGCTTGCCTGTGGAGACCAGGCGTCACTCTGAAATCACACACACAAAAGTAAAAATGCCCTGAAGTGCACGGCTCAAAAGATCTACCCATCCCATTGTCTGGAACAACTAAACCTTCTGGCGGACGAGTGGACACATTCTTTCCACTTGCGCTCTGGGCAACCGGTTTTTGTCTTTGTCAGTGAAAAGGGTGACTTACAAGTCGGCTGCAGTGCAGACCAATCCTGCTTCCCTCCAGCCTTTTTACCCTTTCACAGTTTCATCTCCACATCTCCTCCCTCCCCATCACAACTCATTCCCCCCCCCCCCCCCCCCCCCCCTCCACAACACACAACCCCAACCCATCATACCTTGAATGAACAAACTCCAGCAAAATGCTGTCTCACTGAGAAAAAGTGTGTTTTATAAAACACTGAGGCATTGCTCTTGGTTTGTAAGAAAGCGACAGCTCTATTTCCATAGTTCTCTCTCTAAGACAATTATCACACATGTGCGGAGCACGCCATCTTTGAACTTTGCTGCTAGCTTGTCACTGTGCTACTCGTAGTTACTTTTATTTGCTGTCTTTTCACCTTGGGGGAACAAGTAAAAATTGGAGGGGGGGGGGGGGGGGGGGGGGGGACAAGCAGATTTAGTAAACTTTTTGTCCACAGTACAACCAAAATGTATCTGGGAATTTCAAGCCCTGCAGGTATAAAATAATTACCTGAGCATTTTTGTCTCACAAGGCCAGAGTTTAAGGTGATGTTCTCGCAGAGTGGGAATATGGCATCCTTTTTTTCAAAAGTGAACATGATCCATCACCCACTACCTATTCGTTAATTTGGCATTCACTTAAAACATGAAATAAAAGGAATTTTCATGTTAACAGTAACTGTTGTATGCAATTATTTGTTGATACAATAGAACTCCATTCCACCTCCCCACTGATTGTGAAGAAAGGTGGAGAAAGAGACGATCAGTTCAGTAAACACATGTGACTTGAGAACTGGGAGTCCAAGTGACATTCAGATGAGTTGGATTGAACCCCTTCGTTCTAATCTTTTTTTTTTTTTCTTTATAAGGACCTCAACACTGCCCTCCTCTACTCTCCTCTTTTCTCCTGGTAGAGGGGAGACAACACATCTTGCACACATGCGATGTCTCCCTGGCGCTCACCTGCCGTCTCGATCCTGAGTGTAGGGCTGGGTCCCTGGCCTCTGCGTGACAGTCTCCACATGACCGTCCACGTCAAGTTCGTTTCCTGGCGCACCTGGTTATGAGGGGGAACCTTCGGTGGCGGGGATTGTTTGGATACCTGCAAAAACACATTAACCATTTTTTGTTATAGTTTTTTTTTTTTAACAACTTTGATACAGTCTTGGCTGTATCTGACCGTTTATGATATATTTTTGTATACAGTATTTCAGATCTCTATAATGCACATAAATTTCCATCTACACACACATATGTATCCAGTCTTTCAGATTTTATTTTTAATCATCAATGAACATTAAATCAATTTGTCCCTTGGCAGCTTAAATTTAGAGTGAACTTGAGTCAGTACCACAGAGCTCTCATGCAATTTTAACCAATCACTAACAGCAAGCACCATGAATTTGCTCCGATTGCATTTTTCATATTATGGATACTCTGTGCACATAGGCTATCAAAATGCATGTGTGCGTGCTGCATGTGTGCGTGCATGCGTGTGTGCGCGCATCACTCTGCATCCACTGAGGGTTTTCTTTACATGAAAATGAGTCACTGTTTGAATCAGTGTGTTGTGTGTGTTGTGTGTGTGTGTGTGTGTTTTGTGTGTGTGTGTGTGTGTGGTGTGTGTGTGTGTGTTTTGTGTGCGTGCGTGCATGCGTGCATGCATGTGTGCGTGCGTATGTGAGAAACAGAGAGAGAGAGAAAGAGAGAATGGGAGTATGAACATTGCCTGTATGATAGGGAAGATATATCATCATTCATGTCTAAAAGTGTTAATGTTTGATTTGCTACAAGAAATCTTGTTCAAGCTTTTTTGACTGGTTTGTGATTCTGCAAATTCTGTCTTGCCATCAGCTGCATTTTTCTACTGATGATCGCACAGTACAATGAACCCAGCATGTTAAGAGCCAACGTCAGCAGAAAGGTAAAGAGACGTTTCTATACTCTTCCTGGAGTCTTAGAGATGAGTCACTTCACTTGTTTTGCTTCTCAATCAATCAAAAGTGATCATTAATGTCTCGGAATGAACTATGGTGGCGTGGACAGGCACAATCTGTTGACTTTTAACTGTTCCATTTGCTTGAGTGACAAAGAGAGGGGCTAATTCCCACCTCCGAACTGCAAGAAACAGGCGTGCAATGCCCTGACGCACTAGTGAGTCATGTGAGGCCCTTTTTAAATTTACACACACAAATTTCACAGGAGAGCCACCGATCCAAGCCATGTATATCACATGCAAATCATGTGCTCACATACAAATAATTACATGCTCCCATAGAAACAGATATCACTGATATACAAGCACGGAAATCAAGTTCCTGAACATAAATGCTATGCTTAAACGCGGACCTCAGCCCTAATGTAGGTTCACTGAGTACTGAGATCTGTCACTGGTTCCAGTGGTAGTTTTTCATCTGCATTTCTTTTTTTGTTTTTTGTTTGTTTGTGTTATGGTACACTGTCTTTGTCCACAGTAAGTTGCTCTGGAGTACTCAACACGCCTCTTCATTTTTAAGACAAAATCCGTATCATCAAAAAGCAGCATGCCTCTTGATTTTTAAGACGCGATCCATATAATCGAAAAGCAAGATACTTCGAACTGTAATACAAATTTCACAGGATTCAAACCTGTCGCCTAAAGTTTGTATACCAGAACACGCCACTGTCTCTATGTTTGAGCACAGAGAGCTGCACCACCTTGCGGTTATGTGTGTTGGACCGACACTTGCAGATGACAGACACTGTACATGATTGCAAGTCAAGCTGTGTACAAACTAGCCAACACTCTTGGCTGCCAGACCTCTGTTTTTTAATCTCTCTTTCATATTCCATGCCACTTCAATGGCATTTCTCCCGCCGTGCTCATTCCTGTTCTCAGTTCACCGCTAAATTCCCATCTGTTTCACTGCATTAGCAATCCCTACTTCAACATTTTTGTAAAAGGTGCGAACAGGGAGGGTGGGAGGGGGGGGGGGGGAGTTATTTTCATCTGCCATCACACATACAGCACAGGGTTGAGGGATACTCTATCTTGTGGCAGCTACAGTTAAAAACAGATTCTTCTAACACAAATTTACTCTCAAACTCATTCACTGACATGCTTCACAACAAATTCATTTCCTCTCGCCAGTTTTTTCCAATATTTCAGGGCCTGTAGTTGCCAGCCTTGTTCCTATATATCAGCATGTTTTTGAAATCAGCATGTTTTGAAAAAAGCAGACACAGCCAAAGGCAATTCCGCATGCAAGAGCTACGAAGAGTTGTCGCTCTTTGTTCAAAGTACACAAACAACTACCATGATTAAATCAATTCAATTATCACAAGAACTTTTGTCTGTTGATTTTTTTTTTTTTTCTTCCCTGACATTTTTCTCTGTAGTTCATTGTACTCATTATATTTTCGCCAAACATGTGCACAAAATAAGGTGATTCAAATGGGTAAACACACCTGTAAAGATGATACTATGGAGTTTCGTTCTGGTCAGCGATTACATGACTGGGCTATACCCCAAGCTTACTTTCAATTTATATCATGGCATCAACCAGACCTGAGAGATACAAATATGCACAGTGTTTGTCAGAAAGTCTGAGCTACACCCTACGATATGCATCCATTCAGTGGATGAAACTCGGCTGTGTGATTCCAGTCTTCCCACGTAACCCCTTACCAAACTCAGCTCTTGGTAGGAGTGATTGGAGCCAGAAATGAACGACTCTGATGGGAATCAAACCCACCACCTTTCAATCTGCAATAAGTGACACTAACTACTGCGCCATGGTGGCTGGTCTTGGCTGCCCGTACCGATTTAACCGGACATCTTTCCCACTTCAAAAAATGGAAGTTTTTCTGGTGAGCATTAGAGTGGCCTTGTACTTCAAAAATCAAGGTAAATTTTGAAGTTTCTCACCAGTAGGTCAAAACCCTAGTTTTGTTCTAAAACCAAATCCCAAACACTTGTTTGCTGGGTTAAGCTGCAAAATATCCAGGGCCTAAACAATGTCTGCTCAGCTGATCTGCCACATGTATCCTAGTTGATCTGATCTGTAAAACATACCCTAGGAAAAAACACCGGGCGGGGGATTGATAAGGGGAAAAGTTCCAAAGGGGTAAAAGAATGTTTGCTGAGTTGAATGAGGAAATATTCAAAGCAACAACAAAAAAAAAAATTCGACTGAGTCCCTGAAAAAGCCCCAAGGTGAAAACAATGTCTGCTGATTAACCACTGATATCCCCCTTGGACACTGGGGCGATGAAAACAGAACGAAAATGAACCGTTTTCTTTCCCCTTGGGTTTTCCCCCAAAGGGGGTGGGGACTTTGCAATAAAGACGGGAAAGGGACAAAAAAAAAGGGGGGGAGGGGGGGTGGGGGGGACAAAAGGGGAGGGCTTTTTTAAAATAAAGGGGGAGTGGATGATAGATGCGACAATAGTCAACACATGATCTTCTTCTGTATTTAAACACACGGGTGGTTGATTTGCACAAGGCGACTTATTAAAAAGAACAAAAGAAGACTGGCACACCACCCTTTTTCAATTGAAGTAAATTCACATTTCAAAACAGTCAACCTTTAAAAAATAAGCTCTATTAAAAACCATACCGGGTAAACATTCTGCAAAAGTATACAAAGAGGCTTACCCCTCGGTGTCACCGATTTTCACGTAAAAAAAAAAAAAAAAAGACACAATGTGCTCTCGGGCACCCATCGATCAGTACAGCCCGGGCCATCGGGAAAACCCAAACTGACCTCCTCGAACCCGGGGGGTCAACAAACTTGAAGAAGGGGGTCCCCCCAAACTCACGTTCCCCCATGGCCAGCATGGGGGTTTGTCCGGGACGCACGTTGTCCAAAAAGATTCCGCTCACGTCCATGGGCTCACCGTGACATGCCGTCGGTGGCCAAGATGCAGTTTGCGCCAATGTCGGGGGCAACAACGCAGGCAAAAAAAAGTTTGGTGGAAAATAAAATTTCCCTTATAAACATTTTGGCAGCGGAACAACTTTTTTGAATCTCTTTTATTACAATTACCAAAAAAGAAGCCCTTTTATTCTAAAAAACCCCCCAAACCCCAAACCCCCTCCCCAAAAAAAAAAAGGGTTTATAACGGAACAAAGAAAATGTTAATTATTTACAGTAAAAATTTTTTTTAAAAATAATTTTCTTCAATTTTAATTAAAGACTCCCTTATTTTATTAATTTACTCATATTTGTTTGGTTAGACTTTTTTTGGCTTCTCTTTTTCCCTTTTTCTTTTTTTTTTGGTTGGGGGTTTTGTTTTGGGTTGTGTTAAACTGAAATTTATCACAAATACCCCTGATCTTTTTTCCATTAAAAAAAACCCCCAAAGGGTCTGTAACGATCACATAAAAAAAAAATCATTGTTTTGCAACCATCAAAAAAATACCCTTTGGTTTGCTACTCAACACAAATTTCCATGTTATGTCCTTTTCAACGGGGTTTGTTTTTGTGTGTGTGTTTGTGTGTTGTGGGGTTGGTGTGTGTGTGTGGTGGGGGACAGTGTGTTGGTGTGGGGGTTGTGTTGTGGTGGTGGGGTGTGTGTGTGTGAAGTGGTGTGGGGTTTTTGGTTGTGTGTGTTGTGTGTGTGTGTTGTGCTGTCTGTCTGTGCGTGTGGTGCAAAACATGCATCTTTAGTGCCATGCTTCCAACTAACAACACACCTCTGTGTGCCCCATTTTACAAGGGAGCCTGCAGGGGTTGAAAACTACAAAACTTGTTTTGACTAAAATTGGGCCGGGGGTCCGGGGCCCCCCCCCAGCCCCGGGGGGGGGGTCGGGGGCACACCCGTTGGGGGGGCCGGGGGGGCAAAGCCCCCGGCCGAATTTTGTTTTTTAATTTTTGGGCCAATTTCTTTGGCTCCCCACCAAAAATTTAATTGTACTTTTTTCTGCAGAAAAAAACTTAACTTAACACTTTTGTGATTTTTAGATTTATGTTCCATTAATTCATTAAATGAAAAAAAAAAATTCATGGCTTTTTGTACAACTGGAAATTAAAATCTAAAAGTGTAAAAATAAACCAAATAAAAAACTCAAAAAAATTTTTTCCCCCAAATCTGAACTGACAAAACATTCCAAAAATCAAAATTTCCCCCCACAAATTTTTTTAAAAGGGTCATTTACTTTTTAATCAAGACTGTGTAAAAAGATATACATGCTCACCATTTGAAGCCAATGAGAAACCCAAAAGGGTAGCTTTTTTCTCCGGCACCATTTGTTTTTTTAAGTCCAAAAAATCACCCTTTTTTAATCATAAAATCAAATTGACATTTGTCACACTTTTTTGTCTTTCCCCTAGAAACCCACACCACAATAAAAATGGATGAAAAAAGGGGCCTTTTTACTTGTCAGTTCTCTTGCCTCACGTCAAAAAGCCCCCATAACTAAGTAAAATTCACCCTTTCAATCTTTTTAAAAATGTCCCAAAAAGTCAAAGCGTCATCCACATTTCTTCTTTTCCCATGTTCAAACAAAAGCAGGAGGGGTCTTTTGTTCTTTTGATTTTTTAAGCATCAAAAATTTAAATAAATTTTCTCTTGCCCTGTCAAACAATGAGGGGTAAAGAAAAAAAAAAAAAAAGAAAAAAAAAAAAAAGGAAAAAAAAAAAAAAAGTCTTTCATCAAAAGTGGGGCGTTGAAAAACGCCTGATGTCTGAGCACCACTTTTCGTTTTTAAACGAGCCGGGGTACTGGAGAAAGGGAGCCGAAAAAGCAACTGAACATGAGGGGGACAGTGGACTCAGATTGCAATGTTACCAGGTGGGCTGCAGCGCCCCATGGGCTAGAGGGGGAGGAGCGCCTTTTTTTTTTTTTTTTGGCGGGTTTTGGGATAAATATCCGAGGGGGAATTTTGGGAAAATTTAAAAAAAAAAAAAGAAAGTGTGGGGAGGATTCAGGTCTTTCTGTTTTTCCACCTTTTCTTTTCCAAAAAAAATTTTTAAAACAAACATGTTTTTTTTTAGGCCTAAAAAAAGAACTAAAAAAAAAAAAATAAAAAACACAAACAAAATAAACTGACAACAAAACCCCCCCCTCCAATAATAAAATTCAAGAATCCCCCCCCCTCCCACCCGAAAGAAAAATATAAAAAAAAAAAAAATTTAACTCTTTTTAAAAAAAACCAAACAATAAAAAATTGGAAAATTTTCCACCCCCGAAACAACTATAGGCCTAATATACTTTGTCCCCCCCCCAAACCCCCACCCCCCCCCCCCCCCCCCCCCCACAAATCAACTTTTAATTTACAATTAGGCCCCACTTGCAAAGAAAGAAAAAGTTTTAAATCCCCTTTATTTTTTCTACTTGGGGTCACATGGCTTCGAATTTTTTTTTCCGTTTGCTCCCAACTGATCGTTTTTTTAACAAACGAACAGAAACACTGCCGGGCCCCATTTTTTTCTTGCACCCCTTGCATATTCATTGCGCGTCTCATTTCGTTTAGCCATTGTTCTCCATTTGTTTTTTAAATTTGGGCCCCCGACGCATCTACTGGGTTCCCCTTTCAAAAAAGCCATATACTTAATTTTTGGGGCACCGTCAAACTTCGTTTCAGTCAGACGCCCAATGTTAGCCTTAAGATGCCAAACACAGAAACATTACTTTCCCTATAGATGGGAAAAAATTTCGAAACAAATCGAACCGTAAATCTTTTTTTTTTTTTTTTTTTTTTTAAATTGACGGGAAATTCCGTCAAGACGAAAACATTTTGAGGGGTTTCCCCCATAGACGGGAAAAATTTCACCCCCGCACTGCTGTGATCGTGCGTGCGTGAGTGTGTTTTATTCACTGTCTTTATCTCTCGTCCCTCCAAAATCATCATGAAAATCGAAGGAGACAGACCAAAGAAATCCACACAAATAAACAGGGCCCACGACAGCACCAGGTGACCTGTTTCCCCGACACCGTGTCTCTCACCTGAAGGGAAATGGTTCCCAGGGGGCTTAGGGTGGTCAGCACCACCTCCGTAACGTTAGCGGCAACAATTTTTTATCCCGGGGCATCGAACCACCACAACCAGATCCGTCCTAGACCGCTTCATTGGTATAGGACAACGAAGCGTTGCTTCGCATCGTTCCACGTTGCCAAGGGATAGCGTTTTTCCACAACAACATCCTAAGGTCTTAAACATCAAAAATACCCCTGGCTGTGCACCATAATAAAAAACCCATGGCTGTGCATCTAATAAAATACCCCATGGTCGAACCATGAAAAAAATATCCATGATATTGATCACAATAAAATCCTATGCTTTGTACATCACAAACAAGCCATGACTGTAACTATATCAATCTACGTATGGTCAATGCCTTTACAAAATCCCCCGATCTGTAACTTAATGAACATTTCCTTTCTTAATTCCACAAAATACCCCCCCCCCCCCCCACCCCCAAAACTTTAAGAACTGTAACTATCGTAAACTACTCAATGGATGCGTTTTTAAAGTACCTCATAAACTTTAGTCATATGCAATACTCCATGATCTGTGATATCACAAAAATACCCCCTGATCTGTAACTATCACTGAACTCCACTGTCTGTGATTCTACACAATAACCCCCCCCCCCCCCTCCAATACTCCATGGTCTTTAATACATAAACTAACCCCTGGACTACATTAATAAAAAATCCTCATTTAAAAATTTACCATTTGAAAATACTCCAGATCTGAACAAACATTTATAAAATCCCTCATAAAACATTTTGCCATTACAAAAAAATCCAACTAAATATCACAAAAATACCCCCTGATCTGTAACCCACAAAATACCCCATGGTCTTAACTATCCAAAAATCCCCCCGTCTGTAAGTATCACAAAAAAACCCCTTTGGCTGTAAATATCAAAAATAACCCCCCTGTCTTAACTATCACAAAAAAACTCCCTGACTGAACTACACAAAAATACCCCCTGATCTTTAAATACACAAAAAAACCCCCTTCTGTAACTATCACAAAAAAAACCCCTGATCTGAACTATTACAAAAAAACCCAGATTTAACAACAAAAAATACTCATGGCTGTTCCATCACAAAAGACTACACGTTGTGTAATTCCACATTCTCCATGGGCTTATTGCAAAAAAAACCCCCCTCCATCTCTGTAATCTTACAAAATACTCCTTGTTTTTAAGATCGAACATCACAAATATCCCAGGTCCCCGGGAAAAACAAACAAAATACCCCGTCCTGTGACCATCACAAAAAACTCATAGTCTGTAACCAAAAAAAATCCCCAAGGTCTTAACTATATAAAAAACCAAAAGTTTTTAATCAACACCCAAAAACCCCCGTGGGCTGAAGCATCCAAAAACCCATGATCGTAAAATTGTAAAATACCCAGGGCACAACCCCAAACCCCTAAACATACTTCTATAGCCTCACATTATCACATGATCTGCAACCCTGACAAAAATTCCCCCTATTCGTAATCTCACAAAACCCATGCCTAATACATCCCCAAAATACCCCATATTTTTGTAAATCCAAAAAATCTTCCCTGGCCGTAGCTATAATAAAATGCCCCTCATCTGTTTCCCCCATCACAAAACCCAAGGTCTGTAACCATCACAAAATACCAAGGCGTAACCAACAAAATCCCCCAAAGGCTGTAACCACACAAAAAACCCAAGGTCGTAACCCTCCAAAAAAACCCCCAAAGGGCTGTAAAACCATCACAAAAAACCCCATGGTCCCGTAACCCACCCAAAAACCCCAGGTCTTAACCACACAAATCCCCCAAGGGCTGTAACTCACAAAAAATACCCCATGGTTTCAAAACTGCCCCTTTTTTAAAATTTTGAACCCGGGTGAAGGGGGGAGGGGGGTACAGAGGAGGGGCTCTTCCGCTTTTGGGGGGAAAGCTTCCTTTCCCCCTTATTTTTCGGTTGACAAAAGGCCCGTTTCAGATAAATACATTTTCCCAAATAGAATTCCAACATCCCATAACACATTTGGGTCTTTTAAGCTTAATCTAGGGTTTTTTCAAAAAGGGGGCGTCCCCCCCCCATTTCAAAAAAAAAAAGGGGGGGGACCCCCCCCCCCCAAAGAAAAAGGGGGGCCCCCACCCCCCCCCCCCCCCCCCCCCCCCCCCCCCCCCCCCCCCCCCCCCCCCCCCCCCCCCCCCCCCGGGCCACTTCTTCAGCCAATCGTCTTGAAACCGGTGTTCCTTTGCACTGGCACTCTTTTCGGGCGCTTCCCCTGAGCTTTTGGATGCAGTCGCGGTTTCTTCATGATCTTCTCACCCTCGCATGGCACAGAATCTTTTTTTTTTTTCACTTTTCTTCCACGAAAGTCGAAGTCAAATAGGGTGGGTGCACGCTTCATTTTGGAAAATATCCAATATGGCGTCTTAAACTCTCGCAACTCTCGTCGGTGATCGAGAAGGAGGAGATGAACGCCACCGATTGGTTGATTTACACTAACAGCTGATGAAATATCAAGAAATCGTTCGCTCCTGCTCAGTTCTAGTTTCAGTTTTTCAAGCAGACGACAACGAGCGCCCGCAACGATCAGGAACAGGGCGGGCAGACCTGCAACTGTGCGGGAGTCTGCCCGCGTTAAGACTCGATAATTGCGGGAAGGAACAGATTTTGGGGGATTGTACCAATCCCGCGCTCTAGAGTAAGCTCTGTTTATTGCGCAATACTTTGTCATCCCTATTCAAAACTGACTCTCCAATTCCCACATTTTTCAACAACATTCGGAATCGTTTATTTTTTTCTTTCCACAAACTCCAAGATTTCGGGAATTATTTTCTAAATTTGAGAAATTCCTTTAAAAAATTCTGGAAGACTGGCAGCTATGGGTCTCTAACTGTCACAAAATACTCCATGGTCTGTAATCATTATAAAATACCCAATGGTCTGTAACCATCACATCATACTCCATGGTCTGTTAACTATAACAATATACTCCATTGACTCTAAAAATCACAACATACCCTAAAGTCTCTACAAATATAAAAAAAAAGGTAGCTTGTGGTCTCTAAAATAATACCTAAAAGACTCAAAACATCACAAAATACTCCATGGTCACTCAACATCACAAACAACCCTATAGTCTCTAACCATCATAAAATACCTCATTGCTTCTATATATTATAAAATACCCCATGGCCTTCAAAGATAACAAAGTACCCTGTAGTCCGTCAACATCGCAAAGTACCTCATGGTGTCTTAACATCACATAATAACTCGTTGTCTCTGAACATAATAAAAAGCCCAATAATCTCTGAACATCACGAAATAACATATGGTCTCTAAACACCATGAAATACCTCTTGTTCTTTATAGATTACAAAACACCCCATGGTCTCTAAACATTGAAAATAACCATTGGCTTGTAACCATTGCAAAATATCCTATGGTGAGAACTTTCACAAAAGATCCCATGCTATGTACTTATCACATAAAACCCAGTCGCCTTTACAGCTAAAAGCCATATCCCATAGAATTTTGATCTCCTAAACTTTCATCTTCTCAGTTCAAGAGAAAATACGATATGATACCTGCATGATAATTGGTAACTAATGGCCTCAAAAGGACTTTGGCCATGCTTCAGCGACCTAAATTATATTTTGGGAAAAGAAAAAGACATTTAATCACTAGAAACAAAACAGAAAGAAAAAAAAAGTGAAAATATGGGAAAATGGATGATGACATGTAAAGCATCTGTTTAGAAGATTCTGATGGCTGTAGAGACTTCAGATGTGTCTCTGAGTGTCCACACACACCATGGCCAGGAAGAACCCAGTTTTTCTGTCCCCGAAAAGTTCAAGCTGCCTGTCTACCATTGTTTGCTCTCTACCAGTCCATCTGTTGTGGGCCAGTCCACTTTCCAGCACCACACAGTGGTGATCTGTGAACTGTTGAGCATTAAAGCTCAGGATTTCAACCAACCCTGTGGCCGATATTTGCAATGCCTCCAGAAAAAGCTTCAAACAAAATGCCTGAAATTTTTTTCAACCTGTATCAAATGTGGCTGACAACAACAAATGACAGACGCAGAACATTCCACATGAACATGGACATTCAATGGCCCGGGTGCCGCTAACTCCACATACGGTGACTCATGACATTAGCAGGACTCCCACTAAGGAAAAGCAAAGATCGCTGAAATTTCTGGGGGTCCAGTGTGGTGTTCTCCTGCCCCACCTACCCTTCTTCCCGTGGGGATTTTTTTTTTTTTTTTTTTTTTTTGCTTTCAAAATCGTGCATCCTGATACAAAATCTGGTTCTAAGTCCAATTTTATTTCCAAACACGACCAGGACCATTTGTTCTCAGTTTTTGTCAGTGGCTTTTACTTTTGTTGTGCTTTGCTGACACGTAATATCAGAACACGACATTTTTTTCGTCTTCGACCTGGTAGACAGAACAGCAGCTTCACATTCTCTCTTCTCTGAGGTCAGGGTAATCTGCTAGCATACCCAAAACACCATCAGTGCTTCGTCAATGCCGATGCCCCTTTTTTGCTTCTCCCCTGATTTTCTTTTCTTCCCTTTTTTTTTCCTTTTTTTTGATTTGTTCTTTCTGTAAGGTTTCTCATTTTCCCATATCTCTGAAATCCCCGCACTGGTGGAGAAAAGGGATCCCTGCATTAGCGTAGATCGTACACATGCGCTTAAAACAGGCGAGTCTGTTTGGATGCTTGGATGTGCAGAACCATCACAGAGCAGGCAGGTGACCACCACAATGGTCAGTCATCAAAATCACCAGCACACTGCCACTGACCACACCGGTCTGTCACAATCATCATCAACACACAGGCAGTGACCACACCGGTCTGTCACAATCATCATCAACACACAGGCAGTGACCACAATGGTCAGTCATCAAAATCACCAGCACACTGCCACTGACCACACCGGTCTGTCACAATCATCATCAACACACTGCCACTGACCACACCGGTCTGTCACAATCATCATCAACACACAGGCAGTGACCACAATGGTCAGTCATCAATATTACCAACGCATGGACACTGACCACAATGGCCAGTCATCAATGTTACCAACACACGGACACTGACCACATGCACAATGGTCAGTCATCAACATTACCAACACATGGACACTGATCACAATGGTCAGTCATCAACATCACAAACACATGGACACTGACCACAGCAGTCAGTCATGAACATCACCACCACATGGACACTGACCACAATGGCCAGTCACAGACATCACCAACACACTGACAGACACAGGTATAAAAAAAACTACATCCACCGGGAACTGGCAGGAACAAAAGGAGCAAGCTTTTGCGCTGGGAGACAGGGAGGCGCTCTGGTCTACATTACAACTGCCAGTGTTCCTTTGCCCAGATGAGTGAACATTCCGTGGTGGACAGCTAAACTATACCACAAAGAGATGGAAGTAGAAAGGAGAGACAGAATGTACTGTCTGTTGGCAGATCATACTGCACCTATTGCACCAATGTTGTGGTGTCCTCGGTATGTTTAACACCAAGTCACAAAGCAGGCAAAACGCAGTAAGTCATTTTCGACCAACAAGCCAACCTCACCTGCCCTATCATGTACAGACAGACGATGACGGATCAGCTACCCCTACCTCCCTCCCCGATTTCCATATTCCCAGTCGGAACCCAGCAATAATCCCGTTGTCCCAAACGGCCAACATTACCAAGCGGAGGACAGTGTGAAACTCTGAGAGGAGACAGAGAAAAGGGGCAGCAGCAAATGCAGGGGAGACCAGGAAAGCAAAGGTGAACAGGACACAACTCCACCAAGTGCTGGACACAACACACCGGGCCCTACTGGCTCGCACCCAGCAAGAAGACATGCACGCAACAGCAACGCAGAGGGGGGAGGGAAGAAGAGGAAAGTTGCCAGCGGGCAGCGCTTCCTCTGTGCAGACGGACACCGTTATCGCAGGAACGCAAGGCTAAACTATGGGGGGAGGACAAGAAACACAGATCTAAATGATGACGTCTGCCTAACACCACTTAACAGGATCTTATCCTTCTTCACAGCCTTGTGAAAGTGGATTATGGTTATGCATGTTTAAAACTAGGCTGATTCTGACACTGTTAGGGGAACTTTTCAATCTTCTTTCTTTAAACGTAAGTGGATTATATGATGGAATGAAGAGGAAAGACTTAATAAAATATGTGATTATCAGAGATATCCATATAGCAGGTACAAAAAACTTGTTACATGACATGATTAACGCTGTTCTAGATGACATTATTATTGATCCCCAGAAAGAATGGAAAGGAGCAGTCTTTTACAAAAAACGAACGAACATAAGTTATGGTCTAGTAACTTTAAATAAACTACTTACAATTTGATAAAGCTGAAACATTAAAGAAACTGCGAGATCTTTTATAAAAAACAAAACCAAAAAACCCAGATTAAACTATGTAGTCTTTAGTACGCTATAGACAACTTAAAAAAGTTCCCATAGCCTATTTGTTGTGGCGGGCGTTGAACAGTCAAAGGTTCACCATATCTTGGGCACTGCATGAGAAAGTCAGAGTCCTTATGCTGCCTTTAACCTTCCCTTCACTGAGTCGGGTACCCATTTGCTACTGGGTGGGCAGGGAGGATTTTCGAGCCAAAGAAATCTGATCCCACATGTGGTTCGAACTCACAACCACCAGCATCGCAGGCAAACACTTTGTTCATTTGATTACGGTCCCCTCTACAGAAAACTGCTACAATCCAAATTCAACAGCACAGAAGATAAACTTTTTACACAGATTTCAAGGAACACTTCGAGAAAATGAAAATGATTCATTTCAGATAGCAGTGACTTTACTATTTGCCTAGCAGAGACTGATATTGACATAGCTCGCTCTCCTCACTCCAAAACAGATGCAACAGCCCTAAAGGAAATCAACGCTACCACAGACATGTTTGAGATATGGAGAGATAAAGAATACATATGGTCTCACCCAAACTCGTTCATTGCCAGAAGAATATATCTTATTTTTTGTGATAATGAATCAATTTACAATGCAGTCTCAACACAGACTAAAACATTTTGCCATTCTGGACAGATGATGGTGAAAAGAAGACAAAGTATTTCCTCTGTTTAGAAAAGGAATAAACTGAATAAGAACACAACTGAAACAACAGCAACTGACTCCTTTAGAAAATATCCATTCTACATTAAATGGAAATGTCAATCCAAAATCAATACCCACTCTGAAAAAAAAAGGTTTGATCTGTTGGAAAGAAGTGATAAAACCAACTACACTAATGACTTACAAGCGTGATATCAACTGTATTCAAATACAACCACTTTGGAACAATAAGCACATAAAAAAGCAAAGGGTCTCCCCTCTTTTTCCATGCATGGAATAACGCAGGAATCTCAAACACCCAAGACCTATGCATACACGAACATTTCCTGACTTACGAACAAATTAGAGAAAAATTATGTGAAAAACAGACTTCAGTTTGAATAAATGTAATTCTTCACGCAGCTCCTCCAATCTAGAAAATAAAGCTACAAAATGATACCCAGATGATCTAAAACAAACCTGACACTAGCATATGTCATTTGAATTCATTCCGAAACAAAAAGATTACAAATTATTTGATAAGAGGAACAACCACATATGCACTTTTCTCTTCTGAAATGCAAACTAAAATTATTAATATAAACAATTATTTCATGGTACCCCACGAAGGTACAAAATAGTCCGGACTAAGATGATAACTTTTTAAGTTAAATCACAACAACTATCCAACTCACATTTTGCGGAATAAACTGGGCTCAGTACCAACAAACACATATCTTTGGTGTCATGATATAGACTTCATAGAGCATGCATTCCACATTTGTAAACACTCGGAAAGGTTTTGGAGACACATAAACCAACTCATTCTTACCGAGTGTAATATTCAGTTGAAGATGAATGTCAAGGTGGCATTTTTTGCAGACTTAAAAAAAAGAGAAAGAAAAAGAAGAAATTAAAAACCTCATGTTGTGGGAAAATGCGAATATTGTACTGAAAGCAAAACTAGCTATCTCCAAATATTAATTTAGAAAATGGAAACACTTAGAAGCTACACAGAACTAAACAAAAGAAGAAAAAGAAGAGAGAGAGAGAGAGAGAGAGAGAAGACAGAGACAGAGACAGAGACAGAGTGAGAAATAGTCAATGCATGCCAATAAAAAAATTTTCAGACCACGTTCTGTCGAAAACAAAGGAAGAATCAAATCTAATTTACAAAAATACTGGATCACAGAACGGCCCTTTCAAAACGTAGAATGATTGAGACATAAATTGAGGGACAGCGCTTTTCCATGAACTGAATGTACTTGTTTGAAAGGGTCAGTAACAAATCATAAAAAAAGAACAGAACTGAAAAAAAAAGAAAAAGAAAAAAATTTGGGGTGAAAAGAAAAGGCAAAAGCAAGAGAAAACATGGTGGGGGGGGGAGAAAAAAGGAAAAAAGGAAATGATCCTGGAGAAGAAAATCAAAAGAAAAAAAAGTGTTAAAAAATGCTCTGAAGATGCATTCCAAACTGATAAGGCTGAAAAGAAAAACAATCAACTGAAACACACATGAAAAAAAAAAGCAAGTAAGTTGACAGTCATCAAGGTCTAGGCATAGTTACTGAGAAGTGTCCTTCATGTACCTTTATGCAAAAGTTTGTCTCAACAAGAGCATCAGCTGTACTGTCTCTTGAATTTTCATGACGAAAGAGTATATGCAAGAACATGCACACTCTTCAACCAGTGATCAATACCACTCTGTTCAACTCCGATAGTGCGAAAGTGGTACCTTTGATCATTATTATAAAAATGCATTTAGGGCAGTTTGCCTGCAGTCTTGGAGCCCTACTGATTAAAATATGCTAAAACTAGGTGTCCTTCCATTAAAGGACATGTTTGCCATCGATGGTCGAATGCTCACACAGAAAGAACAAAGTGTCTGAATTTGCTCCACAAAGTCTTCGATCTCAATTTAGCCATATATCCCATACAACCCCCAGATTTCCACAGCTAGAGAACTGACATGGGTTTTCGACATAACCCTGCACACTGTAGTCTCATAGCGTAGCAGGAGTTCAAGCATTTTTTAGTTTCCTCTGGAAACAAAATGGAGAGCACTGAAATTTTTCCATCAAGGCAGATCTTCACTCCTCATTCAGTGGCCATAGCTATCTGCAGCACTTTATACGTGACAACCCATGTTCCACAGTGCTTGCCTATAGCAGCAAACGACCAGACGAACAACACGAAGACTGGTAGCATGCCTACAGTGTGATTAGTAAGAACTTTCGGCATGCAAAGTAAACTGGTGGTTTGGGTGGAAGGATCATGACAGTTCCAGCTTTCCTTTCACTGCAAAGTCGCAGACTCATTCAAGATCTGTCGAAGGAACTTCACTGATTCAGTGGAATGCAACAATTACATTGCCTCAGATCTTCATCAATCTCACTGGTCCCAGGTCCCTGTCTAACCAGGCTGTCAATGACTCCCGAGTTCCTGATTTTTTGCAAGTCATCATAGCACCTGGCATCTGACCTTGATACTTTCCTTTCCGCCCCTGTACACCTTTTCCATTTCCATCTTCTCCCCCCTTCGCTCTCTCTCTCTCTCTCTCTCTCTCTCTCTCTCTCTCTCTCTCTCTCTCTCTCTCTCTCTCTCTTTCAGTAAAAAATATTATCCATCATAAAAGTGAACGGCTTCGGTGATTTTCCATCAAATTTATATTTCATCTGTTAAATCAGAAGAATTTTCTTCTTTCGGAATCTCTAGATTAGGCTCATGTCACACACCAATGTGTCCAGGAAAAATACCCATTCCAAGCAGTGGTAAATCAAAGATCTTTCTTATATGGCACATCACATGATGCAATCAATGCACTTTGCAAACGGCAGGTATTTTCCCAACGTCCTCAAACAGTGCATCTTTATGCATGAAGCTTCCCAAATTCCCCATTTGGAAAAGAAATACTGAATTACTGTCAATGAGCAGATAAGTGAAGAGTAGTAGTTCAATGGAGTATGTCACAAACATGGTGGAACAGAAAGTTCAAAGGCAATATTGGTATATACCTCTGGAATTCTGGTCGACAAGGTATGGCAGTTTGTCTGCCTGTGTGGCTGGCTGGTCATGTGCCTTGCGCAGATCATCATGGGATACTGCTCTCTGTCGCTTACTGCGATGCTTGTAGTCGGCTGAGCGATGTCTCAGTTGGAAGATAATGGTTCCTACAAATGAAATATGGATTTGAAATAAACTTTTAAGAAAAAAGTTTCAGCACCCTTGAACCTAAACCTTAAGTGACAGAACTTTCTTTTCCTTACAATAAAATACATTCTCCTTTTTGGCTTTCTGATCAATTGGTCTATTTTAAAAAAGAGTATATGCATACATATCAGAGAGACAGAGAGAGAACTCAGAACTTAAACAACTTTCATTTGATAGGGAGAGAGTTTGTGTTTATGTGCATGTACTGTGTGTGTGTGTGTGTGTGTGTGTGTGTGTGTGTGTGTGTGTGTGTGTGGTGTGCGTGCAGGGTGTGTTCAGATGATTTTGTGCATTTTTATTCAAACACAATAATCCATCGTCATTATTCAAACAGTCATACATTCGTTTACATAAAATGATAAACCAAGGCATCCAAATGCAAGCATACATACACACACACACACACACACACACACACACACACACACACACACACACACACACACTCACTCACTCACTCACTCTCCACTCCCACACCCCACACACACACACACACACACACACACACACACACACACACACAAACACAGAGTCACACACGCACATGCACACACACACACTCACACGCATGCACGCACGCACGCACGCACACACACACACACTCACACACACACACACACACACACACACACACACACACACACACACACACACACGCGCGCCGCGCGCGCGCATGCGCGTGCGCGCACACACACACAAATACACACACACATGTACACACCTAGTTTCAAAATAGAAAAGCTCTTCTATTTTGGTAAACAGTTATCGATATTTAGTGCTGAATTAATTGCTATACTCAAGTCGTTAGATTTCATCCTAAATTTTCCAATAAATGATTCACAAATTATGATAGGTGTTGATTCGAAAGCAGCAATCCACTCGATTAAGTCTGCATGTCCTTCAATGCGACTTGATATGGTATTGGAAATTTATCATTTCATTCATCTTTTATCTATGAAAGGCATAACTGTTACTTTTTGTTGGATCCCCTCTCATTGTCGTATTGTGCCCAACGAGCGCGAAGATCAACTAGCAAGAAAAGCAGCTCAAAATGTCAATTACGCAATACCACTTAACATTCCATTAGATTTGAAAGAATGTTTTTCCGATTATAAATTCAACGTCAAGAGAAAAATTTAAAACATTACTGATGAACTCAGACGTCCAATATTATAACAACTGTGTAAAGTTTAGTGATGGGTACATGGGAAAACGTACAAACAAGTCTCTTTCTCGTCTAGGGAGATTGGAAGCTTAATCCATAGATTTTGTTGGAACGCATTAAAAACAAAATATTGTCATAACGTTAAATGTATGTGTGGGGAAACCTTAAGTATCAGTCATTTACTAATCCAATGTCCAAGAGCAAGAGCACTCTTTACAAATTCGAGTATTGATGGTTACACTGATAGATCGACTTCCTTACCTCTACTATGTATTTTAAACAGTTCTTGTGTTCTTGAGTCAGTTTGCAAATGTTTGTTAAGTAGTTCAGTTGGCCTTTATCTTTAGATCTTATCTCTACTCAGTTACATTTGTTTTATTTAAATGGAAGAGGGATAAAGGGGAGGGGGGAGGGGGTGTCATATTCTATCATTAACGTATTAATACACTCAATCACTTACATACTTCATTCACCCCACACATAAAACTGTCTGAATCACTGTAGTGGAAGGACATTAAACCGACGACCACACTGACCGCGATGTTTGGGATGCTGCAGACTGATAGCCAGCGGACACTCTCCATCGTCCAGCACTCTCTCATCCCCCACAGACCCCCCATGGTACTCCTGACTCCCTGGCGGCAACAGTACCTGCAAAACGAACGCGTCACTCAGTTTTCCAAGACACATCCCAACCATGCTTGTAACTGGCACCACACTACTTCATGACACCTGCAGGCATCGCCGCCGTAGACAACAAGCTGGCAGGCCCACACTGCGATTCCAGTTTGCTTGGCAACTTTTGAGCTGGAAGAAGCTGAAGCTTAAGAATGACTCAACTTGAAATGTGAAAACTCTGCCACACTGTTTGCAGCTGTCCCCAAAGTAAACATTTACAAAACAATCATATGGGGCGTCCTGAGGGAATCATGTCAGTATCATGACTGTAGTGTCCTCAGTGCATGGAGAATGGCAGAGTGGTTGGCACTGATAGTGTTAATTCTGCTGCTGAGAGCTGTTTGGGGAGTATTTTCTGTGCGTGCGTGCCTGCGTGCGTGCCTGCGTGCATGCCTGCGTGTGCACACGTGTGCGTGCTCTCTGTGATGTCTGTGGTTAATGTTAATAGTGTTGGTGTGGATGGGTTGCGGGGTTATTCTGCACTTTGGTTATATATGTTTATATAATCTACATAATTAATCATGATTTCTTTATCGAACTAAAGTTCAAGCAAGCGGCTTCCTGGCCATGATCAATGACAAAGTTCAAACAAAAAACACTTGACTGTCAAATCTTGTAAAGCAAGGAAAATTGACGTTCTGAGAGGTAAAAAAGAAAACAGCAGCACATTCACATTCTTAACAGCGAGAAAGAAAAACTGACACCCTAAAAAAAAAAAGAGGAGAAGAAGAAAAAAAAGCTGAAAACTGATGCCTGGAGAGGGAGAGCAAAAATCCCTAGACCTTCTACAACCTTACAGTGAGAAAAAAGAAATCAGACAATTAATGCCTTCTGAGAGGTGACAAAAAAGACAATTGATGCACTGAGGAGAAGAAAAAAAACAATCTACGCCGTGAGGGATGGAGAAAAGTGAAAGGTTAACACCCTCTGAGAAAAAAGAATGTAAATTACTGATCATTTGCTGTTTTTTTGTTTCAGCTTTTTGCTCTGTGTGTGTGTGTGTGTGTGTGTGTGTGTGTGTGTGTGTGTGTGTGTGTCTGTGTCTGTGTGTGTGTGTGTCTGCATGTGTGTCTGTGTGTGTCTGCGTGTGTGTGTTCCATTTCTTTTTCCTTTTCTTCTATTTTTTGCAGGCATCCCTCAATACTGTTTTTAAACATCGCTCCCGAGTCAGAATGAATTATCTGCTTTGTATAACAATAATGCTTTGTAAGAATCACACACCTGTACCCCAAATTTGGTGGTGTAAGCATTTTTCATCCCACACTGGATTAGTTTCCTGAAATCTGGTGCCCTTACGAAACTCCTTTACTGAAAACAGTTTTCTCACAAAAAGTTTCTTCATGTTCAGCTGACAGTTTCCCACTTCTAGATCATCTGAACATGATTCAGTTTCAGCTTGAAAAAGGCCCGGCAGAACTCACAAGACCCTTTCAGAGCTGTTAAACATGATTTGAGTAACTGCTACAGCCTGTGAGCATGTAAACTGAGAGCTTTGCACACACAAAAAGAGGCTGCTACACAACTGGAAATATACCACCCTACATGTGTTTTGTTTGTCTATTTGCTGCTTTTATTTCGTGTGTGTGTGCGCGTACGTGCATGTGTGAATGCATTGCTGCTTGTGTGCGTGCGTGCATGTGTCTGCACATGGAAAATGGTGGGGGGGGGGGGGGGTAAGGGGGAGGAGGGCGAGGTAGGGGATGCTTCTGATACAGGGGTGTACAAAATGCCCCAAACATTTTATTTTCATTACTTTGAACTGGTTCCACATTCTTTTTTTTTTTTGAATACAGAAAGAAACTCAGTGGATTAGAACAAGCAGAAATCTCAACCGGTCCAGACGGGAAGAATATATTTATATCTATATATCGCTATATCTATCGACCGGTCCAGACGGGAAGAATACATTTATATCTATATATCGCTATATCTATCGACCGGTCCAGACGGGAAGAATATATTTTAATCTATATATCTCTATATCTATCGACCGGTCCAGACGGGAAGAATATATATTATATCTATATATCGCATATCTATCGACCGGTCCAGACGGGAAGAATACATTTATATCTATATATCGCTATATCTATCGACCGGTCCAGACGGGAAGAATACATTTATAATCTATTATATACGCTATATCTATCGAACCGCGGTCCAGACGGGAAGAATACATTTATATCTATATATCTCTATATCTATCGACCGGTCCAGACGGGAAGAATACATTTATATCTATATATCGCTATATCTATCAACTGATTGAGCGATCGATAGAAAGATAGATTGATATCCTTCAAGACATGTTTCGACTCTCTATTTCTCTTTCTCTCTTTCATCCACTCACACACATCCTCTCTCTCACACACACTCACACACACTCTCAATCCACACACACCTCTAATCACACACACACACACACACACACACACACACACACACACACACACACACACACACACACACACACTCAATCCACAGACACACACACAGACACACACACACTCAGAGAGAGAGAGAGAGAGAAAGACAGTGAGAGACAGCGACAGACAGACCAAAACACACACACACACACACACACACACCACACACACACACAAAACACTCAGAGAGAGAGAGAGAGAAAGACAGTGAGAGACAGCGACAGACAGACAGACGAAAACACACACACACACACACACACACACACACTCACACTCACACACACACACACACACACAAAACACTCAGAGAGAGAGAGAGAGAGAAAGACAGTGAGAGACAGCGACAGACAGACGGACGAAAACACACACACACACACACACACACACACACACACACACTCACACACACACGCACACACACATATACACATACACACACACATACACATACACACACACACACACACACACACACACACACACACACACATACATACGCACACACAAACACACACTAAGAGAGAGAGGGAGGGAGAGAAACATACAGAGACAGAGAAAGATACAGACAGACAGACAGACAGAGGGAGGAAGAGAGGGGGTAAGGATAGGGCAGACTGATAAATGGAAAGGAAGAAAATCAGAGACCACAGTCAGTCTGACAGACTGTCTTTGTTCTGGGTTCCTAGACAGATAGCAACAGAGATTGCCTCAACTCCTGGCACCAGCCAGCAGTCAGAGGCAGCACTGATGCCAGCACTCCCACTGAATCACACACTCTATATACACTCCAACAAGTAGGAGAGTGCACTAGCATCAATTCTCAGCTATAATTTCTTCAGCGTTTGTGCTGCATTGCGTGTGAGTGTGTGTGTGTGTGTGTGCGCATGAGCTGCGTGCGTGCATGCGTGCATGTGCGTGGTGTGTGTGCGCATGTGCGTGAATATGTGTGTGTGTGTGTGTATGTGTGTGTGTGTGTGTGTGTGTGTGTGTGTGTGTGTGTGTATGTGTGTGTCTGTGAATGGGCGTGTGTGTGCTGTTGCATGCGTGCTTGCGTGCGTGTGGTGTGTGCGTGTGTGTGTGGTACATGTGTGTGTGAGAGCCAGCACGTATGCAAGCATGCATGTATTTGGTTTATGGTCTGTGTGCGTGTGTGCATGCGTGCGTGTGTGCATGCAAGCATGTGAGTATATATGTCAGTTAAACAAATATCCATGGTGCTGTGTTCATATGTGTGTTGAAGTACACATGTATATTTGTGTGTGCACAGCTTGGCACGTGTGTGTGTGTGTGTGTGTGTGTGTGTGTGTGGTTGTGTGTGTGTGTGTGTGTGTGTGTGGCATGGTGTCTAAATGCATGTGTGCATGTATGTGCGAGTGAGCGTGCATGCATGCATGCATTCATGTGTGCGCACACAACATTCCATATGACATCTACAAAAAAGGCCAGTGTTGTTAGCGAGCAAAACGCACAAAAAATCATCCTGTACTACTCCATCCCCCCCCCCCCCCCCCCCCCCCCCCCCTGTCTCTCCTCCGAACATCCATCCCAATTCCAAGCACACAAAAATCATCCTGTACCCACCCGCTTCTTCTCCCACCCCTCTGCCCCTAACACCCATCCCACCCCATCTCCTGTCCTCCCTGCTCACCCTACCCCTCCATCCCTATAACTTTCTTCCCCTTCCTATTCCCTTAAATCACCCAGGGTTCTAATCATCCTGGGCCATCAGCGTCCAGAATCAGGCCCAGAATCAGGCCCCAAGCTTTTTCATCTCCACACCCATTCCCCCCATCTTCTTCCAGGTCCCTCCACCTTTCCTCCTACCCCAGTTTCTCCACCTCCATCCCCCTGAATCCCCCTTCCCACCCCAACCTCATCCTCCCCTCACCCTGACCTCCATTCCCTTGCCCCCCCCCCCCACTTCCTTCAGGTACAGGAGTGGTACAGACAGGAACCCAGTCGCATACAAGAAGCTTTCCAGTTTCTTAGATGATGGGCACATCCACGGTAGTAAGCATCCTGCACTATTATGCAGACTGCCATGGCTCCGGCAGTCAGGGGTACGGCTTGTCATCAAAGATTAAAAGCACTACCATCCAGAAAGCTGGTGGCGTGTTCTGGAAACCGTTTTAAAGCTTGGCTGCCTTTTTTCTTACCACTTTTCCTTTTTTTTTTTTTTTCTTTTTTCTTTTTCTTTTTTCAATTTGCATCTTATATGTCAGTGCACAAATTTCCAGCAGTATCATAGTACCTGAGGAATATTTGTGTCCACAGTGCATCATACCTGAGACACTCATCAGCCTGTAAGAGAACCAAACTTTACCAGTGTGAACACTCAACTGATTAGTGTAGTAAGCATAAATCAACAAGTCAAATCATTATGCTATTAAAGCAGACAACACTGGAGGTAAAACAGGGCTGTTCGCAAGAAGCTGAGTATGAGAGAAGCCAGCCAACGCTCGTTCAGCCTGCTCATGTGGCATTTACAAATTTACCTACATATGCATGAGTGTGTGTGTGTGTGTGTGTGTGTGTGTGTGTGTGTGTGTGTGTGTGTGTGTGTGTGTGTGTCATTCATTTAACGTCTTTCCACTAATCGTGATATTAGACGGAAAAAAAAAAAAAAAAAAAAAAAAAAAAAACAGAGAAAGTAGTGCATGAGTAAAAGAGTAAAACTTGTGCATGTCTAAACTGTATGGAGTTCTATTATATTCATGTATGTGTGTATACATACGGATGCTTAGGCGTGAAAATGTATGTGCATTTGAATGCAAGAAGAATATATTGCTATACTAGTATAATAACAACAACAACAAAAAATCAACAAAATTATAACCCCCCCCTCCTCTCCCTCACCCCTTCACCTCTTCTACCCCTCCATCACTTCCGCATAAAAAAAAAAGATTATAAATAGTGACCAATTGGACTTTTCTCTAGACTTACAAAAAAGTCAAAGGTCAAAGCTGGTGAATCGAATAGGGATCAGCTCATTACTCCCCGGCTCGTTACTCCCCGGCTCTTTACTCCCCCGGTTAGGGTTAGGGTTAGGGTTAGGGATAGGGTTAGGGTTAGGGTTAGGGATAGGGTTAGGGTTAGGGTTAGGGTTAGGGTTAGGGATAGGGTTAGGGTTAGGGATAGGGTTAGGGTTAGGGTTAGGGTTAGGGATAGGGTTAGGGTTAGGGATAGGGTTAGGGTTAGGGTTAGGGATAGGGTTAGGGTTAGGGATTAGGGTTAGGGTTAGGGATAGGGTTAGGGTTAGGGATAGGGTTAGGGTTAGGGTTAGGCGAGCCGGGGGAGAGTAACGAGCCGGGGGAGAGTAACGAGCCGGGGGAAGTAACGAGCCGGGGGAGTAATGAGATGCTCCCAAACATACTGAGCGAGTTATTCTGCGATAAAAACTGGAATGAATATCTTCAAGCTTTGACATGAAAGAATATGATTAGGAGATATTTTGCATCCACAAATGCAGACTATATTTTTGACATATTTTGTTTTGAAAGCATCAAGTTTCCATCTGTACATTAAGGAAAGTAATTTTTCAGTCGTAATAAAGTTATCTTTTATATTTTGAATATTAAATTGTCTTGGTTGTTTTGATGTTTCACTTCATTTTGGAAAACATTCCAAATGTGCGACCTTAGTAGGCCATAATGCTCGTGCAAGGAAAGAGGAAAATGAAGGCATTCAGACTGAGAAACCACACTTAGCGCCATGTTTAGCTGCCCTGTCTACCTTTTCGTTATAGTATAAAGAACAGTGAGATGGTATCCAACAAAACGTTATCTGGGTCCCCTTACAATTAGCATGTGTATCAAACAACTGATTTCCATAATCATTTCTGGCCGGGTGTGCAGTTGTAAGGCTTGTAATGCCTGCAAAACTGATTTAGAATCTACACAAAAAAGAATCTGAAATACAGTTTGAGGGAAGTTGATCAAATAATTTAAGGCCATAAGTATTGCTGTTAGTTCTGCTGTAAATATGGACTTGTGTAATCCAATATAGAACGATTTCTCAATTTTCAAATCAGGAATTAAAAAGGCACACCCTGTTTTACTGCTTATACAAGAACCGTCTGTGTATACCTTTAAATGGTTCGTGTAGTTTTCTTCAATATGGCATTTAGTATAGCTGGCTAGCATATTTATGTTTTCGTCTTTCTTTATATTTGTGTGGTCAAGGTCAAAATAAGCTTTTTGAAGTTCCCATGTTGGTATTGGGAAAAAATGATGGTCTGACAGATACTGAATCTTGATCTGTAGAAATGCCAGAGTCGGTTATAGTTTTGGTTGTGAATGTTGCTAGTGTAACTTGAGAGGATATTGATTTAGCTCTTTTAGGAAAGTCAATATCTGACTAACCTTTACGTCAGAGTTGATATATGTTTTGATAGCTGAATTTTTAATTACATATTTACAACACGCTAGTCTTCTATACTCTTCTAATGGAAGCATTTGAGTCTCAAAATATGTTCGTGATGATGATGCATAAGTTGGTAGACCTAGTGCTACTTTTAATGCCTTACATTCAATGCTTTGAAGCTTTTTTAATAAATATTTTGGAGCACTGAAAAAAACTTCTTGTGCATATGTTAACTTTGATCGCATTAAAGATTTACACAGTGTTACTAATGTACATGAGTTTTGTCCCCATTTTTGTTTAGAGACTATTTTTATTAAATTTAACGTTTTCATTGCTTTAGTTAGTAAATTATCAATGTGTATGTTCCATGTTAACTTTGAAGTAAAAAGAACTCCCAAAAATTTTACCTGTGTTACATATTTAATAGTTGTATTACCCAAAGTAAAGACAGGCATTCTATCTGGATTTGAGCCATTGTTAAAGAGAATGATATTTGTTTTTTCATAAGATAGACTTAGCCCATTTAGCTTCATATATTCACCCATCTTGTCAAGCTCGCGTTGATAAATCTTTTTTATATAATTTATACTACGCTGGGGTGTTTTCTTTTTCAGAGTTACTTTCCATCCAATGCATATATCATCCGTATATTGGACAAGTACAACATTGTTTGATATATCTTACTTGGCAAATCATACATTAATATGGTGAAGAGAAGGGGAGCTAGAAACTGACCCTTGAGGGATTCCCATTGATACGTTTCTGGATGTTGAATAAGTTTTCCCTATTCTAGTTTGTATCACCCTGTCTTGCAAAAAACATTTAATATAGTTATATACGTTTCCAGACAGGCCAATGTCTTTAATTTTGTTCAAGAGCTGGAAATGCCACACTTGGTCATACGCTTTGTTTATATCAAAAAAGGTGGCTAATATACATTTACGTCTGGCAAATTGTTTTTTTATATTAGTAGATAATTTTACTAAGATTTCTGTTGTTGATCTTCCTTTTCGGAAGCCAGCTTGGTTAATTGGAATTACATCATATTTTTCGCAATAATGTACAAGTCTATTTAGAACTATTCTTTCTGAGAGTTTACAGACATGGGATGTTAATGCGATAGGCCTGTAGTTCTTAATATCGTTAGTAGATTTACCTTGTTTGTGAATAGGGACAATAATTGTCTGTTTCCAGATTTTCGGCATTTCACCACTTCTCCAACATTTATCAAATAATCCATGAAGAAAATCAATAAATTTTCTGGCAAATTCCTTAACATTGATTAGATATTGCATCTATCCTACAGATGATTTTTTATTTGGAATTTGTCGTATAGCTTCTTTTAGTTCTGTTATTGTTAAAGAAGCATTAAGGCTATTGCACTTATCATGTGTTCCTTCTGTATTTGCTTCACATTTTTCTTCATGCATCCTATAATTTCTATCAGTATCTGTCAGTCCCTCAGGGCAGCTAACATTAGCAAACATGTTTACAAAGGCTTCTGCTTTTTCTTCAGCACTAGGAATATTATTATTGTTTACTTTTATGGGATTACTGAGGAGATTATAAATCCATTTTTCATAGCTTTTATCTCTTCCCAAACTTTCCCCATATCTTTACAATCTTAATTTCAGAATTACAAAGTTATTCCAGTGTTGCGTCTTAGCATTTTCTATTACATCATCACTTTCCTTTCCAAACTCTTTCATTTTCTTATGATTGCTTACTGATCTCTTTTTGCAATAAAGCTTAAATGCTTCCTTTTTCTTGTTATTTGCAATTTGACATTCTTTGTTCCACCAAACATTTCCGCTATGTTTCTTTGAATTTGTGCCTTTTAGCTTTGGAATAGATGTATTTGCTGCTTCAAGAATATATTTACAGAAAGTATATATTGGTCGTCTATATTATCCACAGATGAAAACTCTATATCGTGTTTCTAAGACTATCTTTAAAAAGAGGACCAATCTGCACATTTATAATTGTATTTTGGAATCATATCTTCTTCAAAATATTCTTTGTTCTCCATTTTATTATTCAATGATATTGTTATAGGAACGTGGTCTGATCCTAGAGAATCATTCCCTGTTTCCATGAATAGTTTGCCGTCAGTGATGGAGAGGCAAATGTTAAATCAATGGCGGAGGGATTATGGGTAGCTATATCAGGTATACGTGTAATATTTCCATTATTAAGTATGCTTAAAATGGAGTCTGCAATATTGTCTAATAATCGATTATTTGAAACAACCGAACAGTTGTTGTCCCAAAAAGGTGCATGAGCGTTAAAGTCACCTCCTATGATCCATTTATCCCTTTGATCCTGAAATTCCCTCAACCATTCTGTGTTTTCGTTGTTGGGTCCTTTTGGTAGATAGACTGAAGCAAGATTCAAAATTAAATTTGATGAGAATTTTACCATAACGGCACAACATGAAACAGATGATATGTTATTAGTTATCGGTGGTGTTCTTATGCAATGGTCCAGACCTTCACTTATATAAATAGCAGTTTGAACACGGTCTGAACATTGTTCAAAAACTGGAGGGTAGTAATTATCCAGGTATAACAGGCAGTTTATCACAGCTTACATTCAATGATTGTAGTAATAACACTTGAATATTTTCATATGATAAATATTGCTTTAAGTAATTTATGTTTTTTGTAATAGAGCGACAGTTCCATTGTAGGATTTTTATGTTAGTGTTTTTCTTTTTTTCCTTCATAATAAATAGAGTGTCTCAATATCGTTGTTCTTTTTTTTTCACTAGTAGGTTATCATGTCTGAATAGGTATTTGGAAATAGAAAAGTAGGAGAAAAAAACCTGAGAAAGGAAAACAAAGTGGGCAGGTCTCCTCCAAATCTCTTCCTAAAAAAAACAACCACAAAGTATGCCCGTTTTTTCTTTCCAAAGATCTGGCAGACATTTCAACCCTATAGTTATTGTTCAAACCAAATTGTCCGTTTATGGCCTGAAGGCCCAAGGAGGAAGTGGACAACCAAAGCCAGGAGGGGGCATGAAAGCAGGCGGAGGGGGGCACCGACGGTCAGCTCTGCGTCTCTGCCTCCGTCAAGGTCGCTCCCAGAAGAGGCGATGCAGGTGGCGGCCAAGGTTCCCTGCCATGTACCTCGCACCTTCAGCGTTTGGGTGGATGTAGTCCTGGAAGTGGAGGCCCCTGTGCATGGCATCGTAGCCTACGTAGGTCACGTTCTTCATACCTCGCTTGAGGATCTCGAGTAGGTATGGGCGTTGTAGACGGTTTCTTTTTGCCTCCAGCACGTTTGATTTAGCTGGTAAAGCTCGGCTTACTACAACGTGGGCTTTTGGAAATACCGCCTTCATTCCTTTTATTGCTGAAGCCATTTTAGAACCACATTCTGTTGCATCCTTCGCTTTCAGATCGTTGATGCCTGTGTGGAGCACCACACAGTCAGGTGCAGGCTCAAGTTCCTGACTGGCAGACTTCGCCACATCCTCTATTTTTTCTACAGTGAAGGCATTGCGGAAGGCCACTTGTAGACCGTATGCGTTGCCGAGTCTGGCTGCATCTATTTTCTTCATCGTCGAGTCATGCAGTATCAGTACACGGGGCGAATCTGATGGTGTGTAGTGGTTCTTGCGCATTTTCTTTCCTTCAGGGACTATGACGTCTTTGAAGTGACGTCATTTTCTGCACAGGTCTTTGGAACAGGTTCTCTGGACACTTCTTGACATCCTTTTACTGACCTCGACTCGCTTTTGGATGGGGAGGCTGGTGGGCTTCGATGAAAGGGTGCAGGTAAAGGCGAGGATGAGGAGCCAGCAGCCTCTGCGTAGGACCGGGTTCGTGGAGGTTGGACTATGCGGGTTCTCCCGTGTTTGGGTCCCATGGCCTTTTGGTTTTCCGTCCGCATCCTCTTTGAAAGAAGCAATTGTTTTCGTTTGCTCTTCGATCAATTTCTCCAGTCTAGAAACTCGCGCGCATAACTCCATTATTACTTTCTTCAACCCCTTTCCACCACCATCTACCTCAACATCTTCGGCCAACCTGTGCTCCAGTCTAGAGTCCTTTTCTTCCTTTTCGCTCAAACGGCCGTTGATCGCCTGAGCCAAGTCTTCCTGATTTTCGTTTTCTTGCAAGGCCACATCACTCCATTCCCACTCCGTTGTCCACATGATTGCTTTCGTGCCTGCTCTGATCCTTTCTTGTCTTCTTTTTCATCCTTGATGTCGCTTTCGTCATTTTATTCTCTGCCACTGCAAAAGAGTTTATAGCTCGTCGCCATCTTGGTCACGTGTGTGTGTGTGTGTGTGTGTTGTGAGGAGGGGGAGGGGGTCTTGTCTATGTGTGGCTTTTTTTTTTTTTTTCTTTTTTCTGTCCCAACCTCTGCGCTACTCAGAGGCAGTGCACCCACGCCGCTCATTCCGACACCCCGTCCACAGCCATAGCCCGGCTGGCCCCACCGCAGCCCCGGCACCAGCAATCCACAGGGAGCAGTCAATGTCAAGTCATGAGGCAACCCACCGGAGGAGACACTGCACTGCTGCCGAGTCACTTCGGTGGTGTTCAGTGTCGCCTGTTCTGATCTAACATACGCAGGACACCACCTACTAAGCCCCTACTGACGACAATAATTGCTTAGTCGCGGAGCGGCGTGAGTGAGCTCTCCCTCCGGAGGGCGCCACCACGTCCGTCCAACGACAGCCCCCATGGACTCGCCGATACCGGTGACCCCGACGGAACCAAACCAAGACCACAGACGCGGAGAGGACATCGAAACTGAGGTCACCATGAGAACAGGGCACGAAGGGCCACAGAATTTGAGACTTTTTTTTTTAATGCTGATCAATGGGAATGAGGATGATTAAGATGATGCTACGGATTTCCATTTCGGTCTGAGACTACATGACAGGGCTGTACTCTACGCTTCCTTTCATAATATATCCTGGCGTCAACCAGGCCCGAGAGATACAGGCACCTGCAGTGTTGGTCAGGAAATTTGAGCAACACTCTCAGAAACGCATCCATTAAGTGGATGAAACTCGACTGTGTGGTCCCAGTCTTCCCAACTGAGTCCGCAGCAAACTCAACTCTGGGTAGGAGCCGGTCGGGGCAGAAAAACCCACATGACTCTGATGGGATTCGAACCCACGACCTCCCAGCCGGGAGTCCGCGACGCTAACCACTTCGCCACGGCGGCTGGTGTGTGTAGCTTTTCATCTCACCTCTGTTCTGATTAAATGCAGTAATTTGTTTGGAGTCTAAAACTGTACAACCAACATCTTAAGATAAATGCTGTGCTCTCATGTAGTGTCATGTATAATGTACATGTCACCGGCATCTGGCATTCCCCTTGGAATGATTTATACTTAGCGGAAGTGGGTACGACTGCATTTGGACACAACAGACTTTTATCCATAGGGAACTACTTTGCAGGAATACCCAAGAATCATTGCAAGATAATTAGCAACGATTATGGTGAGAAGCTGTTCAAAATAGTAGTAAGCATTATCATTTAATTCATTTTAAACAGAAAATTACATAAATACTCTTCATGATGTATATATTGTTACACTTAAGAAATTTAGAAGATGTAATCACAAACTCCCTATTGCTACACGTAAAAGACATAGTACTCAGAGACATGAACAGCTTGCCATGTAAACAGTTTAAAACATCATTGATGATGTATATCATTTTATGATGGAGTACCACAAATATGATGTGTTACCAAAATAATCTTTATCTCTTATTTTTGCAACAGGCAATCTGTGGATCACTTCTGCACACTTGACGTTTGGGGAGGTAAAAAGGTTATACAGAAAACTGCAAATGTTCCGAAAAATGATGTAGTTGCCTAAGTGTTCATTCTTTGTATTAAGCAGGGCAATTTGGACCTGGGACGAATCGGGATGTATAGAAACTGGGCGATTTGGACCAGGGACATATCAGACCTGGGATATACTGAACTTGGGGCAATTCAAGCTTAAATCATATCATACATGTGGGATGTATTAAACACTGGGCAATTCTGACCTGGGACACACTCAACTTGGGGCAATCCAGGCCTGGAACATATTGAACCCAGGGCGATTCTGACCTGGGACGTATCGAACCTAGGACCTATCACTGTATCAGGATGTACCCATTAAAAGCACATGGGTGCTTAAGTCTGATGATGCCACTGAACACCTTTCCACTGAGCCTGTTGCTACAGTGGCACCTCTCAATAATGACCCATCAAGGTCCTTAGAATCTGGGTCTTTAAAGAAGAGGAAGGAGGGGAGGGGGCGGGGTGGGTGGGGCATTTGTTGGGAGGTAAATCTAGTATCAAACAAAGAAAGAAATGTTCAAAGGGACGGGGGTGGGGTGGAGGCATGGAGGACAGTAGCAGCTGCCCGACTTCCCAGGGCAGGTGTTCTATCGTGTTTGACAAGAGGTGAATGCTGCAACAGCAGTATTTCCACACATCCGCAGTGGGGAAATGAAAGTTCAGCGCTACTGGATAATCATCGCGCAACCAAAAATCTCACTATATAAAACGACCATCTCAAGTAACTATTCATGACATGGATATATCATTAGATATCACGCCAAGTGACTGGCCAAGTCGGAAGGCACTGGCCAATCAGAATGGAGCACACAGATTGTCTTGTATTGGTCTCTTGGTGACAGGTATACGACGAGAAACTACGTTTTCCAATCTTCGTCATTTAGATCATAGAATAGAATTGAATTTAAGATCACTGCTGACTGATGGGCAGGCGGTTCTACCCAAGGGGGGAGGCAAAAAACGTCATCTGTCTGCCCCCCACCCCGGGTAGGTCAGAAAGAAAAGGTGCTACCCTGCCTAGTCTGTAAAGGAATGGTGTCTTTCCTCCAGAGGGTGAGGAATTGAAGGTGGGGGTGGGGGTGGGCTAATTGAAGTATTTCACTTCATTGTCTTTCCATTTAGGTCCTTCGTAACAGCCTACAGAATCTGTGATCATCTGTAACAAAACTGTTCTGATCACATGATGAATGCAGCAATTAAGACAAGGAAATACAGCTGTGACCCTAAAAGAGGGGAGTACTTTATCACGTCAGGTTTCTCTCCATCTTTTGTGATCATCTGGAATGATCTTACGAATAAAAACATAAAACTCTCTAAAATACCAAGAGAAACCTGGTGAGATGCACATACATGTACACATAGAAAAACATACAATGATAGTAATTCACATATATATATACATATGTATACATATAAAACTCTCTCTCTCTCTCTCTCACACACACACACACACACACACACACACACACACACACACACACACAACTTTTACATAAATGAATATAGATGTCTAGCATACAGGCAGTTCATCACGTGTGGTTTTTTGACATGATTAAAGTGTGAATGAAATGAATTCACAGCCAATTTCTTTCTCTCTCTCTCTCTCTCTCTCTCTCTCTCTCTCTCTCTCTCTCTCTCTCTCTCTCTCTCTCTCTCTCAACTGGATCCAAAAATACTGAGCATCTCTCTCTCTCTCTCTCTCTCTCTCTCTCTCTCCCTCTCTCTCTCCCTCTCTCTCTCTGTCTCCTTCCTCCCCCTCCTCCCCTTCATCCCTTCTTCTCAATGTTGCATCATAAACTAAATTCATAGCTGATTTTAATACTCTAACACCCCACCCCCACCTCACCCCCTTCATCCTCCAATCCCAAGAACTCCAGATTTACTTTGATGTATCATGGGTAATGTCAACCTCGGGTGATGTCAGTGGAGGAAGGACTAGCGCACAGCCCAAACACACTCACAGCTTGCTTACAATCTCATTCATATATCATGCATTCGTCACATCAAACCACTAGTAAAGTCTATAACTTTACTACACATGATCATAGAACGAAACATCAATGCATATGGAATCAAATGAAATAAAACATTCTCTCTTTCCTGAACTTCACAAAATCATTTATCTAAAACATCATTAACTAACCCGGGTATAAATAGATTTCTACTTTACCTGGCCAGGTGATCTTAACTATTCACGAATCACTGTCTCTTTCTTTTCTTTTTTTTTCTCACTGTCACTTTCACCACACGACACAACTGCTGGCACTGGTGTTGGTCTGCTTGCACCGGTCAAGCTGGACTGCTAGCACCGGTCGGGCTGGACTGCTGGCGTTGGTCAGGTTGGACTGCCGATGAAAGTGGCGCTGGCCAAGTATGAGGTCGAACCCCCGGTTTAGATAGAACAGTGACTATCAACATCGATCTGTTCTCCTTTCTTTCTTCCTGCATTAACGCATTGCACTCTCTCTCTCTCTCTCTTCTAGTCTGCTCTTATCAAATGGACATGGTTGCTTTTCTTTTCTCTTCTTTTTTTCTTCTTTCTTTTCCTCTTCATTAGTTAGCAACTCTCTCCAATCTCTCCTAAGTCCTTCCTCTGCAGACTATCTCGTGCTAATGCCCAAACTTCACTCCTCTCATCTCTCTGCCTTTCTCCTGCAGAGACTACACTCAGACCTCTCTCTCCCTGTCTCTCTGTTCGTTCTCCCCCTCGTTCCCTCGTTCTCTCACTCTCACATCCTTCTTATTCGTTCCGATCTGTCCAAAAAGGGCGAGTACCATTGGTCAGTATTTTTACCCCTGACACCCGAAGTTATCTCCCTCTAATTCCATTGGATATTCAAATCATGACAGTCACGCCTACACACCTTACTCTCTGTGGTGGTCAATCGGTCATTTAATTGATTAGCTAGATTTCACCCCCACCACACACTACCTTCCCCCCTTCCCTACTTAACTGGCGCCGTGTGGCTTAAGTCGTGGACACTGGTCACTCTAAATTGGCTAGATGAGTCTGGGTAGGCTCCACGACGTCTGACCAAACCTACCGAGACCTGTCGGTCCAGCCACTCAGACTGTCTGCTGTCTCCTTGCTGTGCTTAAATTGGCCAGATGAGACGCATGGAGCCGTCTTCCTGAAGCCTCTCCGCTAAGCTTAATTGGCCGGACCCGACCCATGGGCCCGTCTATCTGGCGCCTAGAATGTTTGAGTTGAAGCTTATGTCCGAACAAATTGGCTGGCGACTCCACGAGTTGGGTTGTTTCATTTTTGTCCGTGACAATTTCCCCCTTGCAAAAGACCATGCTCCGCATTGTCTCAAAACAACGGTACAAAAAAAAAAACAACCGAATTTGCTGAACCACAGCTACACGTGCAAAGTTTGAAAAATACTTTACAACCAACGGTTTATAAATTATAAAATATATCATTAGTGGATACCACTCCAATGAGTTATCATTGACGTGCGCTCTTGCGTTATTTCAACTCATTTTATAACGACCTCTGTGCGCACTTATGCAATTCCCCTACCTGCGGATTTGCCACATCTTCTCTTCACAATTTCTATGAAAAGCACAATATAATATGCTCACGATCCATGACACTTCACTGCGGAATCTCCATCCTCACTTATTGCAAATAATGCATTACTACACAAGCGACTGTATGCTCCAAGCATAACTACATTCACATGAACAAGTCTCACAAAGAAAATATGAACAAGTCTCACACAAAAAATATGAACCATAGCCAACTGGGAATGAACCCATATCCAATCAACATAACTGTAACCAACACATATTATCAACAAAGCACCCCGGATATGACTGACTTCCTCTGAGTTGCAGCTTGCTAGACTACACGGCTTAAATAGTCAGCTCCGACATTCTGTCGACCTGGGATGTACTGCACTCGATACCTGTAGGGCTGCAGTGCCATTGCCCAACGCAGAACTCTGCTGTTTTTCAACCGCGCCTCCTGCAAACTCTCCCTTGCGACCTTACATGTCTCCTCGAGCCTATTGCGTAAGTCCACCACATACTGATATGTGGTTTTGACTTCTTCGGACTCCTGTTCTCCGGACCACAGCTCTTTGAGAATGCACACCGGTCCCCGAACTGTCCGCCCATACAGCAGCTCAAATGGCGAAAAGCCTGTGCTTTCCTGAGGGGCTTCCCTGTAGGCGAACAGTGCCGCTGGAATGTAGCGGTCCCAATCTGCTGGCCTTTCCTCACAGAGCTTCTTTAAGATGCCCTTCAGCACACCATTGAATCTCTCCACCAAGCCATTGCATTGTGGGTGGTATGGGGTAGTGAGAAGCTGTGTGATCCCTAGCAGCCTGTTGACCTCCCTCATCACGCCTGAGGTGAACTGTGACCCCCTGTCACTGAGAATTTGTGCTGGCACACCCACGCGAGAGAAGATGTCTACCAGCCCTTCAGCGACCTGTTGCGTATCTACGCCTTTCAATGCAACCGCTTCTGGGTATCTGGTCGCGTAGTCCACCAGCGTCAACACATACCTGTGCCCACCTTTGGAACAGGGCGCGATTGGGCCAATCAGATCAACAGCCACCCTCCTGAATGGTGTGTCAATTAAAGGGGGATGTTTAAGAGGCGCCTTCCTCTTCACCCCTCTTGTGGCTGACCTTTGACACACGTCACATGACATGCAGAACCGCTTGATGTCTGCCATTGCTCCTGGCCAATGAAAGTCATCAAAGATTCGGTCAGCTGTTTTGCTGGTGCCGAGATGACCCGCCATGAGCGACTCGTGACCCACTGACATGACAGTGTCACGATAACCTGCTGGTACCTCTAACTGAGTGGTCACCTTACCTGTCTTCCCCTTGGTGAACACTCGGTACAACAGCCCGCCTTTCACAAGAAATTCTGTCTCACCTCCTCTAACCTCCTGTTCTCTCTCCACCTCTTGCCAACTCCCAAGACTTCACGAGCGAAGGGTCTTGTTCCTGCGCTGCCCTAAACTCATCAGGCGACACATCTATGCCTGACTTCCTTGCCGGAACGACTAACGGTTTATCAACCTTTCCCTCCTTCTTGCTCCGTGTTTGAACTGCTGCCCCTGTAGCAGTCAACAACTCAGGATCCCCTGGATCCCTTGCCCCTGGAATATTTCCAATGATCAAATCATGAAGGGGTTTCTCCATCACCAACGCAGACAACTCGCCTGAGAAGTAAGGGGTACGTACTTCTATCTTAGCAACTGAAACTCCCTCACAGTGCCATCGATTAGAGTACAGGTCTGGATTTGCCCTGTCAAATCCCCTTTATCGACCAGCGTTGTTCGTACTACCACCGCATGAACAACCAGTGTCTCGTAACACTTTCACCCTCTGCTGGCCAATCCACCCTTCTTCCACTGGTAACGAACCACTCAGCCTAGTGCCCTCCATCCCTGACACTGACTGCTGTCCAGTGCTAGCCATAGGCTGCACTCCACCCTCTTCAGACTGAACCCCTTTTGGTTCCACTGCAGGTCGTTTCCCTTGACGACCCTTATCCACTTCTTGCAAGGCTGCTGCCTTCTGGAACCTCATGCGACAATCCCTCGCCACATGTCCCTTCTTGTGACAAATGAAACACCTAATGTCCCTTTGCCCTTCCTTCTGCCCCACCACTGGGTTTGCAGACTTTGCAGAAAACTCCCCTGGTCTCCTTGCACTCTTCTCACCTGTGCCTAGCACCTGTTTCTCCTGCACCTTCGTGCCCAAACGTGCCTCTCTATACACCTCTGCGAACTTCAACAACTCCCCTGCTGTCTCTGGCTGTCTCTCTTTCAAATGTATAGTTAACTCAGGGCCGCAACCTGACAAAATCTGTTCCTTCATAACTAGCTCTTTCAATTCAGCGAACTCCTTCTTCGTACCGCTCAACTCTAACCATTTATCAAAATAGTGATCTAAACGTGCACCAAACTGAGTGTACGTTTCCCCTGCTTGCAATCTAGCTGAACGAAATTTCTTTCTGAATCCTTCCTCTGTGAGGTCAAATCCCTTCATCAATGATTCCTTCACAGCACCAAAATCGGACTGTTGTTCTGCTGGTAACGCAGTGAAAATCTGCAATGCCTTACCCGTCAGTAACGCCGACAAAATGACTGCCCACTCTTCTGGAGGCCAACCCTGACTGGTTGCAAACGTTTCGAAACGACTGATGTATGCATCAATCGAATCGGTCCCTTCCGAGAATTTGGCAACTTGGGTCGGGGGGCATAGCTGCGCACAGAGTCACTGGAAAGTGAACTACCATCATCGGTGGTCTCCCTTTGTATTCTCACTTTCTCTAGCTCTAATTGAACCTTTAATCTTTCTGTTTCCTGCTTCATTCTTTCTGTTTCCTGCGCTTCCCTCATTCTTTCTGTTTCCTGCGTTTCCCTAGCCTGATTATCATTAGCCTGAATCCTTAATTTTTCTATTTCCTGCCTTCTTTAGCCTTTTCCTGCTCTGCTATTTCCAATGCGACACGGCGTCTTTCCGCGCGTTCATCTCTTTCCATCTTTTGTTGGTTTTCCACGAATGCACGCAACTCATCTCCAGAGTAGCCTAAATCACGAGCGACGCTCACAAGTTGTTCAATAGGGTGTTCTTTTCTTCCGCCATTATATCTCCTTTTTTTTTTTTTTTTTTTGAACAAGATTTTATTACTACGACAGCCAAACTGGTGGTTTCCGACACGAGTGACGTAATAGCACAATCCTATGAATGATAATATTAGCTTGGGACAACGTAATTAGTTTTTATGAGACGCCCAGCGCCTGACCCAACTATGAGAGCGAATTATAGGCAATCTGTGCGAAATAAGTACTCTGGGGCTGAAATGCCAAGCCTAGTATTAACTATCTTGGAAGCAATGCCAAGCCTAGTATTTAACTATCTTGGGAACATACAGTAAGACAACCCCTTGTCTTAGGATTACAATACTTGAATCCCACCCAGCTTCCTCTCTGAGAAGTTGAACAATTATAATAAATGGGCCAGAATATCCTGGCAAGCCTCGCCAATTAAATTGTCAACCTCGGGTGATGTCAGTGGAGGAAGGACTAGCGCACAGCCCAAACACACTCACAGCTTGCTTACAATCTCATTCATATATCATGCATTCGTCACATCAAACCACTAGTAAAGTCTATAACTTTACTACACATGATCATAGAACGAAACATCAATGCATATGGAATCAAATGAAATAAAACATTCTCTCTTTCCTGAACTTCACAAAATCATTTATCTAAAACATCATTAACTAACCCGGGTATAAATAGATTTCTACTTTACCTGGCCAGGTGATCTTAACTATTCACGAATCACTGTCTCTTTCTTTTCTTTTTTTTTCCTCACTGTCACTTTCACCACACGACACAACTGCTGGCACTGGTGTTGGTCTGCTTGCACCGGTCAAGCTGGACTGCTAGCACCGGTCGGGCTGGACTGCTGGCGTTGGTCAGGTTGGACTGCCGATGAAAGTGGCGCTGGCCAAGTATGAGGTCGAACCCCCGGTTTAGATAGAACAGTGACTATCAACATCGATCTGTTCTCCTTTCTTTCTTCCTGCATTAACGCATTGCACTCTCTCTCTCTCTCTCTTCTAGTCTGCTCTTATCAAATGGACATGGTTGCTTTTCTTTTCTTTTCTTTTTTTCTTCTTTCTTTTCCTCTTCATTAGTTAGCAACTCTCTCCACATCTCTCCTAAGTCCTTCCTCTGCAGACTATCTCGTGCTAATGCCCAAACTTCACTCCTCTCATCTCTCTGCCTTTCTCCTGCAGAGACTACACTCAGACCTCTCTCTCCCTGTCTCTTTTGTTCGTTCTCCCCCTCGTTCCCTTCGTTCTCTCACTCTCACATCCTTTTTATTCGTTCCGATCTGTCCAAAAAGGGCGAGTACCATTGGTCAGTATTTTTACCCCTGACAAACCCGAAGTTATCTCCCTCTAATTCCATTGGATATTCCAAATCATGACAGTCACGCCTACACACCTTACTCTCTGTGGTGGTCAATCGGTCATTTAATTGATTAGCTAGATTTCACCCCCACCACACACTACCTTCCCCCCTTCCCTACTTAACTGGCGCCGTGTGGCTTAAGTCGTGGACACTGGTCACTCTAAATTGGCTAGATGAGTCTGGTAGGCTCCACGACGTCTGACCAAACCTACCGAGACCTGTCGGTCCAGCCACTCAGACTGTCTGCTGTCTCCTTGCTGTGCTTAAATTGGCCAGAGAGACGCATGGAGCCGTCTTCCTGAAGCCTCTCCGCTAAGCTTAATTGGCCGGACCCGACCCATGGGCCCGTCTATCTGGCGCCTAGAATGTTTGAGTTGAAGCTTATGTCCGAACAAATTGGCTGGCGACTCCACGAGTTGGGTTGTTTCATTTTTGTCCGTGACAGGGAAAATGATCAATAGCTTGTGAAACTGACAGGTCAGTTCAGAAAATGATGAGACCATTTCCACCTACCTCTCATGCAGTGTATTTGTGAGAAGAAAAAAAAAAACTTTGTTACAACCAACTTACTACATAAAAATTCTCTTTTCTCCTTCAGAAGGATGGGCAATTGCGATGGTTCATGACACTGCTAGTAAAAGAGTAAAGTCAATACCGATACCAGCCACCGTGGAGAAGTTTCAGTGCCACCATCTCCCAGCTGGGAGTTGTGGGTTCAATTCTCATCAGAACCATTTATTTGTGGGATTTTTCTGCCCTGACTGGCTCCTACCTAGAGTACAGTTTGCTAGGGGCTCAGCTGGAAGACTGGAATACACAGTGAGTTTCATCCACTCATGGATTGTGTCTCTGAGAGTGTTCCTGACCAACACTGCAGGTGTCTATATCTCTCAGGCCTGGTTGTCACCGGGATATATAATGAAAGTAAGCATACAATGCAGTCTCTGACCAGAACAGAAATTCATCATAGCATCATCTTCATCATCCTTATGCTCATCAATCAGCATTTTTTTTTTAATGTCTCAAAAAATTCTGTAGCCAGTTATGCCCTGCTCTCATGCTCTCGGGCCAATGAGGTGACACAGAAGATAGGAACAGCAAAGAAAACAAACAAACAAAACCAAAAAAGAAAAGAAAGAAAGAAAAAATTTGTTTTAAAAAGGCCTACAATAGCCAGTGGAAGCAGACAAAGTAGTGCACTTCACCTCCGAAGATTTCTCATTGTGTATCTGTGACCTCTGTATTCAGTGCTGACTGCGACTTGTCACAACAGCGTGACTTTGGGCTTAGTGATATACATACCATGTGCAAGCCAAGTTAGAGCACCGAGTGATATGTACCAGTCAAGTCAGAGTACTATACATCATTTACAAATTTCTTTTGTTAATGGCGTGAACGCAGCAAAAAGTCTGAAGCTGTGCCCCCCAGCCTCCTTCCCCTACCCATCACCCCCCACCCCCCACCCCCCTCCCAATGCCTCCACTGACCTCCACCAGGCAGTACTGCTGCGGATCCTCCTTCTCCAGGCCGTACTTCTCCATCGCCTCCTTGACCACCGTGCCGTCGTGTCCCCCGTGGACAACAGCAGCGTCTTGTACGGCACATCCGGCTGCAAGGACTCTCCATAGATCTTCAAGTGCCTCCTGCCAAATAACACACAGAAACACATAAGCACCTGTCCAGTTGTTTGATCTCTGTTGTTGTTCTCTTTCAGGTTGTGTATGGCGATTCCTTTTGTGGGTAGCTGCAAAGGGAGGCAACTGCAGGCGGAATTCTAAACAAATCTTCTTTTTTTTTTAAACAAAAAAGTGATTCAACACTTATCTTGTGCCCAATTCAATGAGATAAGTGATTACCCGTTCTTTATTTTCACTGTCCTGAGAGTTGTTTACCTTGACTGAAGACCTAAGCGGTCGAAACGCGTCGTGTTTTGTCTTGTGACTTGTCTGTTCATGTTTTGCGGATACAGTAGTTAATTTTTTTTTTCTAAACTCTTGAGGGAAGTCAAAAAGTTCCAACCCTTTTCTAGCTTCTTTCTAAAGTGTGACTGTGTGTGGTGTGTGTGTGTGTGTTTTGTGTGTGTGTGTGGGGTGTGTGTGTGTGTGTGTGTGGTGTCACTGTGTGTGTGTGTGTGTGTGTGTGTGTGTGTGTGTGTGTGTGTGTGGGGTGTGTGTGACTGTGTGTGTGTGTGTGTGTGTGTATGTGTATGTGTGTGTGTGTCACTGTGTGTGTGTGTGTGTGCAAGTGTGTGTGTGTGTGTTGTTGTGTCACTGTGTGTGCAAGTGTGTGTGTGTGTGTGTGTCACTGTGTGTGTCACTGTGTGTGCAAGTGTGTGTGTGTGGTGGGTGGTGTGTGTGTTAGTCTTTTGGCAGCCATTTTACAGCCAGCCAGCTTTGAACTAATAAAGGTGCTAAAGGGAAACAAGGGAGGCTGGATCCATCAAACTTGATTCTATCCAAAGAAAGCCAGACACAACCACATATGTGCACTGTGTGTGTGATAGTGAGCTTTTAATACCACACAGCTAGAGAAAGGAGTCGAAACAGGACCAACGACCTACAACCAAAGTATACTTCGCCATAAGCTGACGCAACAACAATTATTGTCCTTTCGCTTCTGCTTTTATTTTCTCCCCATTGCCTTTCTCCATCCTCCCATAATGGTGTTGTTAAAGGAATGCTGTGGGGACTTCTGGAGGGCCGTAACGATCAGCACATGTGCAGGTGATGCTATAAGGCGGAGAGATGAATGCAAGATGGGAGCTCTGTGCACAGATGAGGAGTCAAAGGCTGTCTGCAGTTAATGTGGGGTGTGTGTGTGTGTGTGTGTGTGTGTGTGTGTGTGTGTGTGTGTGGTTGTGGTGTGTGTGGAGAGAGACGAGAGAGAGAAACTGGTAGTGTGTGTGTGTTTGTGTGTGGAGAGAGAGAGAGAGAGAGAGAGAGAGAGAGAGAGAGAGAGAGAGAGAGAGAGAGAGAGAGAGAGAGAGAGAGAAATTGATCATGATACACGTCCAAGGTTGATGCATGTGGTTCGGTGATGTAAATGTGGTATCCCACTTGTAAAAAGGTGAATGTGCTCAGGTAGTGTAAACATGGTGACTCACTGTACAAGACGGGTGTGGCCTGGTGATGAAAACATGGTATCTCTCTGAGGAGATGAGTGTGGTGTGGTGATGGAAATGCTGTTATCTCTCTGTGGACGATGTGTGGTGTGATGATGCCAGTCTGATCTCTCTCCACACAGAGGACATGTCACAGGGACAACCTATATGGCACCTCTCGAAACAATTTACACAAGATGAAAGAATAACACTGGGTGGTGCAGTCATGAAGGTAAGGTCAGAGCTCTCCACAGACTGCTGGATGGCTAAGGTATGGGATGTGAAGGATGCATAGGGTGTGAGGGTCATAGGGTGTGAGGGCATCTCTCTCCACAAAATTCAAATCAAAGGAGGACCGGGAGGGGTGGAAGGGGGAGGTGCCGGTGAGGCTGTCGGATGAATGCAGGCTGAGAGCTCACTGTAGACACAGCCGCATGGTGAAGCTCACAGCCTTGAACAGCAGCAGCCAAGAGATGAATTTCAACGATGCAGGAACTGGTAAGATGGCTAGCTTATGCTACGGGTAAGGTTGTATGTAAGAAGCGAGGGAAGTCAAGAAACTCAATGCAAGACAAATTCAAATGAACAATGTGACCCCTTCTTTAAGCTCTCGACTTCCTGTGCAAGGGTCAGAGTTCTGACAAGACCAGTTCAATGAACAAAGTGATAAATCTTCAACCTCTTCTTGCTGCTGAAGGGCTAGAGCTTTGATCATTTTCTGAACCAATCGGAGAACTTTTCTTCTTTTTGTGCACCAATCCCAGGGCATTACAACTGTCGGCCATTACTTTTTCCTGTCTGTGAGGAAGCTCCACAACAATATAGCCAACTCGCTACTATTTCTGGTCCTGTGCTATGAAGCGCTAGACAAGCAAGTGAGAACTCTCCCCACCTCACCTCTATGAAACGCATCTCAGGGTAGAACACTCGCACACAAGCTTCATAACTTAGTACTCTCTTTCTCTCTGTGTAAAGGTGTAAATATGTTCTGTATAATGATGTAGAGCCATTTGAATTCGCAGCAACGATCCCACTTATTCTACTCTTCCCCCTAAATGTGTTTCCCTATGTCCTCCCCCTCCCCTCCCCCCTCCAACCCATCCCCTCTCTCTCTCTTTCCCCCCCCCCCCCCCCCCCTTCCCTCTCCTGTTTTTATGAGTTTCTTAGATAATTATCCAATCTCCTCTCCTGTATATATAAGTCTCTTAGATAATTGTCTCCCTTCCCCTCTCCTGTTTTAATGAGTCTCTTAAATAATTATCTCCCTTCCCCTCTCCTGTTTTTATGAGTCTCTTAAATAATTGTCCCCCTTCCACCTCTCCTGTTTTCATGAGTCTCTTAAATAATTATCCTCCCCTCTCCCTTTCTCCTTTTTATGAGTCTCTTAAATATTGTCCCCCCTTCCCCTCTCCTTATATATGAGTCTCTTAAATGTCCCCCTTCCCCTCTCCTTATATACGAGTCTCTTAAATGTCCCCCTTCCCCTCTCCTTATATATGAGTCTTTTAAATGTCCCCCTTCCCCTCTCCTGTATTCTCTTAGATAATTGTATGTACACATCTCACAAGTATGCACACAAGGCCTGTGCACATGCTCGTGCACACACACACACACACACACACACACACACACACACACACAGCTTATTCTTCAATCCTCAATAAACATAATTTTGACTTGACTTCACACACACACACACACACACACACACACACACACACACACACACACACACACAGAGCTGATTCTTCAACCTTCAATAAACATAGTGTTGACTTGACTTCAGATACACCACCACACACACACACACACCAACCACACACACACACACAGTCGTACAAGAACAGCTGAAGAACCAGAAGTCCAACAGTTCTCACTCTGTCAGCCTCACTAGCCAACATCTCCGCGACCTTTCAATAGTTTCATTATATAACTCCCAGAATAGATCTCAGAAATATACACCTTTGTATGCATACAAATAAGACTCCTTATTCTCTTTCTACCAGACCCATCCTCCTTTTGTGTATGACGTAATCAACTGCAAACTGATGTGATTCTGTGTGTGTGTGTGTGTGTGTGTGTGTGTTGTGTGTGTGTGTGTGTGTGTACTTTTGTGTGTGTGTGCATAGGTTTACCACCAAAAAATGTGTCTGTATCTACTTGGATGGGTGATTGATTGTATGCATGAATACGTGCATGCATTTTAACTACTTGTTTCTCAATGCATGTGTGTGTGTGCGTGTGCATGCGTGCGTGCATGCGCGTGCATGCGTGCGTGCATGCGTGCGTGCTTGTGTGTACATGTGCCAATGGCACGTACGAGTGTGTGTAACCACATGCATACTGCTGTAAGCATCACCTGTTTTTATCTATGGAGCGTATATGTGCATGTGTGTGCATGTGGGCATGCATGTGCCTGTGTGCGTGCATGCATGCATGTGTGTGTGTGTGTGTGTGTATATATACAGGGGGGGGGGGGGGGGGGGGGGGGGGGGGGGGGGGGGGGGGGGGGGGGGGGGGGGGGGGGGGGGGGGCACCATACGCGCAATGTGTGTATGTGTATGTGTGTGTGCACGTATATATATGCATGCGCGCATGTGTATGTGCATGTGTGTATGTGTGTACTTGTTAGCGTTTACATCAAAACGAGTTTCTATGAGTATGCTCCACTGCAATTCCCTCTGGCCATGCCCACCCTCTCTGCTCTGTACAGCACACTGGACAGTCTGCCTCCAACCCAACCCACGCACTTAACCCACCACGCTGTCACCCCTGAGACCATGTCTGTGAAAAATGACCACTGTCTCCTGACATGACCCGTCCGCCCCCAAGTCTGCTACCCAGACATCACAGACGTGCCTCAACAAGCACGGTGCTCTCTCTGGTGGTGGTCAGTGTTTCACGGTCCAGTGGAGGCCACACAGCCGCTGAATATAGCCATTACAATGTATGTAGTAGGTGTTTAGCTGGGTCAGCTACAAAGCTACTGTGTCTCGTCCAGTCTTTGTCCGCTTCTGTTCTTCCGGTTTGAGGAATGATGTATGTGTGTATATGAGTCAATGCCTGAGGGACTGAGTTCATTTTAATGATAAAAAGGATGACAGTGTGCTCTGTTTGCTGAGCAAGTGTTAAAAGCCTGCAGCACAAACAATTTAAGCTTCATACAAATCTGAAACAGAGCAGTCAGTTGAAAACAGACGCATAATGCTCTCCTCGTGTCCTTTCAAGTCTCTGTAAAGTTCTAATTAGCATAAACTACTCATGACAAAAACAGGAATACTAAAGTTCTAATGAATGTAAACTCCAGGGACACATTAACAGGAAAATAAAGTTCTAATTTATTTGTATTAATTTTAGTGTCAACTCTAAGAGACACAAACAGAAAATAAAGTCCTCCTTCTGCGTACTCAGGCTGATACTCCTGTGGACACTCTCAGTATAGACAGGCAAGGATTAATCCCATCTACCCAACAAAGGGAGTGGGGTTTTGTGTGTATGACCATTTTTTATCCTGCCATTAAGGCAGCCATACTCCAACTTTGAGGAAGGTGCATGCTATGTGTAACGTGTCATACATACCAACAGCCAAACTGGCCTTCTCTTCCAAAAGTTGGTGATGGGATTTTATGTTTGAGCAAGATGTTATGCCTGCGCTCACACACGGAACCTCGCCTTATAGTCTTATTCGAAGGACTGTATGGGAAATGGAGTCAGAACCAATGTTAACTCTGAGGGAAAAATCCCCCTGTACCAAAACGGCCCCACAGAGAATCAAACCCACAACCCCAGGATCACCAAGATTACAAGTCCAGCACTCTACCACTGAGCTATTCCAGCCCCTATAAAGTTCTAATTAGTGTAAACTCCAGGAGATAAAAACAGGAAACTTGACTTGGTTACACTCACAAACCACACTTTCCTAGAGAAGGACCTAAATAACCGAGTGCCCTTTTGACCAATTTTTTTTTTTATCTCAGAACTTCCTTTCTTTAGAAGAAAGTTCCAAATCACACCGTGTTCCCCCCCCCCCCCCCCCCCCCCCCCCCCCCCCCCCCCACTCCCTTTCTCTCCTTTTTACCTTCGGCTGGCTGAACAGACTGTGAGACTGGAGTTTGACAGTTGATGACAATTTTATGCTGGAAGACTCATCTCAAGAACACCGTTAATGTCATAGTTACAACAGCCAGAGTCTGGAAGTGGAAGTCTCTTTTCCCCTTTTTCCTGTGGGCAACAGTAAAAAGGAGGGGGAGGAGGAGGAAACATGACCTGTGGATGCCTGTCCTCCTGACATTTCCGACTTCAGAGCATCACTCTCCTTCTAATGAGCCTCCAGTTAATGACAATGGGGAATGAAGACACTGCAGTGCTGAAAGAAAGGAAACATCAGAGAAAAATCTGACCTTACTTTTTTTTCTTTTTTTTTCAAACCTGGTAGACCCAGCTACACGAAGAACAGGCACATGCTCAGGAATGACGAAAAGATAACAGAACAAGACAAAAACAAAATAAAATAACAGAAAAAAAAATAAAAAATAAATAACAGAACAAAAAAAAAACACCAAAAACAAGACAAAAGCTCACAGCTATGGAAAACCCTGAGATACAATTCATATATGCCAAAAGGTTTTTTTTGGGCTTTTTTCATACCAAGTCAGTACATCATCTGTCCTGTCTTGCCTGTCTTCTGTCTGTCTCTCCACGGCTGCAAAATCAATTTTTGGGCCCCGGGCTTTTTGTTCTGGTTGTTGTTCAGTGCGCAGACCCTCAAAAGGCTGAAACCGGTGTAGGCGGGTTTGGAGGCTTGTGAGGCTTCGACTCATAACTGATGGACAATTACTCGCAGCATTCCTAGCACCATCGGGAACGAAACCCAGGGGGAAAGGGGAGGGGGGGGGGTGGGGGGGGGAGGGGGGTTGGCGGGTTTTCAACCATTTTTCTTTTCTTTCTATTGCTTTTAAAAATCGCCTCCTTCACAAAATGTCAGATGTCTGCATACTAAAAAAGCGAAAATAAAAAACGGCGATATCTGGGTATCAATTAAACTAGCTCCGTGTCTAGTTCGCCTAAAAACAACAGAACAGCAACCAAAACACAACACACATTTCCATAAATGTATACATTCACATACATGACACAACACCACTGACCTGTTGATACAAATACACACAAGAAAAAAATAGTTCCATGTACATACATCTGGCAAGCACAAACAGCAATACTCCAAATTTTCGGGCAGGGTCAGGATCGGATCAGGGCGTTGTATCAATACAACTTTGCCCTTTTTGGCTTTTTACGCCCCTCCCGATTAAAAATCCTTTTTTTTTTTTTCATAACCGGGTCCAGTCATAGCTAGCTCAACTTATTATCCATCAAATTCATATCTAATTTTTTTTTTAAAAAATTCAGTTTTCTAAGAGGTTCTTGAACACATTAATACTGGTGCACTTTGAGTTAAATGTTATTTTATTCCAAAAATTGGTTTCTCTATTGTAAAAGAAATTTTTCTTAAATTCGTTCTAGAATATTGTTTTAAAAATCTTATCTTCCCAAATGTTCCCTTTTAACATTCTTCTGCGGGGTACAAAAAAAGCGTCTTTTTTCAACATCACAATTTCTTAAATATCTTGTATGCCTGAATCAAGTCACCTCTTATTCTTCATGCCTTAAGTGTTGGAAGTTGCAAATATTTTAATCTTTCCTGATATGAGTAATCTTTTATATTATGAATCATTTTGGTTGCTCTTCTTGTACCTGTTCTAGAGCTTCTGATTGTCTCTTTAGCATTGGATACCATACAGTGTTGCCATATTCAAGAACATGTCTAACTAGTGTCTTATATAATTGCAAAAAAGTGTCCTTTTCCATAAATGTAAAGGTTCTTTTTATTATTCCAATCATTCTGTTAGCTTTATTAATACTATTTACAATATGATTGTCAAATAATAAGTTTTTGTCAAAAGTCACACCTAGGTCTTTCTCTTCTTCACATTTAGATACTTTTATTTCCTTGCCCCCAATTTTCATTATATACTCCTTTTGTGGGTTTGTTTTACCAATATGAAGTACTTTACATTTTTTCTGCATTAAAATATAGGTTCCAAGTATCAGACCACTGTACTAATGTTTCAATATCCTTTTGTAATTCCTTATGTAATTTTGGAGAGTTATACAGTTTTTGTGTCATCTGCAAAGACTTTGCATGTACTCTTTAATTCTACAGGGAGATCATTTATAAACACCGTAAATAATATTGGTCCCAAAATACTACCTTGTGGTATCCCACTAATAACATCAGCACTATGAGAGAAGGAGCTACCAATCCTTACCTTCTGAGTTCTTTTTGATAAAAAGTCTCTAACCCAACCAAGTATATTTCCTATTATTCCATAAGACTCTAATTTCTTTAAAGTCTTTCATGTGGTACTGAATCGAATGCTTTTCTAAAGTCTAAATACAAAACATCTATATTCTCTCCTTTATCTATCTCCTTTGTGAAGTCTTCCATCACTTCTAAAAGTTGAGTCACACAAGATCTTTTTGCACGAAATCCATGCTGACACTCAGCATATAATTTATTTTTCTGTCATATGTTTAATAATAGCCTCTCTAATAAATGATTCTAAAATTTTGCATATAATGCATGTTAAACTCACTGGTCTATAATTCCTGGATCTGTTCTTGTACCTTTTTTGAATACTGGAATGACTGTAGCTGTTTTCCAATCTGAAGGTACTATTCTTTAACAGATTTAGAAAAGAGTATGTAAAGTGGAAGGCCATTTCCTCGTTTAGCTCTTTTAGTATTCTCGATGGGATTGCATCCGGACCACATGCCTTATTAGGGTTTAAAGATTGAAGTTTCTTTTTTATTGCATCCACTGAAATTTGCATGGGCATACATGAATACACGTACTTAAACACACACACTCCACACACACACACACACACACACACACAAGCTACATTGTTCAAAATGTTTACTTGAGAAGCCTTCCAAACAGGTTGGCTTTTACTTCGAATTCTGTTTTGAAAGAAGGGACAGACACTGAGCGGAGAATGTCACAACACACAGCAAAGAGTTACAAACAGAGCACCCGCACTGTAACAGCATCTCTGGAGTCTGACCACACAATACTGTTTAAACAATGCCTGCTGAAGTCTGAGCTCAGGGATGCTGGCAGAGATACACAGTCACATCAGTTTAGATGAATGCATGGCAAAGCCAGATCAGTTTTGTCTACTGACTGGGATATAATTCATACGAGTTGTTCTTACACCGTTTGTACAAAGTGAGCCGTGTTTGATTTATTTTGTGATCATCATTCACAGTTTGCCCACAAAATGTTCAAGAATAAGAGACTGAGCAAAAGATGATATAGTGTCAATTTTTTCATTCACTTTTTATTTTTGGCTTTGTTTGTGTGTGTGTGTGTTGTGTGTGTGTGTGGTGTGTGTGTGTGTGTGTTGCGCGCGCACGCACATGCATGCGTGCATATGTACATCATGCATGCGTGCATGCTCGCGTGTGTGTGTGTGTATGTGTGTGTGTTGCGTGAGCGTGCGTGCACATGAGAGCTTGTACTTGTTCCCTAATGTTAATATGGAGTTATTTCTGGTAAACATAATCATGGTGTCCATAGAAGGTATCATGTACTGTGAAGACTACAAAGTGAAAATGAATCATCCCTTAGGCCAATTGTACATTTTTCAAACCCTGAGGCAGCACTTTTAGAATATGGGATTTTTCTTTCCTTTTTTTTTCAAATGCACATTTTGAGACTTTAACATGATTCTTCAATACAGCAATGAAATTAGATCAGTAAATGCATTTTTCACTTTCATGTCATCATAGCCTACACAAAATTAAGACAGTGTGTAACATCGTGTCTTCACAAGTTATGCCACATAAGAACGTGTGTGTGCATGTATGAAAGTGTGTGTGTGTGTGTGTGTGTGTGTGTGTGTGTGTGTGTGTGTGTGTGTGTTGTGTGTGCACGGCCGTCTGCATGTGCACATGTGCGATTTCGTATGTGAATGCATGCACATTCCTATCCCAGTTGGGATTTTTTCATGGTAAACAAAGCGGGTTCCTTACATCGTCTCAGTCCTGGCAAGATATTGGAAGCATATGACATGCTGGGAAGTGCTGTTATACGCTTTTCATCCTACAGATGGCACTGCTGGAATGCAATTTTTTTGAACAAAAGAAGCATAGAGGCTTAATCTGAAGAATTTGAGGACTTTCTCCCACACAGCAACAAAAGTAGGTCACCTTTTTACGTTTCCCTGTTTAGTCCTCATCAAGTATTCGAAAAAAAAAGATGTGTGTAACACCCGAGTTCCTTATGAGATAATGCAAAACAAGACTCTGTGTGAGTGTGTGAGTGTATGCATGATTGGTGTGGGGTGACATGTGTGCATGCATGCACATGCGCGCGCATGTGCATGCACACAAAGTATGTGTGAGAGAGTGACAGAGAGAAAGGCGAAAAAGACAGTGTGTGAGAAGAAGGATGGGGGGTGGGCAGAAAGAGAGACGGAAACTGAGAGAGAGAAAGACAGACAGACAGACAGACAGAGACAGAGAGACACACAGAGACAGACATAGACAGAGAGACAGAGACAGAGAAAGAGAATAAGTGTGAGAGAGAGTGACAGAGAGAAGGAGAGAGACAGGTGTGAGAGGTGGAGAGGATGGGGAAAAAGAGACAGAAACTGAGAGAGAGAGAGTGACAGGCAGACAAAGACAGAGAGAGAGAGAGAGGAGAGAGAGAGAGAGAAAAACAAGGACAGACAGACAGAGACAGACCGACAGAAAGAAAGAGACAGCTGGAGTGAACACACACCAAAAAAAAAAAAACGAAAAAGAAATAAGAAAAACAGAAACAGATGACCCCGCCATCCTTTCAATTGAAACGTAAATTCTGTTTACCCAGTCTCATCCCACTCTGAACC